>MNCI01010963.1:2419-97035 GCA_015680685.1 Gnetum montanum
CCTTCTCTTCGGCTGCTTTGGCCCCGATCGTTGTGACGATCAACGAGTTCATCATTAGTGCGAGTGATTGTTCCTGCCGTGAACAGCTGGTGCTCACGGGGATCAGAGCCTGGAATATGTATCGTTGATCTAAGGCCCTGATGCCTAACCTCTTCACTAGAGTGAGGAGGAGGAACATCATTTTCTAAGAAACCCATCGTGAGGGGTTCCTCTTCTCCTATTTCACTAATGACGTGGGGAACCTTGCCCTTCAATAGTGAATGTTGGCTCTCCTGCCTTTCGTCCCGAATACGTTGGGCATTTGTGGGATGATAATCCCTTGTGTCATGGTCATCCAAAACGTATTCTGCGAACAGCTCATGCATGCCAATCTGTACCAAGGCACGGAAAAGCATGTTGGGAGCGGCTCGATCTGGGGGTAACACGATGTTACCTTGCATGTCTCTCCACCGTAGTTGCTCATCTTGATGGAAAACAAAGGTAAAATCTGGCACATACTCATCGGGATGAGTATATGTGACTTTGGATTGTTGAGGACATGGTTGATTTCGGTTATGCGTATGATCCTGACTTTCTCCTGTATTGTCCTTAGGTGAGTTGATTGCATGAGAAGAAGCCATTTCTAATGGTGTGCTAATTTTCACCGTTATTTATGTTCTGAATTAACTGATTAACCCTAAGGTTCGTTTTAGGCTCACAACGATGTGAGTGATATCCCTTATGTTCAATTGGCGTAAAAACACTTAGTCCCCGGCAACGGCGCCAATGATGAGTGGCGAGGTACCCCTACACTCAACCATACGAATACGAGCGTGCACGCGCGATCCGGTCGAACTCCGCAGACTAAATGCCTTAACGCCACAAGAAACACTTGGGGTTAATCGTTCGTTGTCTTCCCAGGCTTGCTTGTATGTGTCACGGTGTATGGTTAAGCAAGTCTGAGGTATGTGATTTTTTTGGTATTTTCGGCTTATCTTCTATGCTACCAGGAGGAAGGGTTGAGAAAACTAAACTAACTCTAACTAAGATCTAAGTCTAAATTAACTAGCGTCAGCATCCGTTCCCACTTGCCGGACACACCCTGAACTATGCAACTGCAGCTTACCAAACGCTAATCGTTACTGGGATCGCCACACGTAACGCAAGTGCTCGAAGTGGTCGTACTGAGGCACCTATTTAGCCTACGTGTGATAAGCAGCCGATTCCTTAGCCAGCCGTACACACCCGTGGGTGCTCGTAACTAAGTCGTACTTATCACACGATCTAGCCTAGCAATGAGCAGCCGATTCCTCAACTAGCCGTACACATTAGACCCGGGAGTTACCAAGCGCAGAATCCTGGAATACGCTACTGGGTTACCAAGCATCCAATGCTCGTAATTGAGTCGTACTCATGCATTGCGTCAAGCAGCCGATTCCTTGACTAGCCGTACACGTCCGTAGACGCTCGTAATCAAGTCGTACTTGAACGCACTAGGAAAGCAGGAAAGAAAGCAATAAAACCATGTACTGCAAGGTTTATCCAAACAAGTTCGTCTTTATTGCCGTACACAACTTGGGTTCAGGTTACAAGCTGCTCGAATAAAGAGCCGTTCACTCTAGGACTCCTATTGCGGGCACATGGGGAAAAAATTCTAACTCTGGAGTGATCAATCTGCCAGAGCTTCGCTACACTAGCCAGGATTGGGAAATGAAGGGAGTGCTGCCTCTTATTTATATCGTGGCCTAGTGCAAGTCGCGTCTCATCACCCTTAGACATTGTTACAATCAAATTATTTTTATTTACCCCATCCATGTCATCCAATTGTACGCACCTTCATAATTGTTTGTAATGAATTCCTTTTTATTGTTGTGAATACCCTCTTTCCAGTACTCCTTGTGTTAACCTTTTTCTGAATTATATGGATCACTTCTCTTATTTAACCCATTTGTCAGTCTTTTCACTAACAACATCAAGCAACCAATCTATCACAATCACAACCTGGTTAGATAAAATCACCGATGAGAAAAGGTACTCAGCCATTATTTATTGCACTATATATACTAACCCTTAGTTTTGTTGTGATTGTACTGGGAAGCATGGATAGGAAGCGGGATTGTCGTCACCAAGGAGGATGCAACCATATTACTTACAGGAGATTGTTCATGATTGTTAGATCTCTTCTATCTCTCCCTTCTTCTTCTATACCCAAAAAAGGGTTGGATGTTCTTTGGATCCATTGGTGTTCTTTCCTATTGTCATGAACCCCCAATGTTATACACCATTATCATATTGTATGCTTGGGTACTTTGGTATTTGTTTGTTTTCTTTGTGTCACTTTGCATGTCAGTCAAATAAGTCTACACCCCTATTATATTTTTTAAGGGACTTGTTCCTCTTCTTTTTTATTTGAGGACGAGTTTTCATTCAGTCGTGGGGGTATGATAAATCATGTTTTTCATCACTCTGATATCAGGGTGGTCACAATATCGGGTATGTGATATTGCAGCCCAAGATGCAATATCGTACATTTGATATCGTAGGGTTACTCCTGGGTCTATAAATACTACGCCCAGGCGCATAATTGAGAGTATGTTTTTAGTAGTTAAGTAGTGAAACTCTTGTAGTTTGTCCATTTGAAAGTTAGAATATTTTCCAAGTGCCCACAGTAAGAGGTCTAAGTGTGAATGGATCTTTATTCAAGCATTGATGTACCTGAGCACACCATTGTGTTGGCAATAAAGACAAGCTCTTTGATTCATCCTTGCAGCACTTGAGATTTCCTTTCGTATGCATTTATATTTTATCTTATTTTATTTTATGCACTTTACATTCATGTTATTAGTGCATCAATGCATTTTGATCAATTAAGAAAATCATTAAATTACACAAGCACGACCCCTTCGAGCATATGTGTGACACTTGGTAGCTCAGAAACGATTAACATTTGATGGCACACTAGTGCTTGCACAAAGTTCAAGATGTGTCTAGGAAGTGGGAATGGTTACTTGTGTTAAGCTAGATTAGACTTCAGTTTCCTTGGCAATTAATCACTTTTGCTTTTAATCACTTCTACTTTTATTCTTATTCTAGGTGAGTAATTCCATAAAAACATAAAACAATAAAAATAATATGCCTCAGTCACACTTAACCATACAATTGCATTCCACAAGTGGGACTGGGAAGGCAATGAATGAACAACATGCACACATTGTTTAGCTCTAGTGTACTTAGTAACTATAGTCTGCGGAATTCAACCGGATTGCATGTGAACGCTTGTGATTTGTATGGTTGGGCGTAGGGGTACCTTGCCGCTCACCACTTGGCATAGCAAAGCTACACAATGATCTCTACTAAGAAGAAAGATGGAAAATGTAAAAAGAATAACCTTGCAAATTTATAAGGCAAAATTCAAGGAATCAATAGTCAAGAGTAGATGGTGAATCAATGGTTTGGGTTAATTTTGGGATGATGATCCCTGTGATACATCAATGAAATAATCATAATCAAGTTCCATAAACTTTCGTATCCTAATGATTATGTTTCAAAAAATGTATAAATCTCACATGTTTAGTTACACAAAATATAAAAAATTACCATAATAATTACTAGCATAGGTCCTAATTCATACATGAAATATCAACAATAAATAATCAAGTGTATAATTAGTCAGATCAAACCTCACAAAAGCATAACTTATACAAAATTACTAAATAGCTAAGTGAAAGCTATGAAAAAAAACATACATAAGCTATACAAAGCTATGGAGATTGCATATATCTATACACTAGCTATATTAAAAGCTATAAAAGGAATATTAAAATTAAATCAAAACATGAGCTAGCAATAGGTGGTTCAAGTAGTTAGTTCATTGTCTTGTTAGGCAAGAGATTGCCTATTTGAGTTTCACTTGAGGCATTCTTATATTTCTTTATGATTCTTCTAATTTCTAGGTTGTATCTATAGTTAAATTATTTCAAGTTCTCAAACCCCCTCCCTAAAATTATAGCTATAAAAGAGAAAAATATTAAATTAAATAAAAAAAAGTTTAAAATTTCTAATTAAAATAGAAATAAAAAATTTAAACATGTACAAGTTAAAATAAACACATATATAATTCTTTAATAACTATTAGGTACAATATTTACATTCAATAATGTTAAGCTTTTTATCAGATTAGAACTTTTATATGGTTTAGTTTATCCCATTAATGGTCCTTGAAAAACATGGTGTACACTATGTTTATTTCTTTCTTTATAAAATCAAGGAATTTTCTTTTAAAAAGAAAATTAAAGGAATGATAAACATATAGTGAACACAAAACTTTCATAAAAATTAAGCAAAACATATTAGTGTGTTAAATCAACATACGTGTCAAAATTGAACTTGTGACTTAGAAACTATAAATTGCATGCCTCATTGACTTAGCATGGCTTATTTGAGTATGTACTTTGTTAGAATGTAATAATCCCTTTAGCATAATTTGAACTTGCAACCTATTACAAATAAAGTAATAAGCTTATTAATTACACTCTAATCTATTTGGTGAGACAAAAATATTTTTGTTAGCCTATTATACATAACAAAATTTTGTTAATAAAAGCATAGTTTAATTTGTAAGCATGGCTTGAATTACTATTTTGTTTTTGTGTACATTCTACTGAAGTATCATGTTAATTTGAAATCCAACACTCTCCTCTTGAAAGTATCATGGTAGTTGTTTATGAATTATATATAGTCAAAAAGATTTCATTGTAACAATCTCATAATATGAGTTTGTTAAATGCCTTGGAAATGAACACATTTTAAGGAAAAAATCTTTAATAGGTTCAACTATTTTTATTTCAAGTTTATCAAACTACATTCTATATTGAAGTTCCTCGATTTGTTGATTTTCAAGAGAGCCTTGATAATCAAGAGGAAGTCTATTTCATAGCTCTTTGGTTATCTTTAAAGAATATAATTTTTTAGCAATTGTTTATGAGACATTAAAGATAATGATAATTTTGGCAATGATATTCTTTTTCTTTCTTCTTTCATTATCTTCCAATTGTGCTATGGTAAGGTTGTCAAAATCATTAATTTCATCAAATCCAATTACAAAAATGTCCCATTGAAAAATTCACAGCATAAAATCTTAAATACCATGGAAAAAATTTGGGCATTTAAGAATTTATTTATTTCTATGCATTTTAAATTATTTGAATGTTTGGGCTCTAACCTTTGGTTTGATAGAAAATTGTTAAGTGGAGTTTATTTGGCCCTCAAAACAAATTAGAGGTTTGAATTAAATTGTTTAAACATCAATTGGGGTGCACTATGGTACATTTGATGCTTAAATTGGTAAAGAAAAAGAGAAACAACATTGATTGGGATGCATTATGGTAGATTTTATGCTTGAATTGATAAAGAAGAAGAGAAAGAGGAGAAGAATTGGTGTTGCAGCTATTTATTTTTATTCATTAATTCATAAAAAATATCAAAGTTTCTTCATTCATTAGTGATGAGCAGTGGAGCAATCCAACACCCAACCATACAAGTCATGAGTGTTCATGCATGACCCAATCGTAATTCAATGTTAATATGCTAGTAATTGAGTTGAAGTTTGAGACCGTTGTCTTCCCACGTGGAGCTAGTGAAATCTAAGCATATGGTTTAGCTCATTGTGAGGTGTTTGATAATTGATGTTGTAGGGATTTATCCTAAGCATAGCCATAATAAAAAGAAAGTAATTTCTAATTCTAAGTAATAACAGGAAAGTAAATCTAATCTAACATGTGCGATGAGTATCTGTTCCTAAATTTCTGTACACACCTTAGGCTTTGCATAACCACTACTAGTTACCATGTGTTATACTATTGGGCATACCAAGCAACAATATTATTGGGCTTACCAAATGATTACACTTAAGTACTTGAAATCAATCATACTCATTCCACTTGCTATAAATGAGTAAAAGTGAAGTGCTTTGGAAAAGTAAAAAGTTAAGCTAGAAATTAGGAACCATTATTCTAAGTAAAAATAGTAAACGCTAAGTGGATGTTGTAATGCTATAAAGTAATCTTGATCTTTATTTCCATTCGCAAACTATGCCCAAGTATAATTTGTTTATATAAAGACTCCATTTAACTACTAGACATCACACTGCAAGCATTCGCTTCTATTGCTAACACTATGGAACAAAACTGCAAGAGTTTCAAAAAGGTATGGAATGAAAGTTATGTAGATTGTGCACCCAAGTATCGTATTTATAGGGTTGCACACATCCTGAGATATCGTATCAATGATGATGTAGCATGGACTATGATATCGTATAAATGACATTGTTGATGTGATATTGTTGTTTACCAAAAATTAACTTTATCATACCCCCATGACTAATTGGATAATTGTCCTTGAGTTAGAACAAAATGAGGATAGAGTCTATTACAAAATTGGGAGGTAGATTTTACTATATGACTAATGCACTATTTACATGACTCTGAATGCCACAGTGGTGTTTGTACAAAATTTGACACAGTTGTGTGACAAATAAAATAAAAACAAGACAAAACTTGAAGAGCTTGATGTAGCTTAAGTGCCTAACGGTGGTGGCTCTTACATCAATTACTTTCCCTTGTCATCAAGCTTCTTGAATCGATATTGGTTGAGTAGTGGCTAAAGTTTTCTTTCTTTGTTCTGGGATCGTGTATCATCCATGCCTGTTGTGCAATGTGTGATGGGGTTGGTACATCCCATGGACATGCTAGCTATGGGAACATTTTATTTGCCTTAATGTACTATGTAACAAATTGCCTCCTTTCTTCCTCAAATATCCTAATCATTTTGTGTAATTCTTGATAGTATGACATTCTTTTGGCCAGGTTAGTTGCAACATCCTTTTGACCCTGGTAGTTGGCCTTTACTACTTCAAGTTTTGAATTTGCCACATGCAACTTCTGTAAAGCATCTTTTTGATCGACAAATTCTTTCTAGTATAGAGCATAAACGACTACTACTTCTTGCTCTAGCTCATTTGTGGGCCTGCTTGCTATTAACATGGCTAAGTTGGCATACCTACAGGTTTGCTAACCCCATGTATTCTTTGAGGTCCTCTATTTGCAGGTCTTTGTTTTTGATTTCCACCTAGTGGGATTAAGCTAAGTTATCCAAGATAGGCTGCCAATTTGGATTATGTGCTAAAATTGAGTTGATCTAGGCCTTAGCCATATGGATTTATTTTTCATTAATTTGTTTGTACATGCCTACTTGATTGTGGAAGTGTTCTTTGAGCCTTTTATGCGTTTTTGGTTTATTTTGCCATGTGCTTATTTCAATTGTAGACTTTTGTCAGATGGCGCGTACCTCCTCCACTAAGAGGATTTTGTTTTCTCATGCTACGTAGCTCATATCTTGATTGACTTGTACTAATTGTTCTCAATGTTGCTGAATTTTTTCTTCAAGGACATTCTTTTGGCATTCAATGTTAGTCAATTGAGCATTTTTTGCAACTATCTATTTGTTTTCTTTTTATAGGATGGTGAGTGCCTTGACATGTGCATAAGTTTTAGCTTTAGCTACTGAGTCATCCCTCACGACTTTCTCTTTTTCTCTTTCCATCCTTATATTATGATTGATGAGGTGATTAATATGGTTAGTCCTGAATTGTTCTAGCTGGTTAGGCACAACAAATTATGTTGGATCTCTACTTTAAGCCCTCAGGGTACTGAGCTCTTCTTGTAATTTATGAACTTTATTTTCAGCATGCTTTGCCTTGGTTTCTATCATGACCAACTTCTCCTTAGTGGCTATTAATTTTGACTAAATTTCAGTAACATCACTTGGTGATGAGTGGTTGAAGGGTACCCCTACACCCAACCATACAAATCACAGAGTGCTCACATGCGATCCAGTTAAATTCTGTGGACTTTATAGCTTCTGGTGCACTAGTCTTCTAAGAAGTGAACCTTGCCCCAAGGTCATTCGTTGTCTTATCGATTACACTTGTGAAGCATAATGGTATGGTTAAGAGTAATTAAGGCATATGATTTTTCTCCTTTTGTGTTTTATGGTTTTGGTGCTTGAAGAGAGAGATGGAGTAATTTAATAACTAATTTAATTTAACTAACTAATTTTTAACTAATCCTAACATAAGCATCTAGTCCCACTTTCCGTACATGTCTTAAACCCACATATCCATTGTTGGGTTACCAAGCGCTACGCTGCTAGGTGTACCAAGCAATAACATTGCTGGAATTACCAAGAAAATACATGTTATGCTCAAAGTAGTTGTACTTATGTATTTAATTTATCTAGCTTATCTCTCTTAATTAGCTTAATTACTAGAAAAAATTAAATAATTAACTGAAAGCATTAAATGCATAAATAAATATCTAAACTATTCAGAATGCTACAAGGTTTAACAAGAAGCTTGTCTTTATTGTTGTACACACTGTCATGCTCAGGTACAACAATGCTCAAATAAAGATTTGTACACTTAGTAACTCTTGTTGTGGGCACTTGGGAGAAATATTCTAACTTTCAGATGTAAAAACTACAAGAGTTTAACTACTATTATGAATCTAATGCCCATAAACATGGCTAGGAGCTTGTATTTATTGTTTTTGCTACATTACAACATTGACAAGGCCTTGTCAACATAGCAAATGCTACGTCAATGTGACCTCATTAATGGGGTAACGCCACATAAATGGGGCCTCATCGACGGGGGCCCATCGACAAGGCTGCATCAATAGGGGCCCATCAATGTGACTTATTGATGCTCATCGTACCCCCACAACCAAATGAAAACTCATCCTTAAGTTCTTTTACAAACTTGGGAAGGTATGGGATTATTGACAAACTCTTAACAAAATAAAACAAACTAACTTTGATAAAATTGAGTGCCCAAGTGTACGAATCAAGAAATTACAAAAATTGTGGTGTTCATGACACAAAATTGAACACCATGAAATTGTGGTGTTCAAAAATTTGGACAACATATCCTATGATGACATGAAGACAAGGATGAAGATTAGACAGTCCGAGGTGGTGGTGGCTCTTGAGGCTTTGAAGGACCTTTGTTGGCTTTGGACAGGTATAGTGGCTGAGATGGTTGTGGCTATCCTACTATGGCTGCAACCTCTGGTGGAAGGTGAAATGCATCAAGAAATGCCTTCATCTTCTCCTCCTTCAAGGATCATTTATGGTTCATGCAGCTTCACCAATGTTGGTTGGAATGGGGACATTCCACAGATGGGGCATGATCGAGAACATCTCCTTTACATTGACAAACTAGGGAGTGAACTATTTACGTTCAATGTTAAATGCCTTGATTACATTTTGCAGCTCTTGGTAGTTAGTCATTCTCTTGGCCAGATTCTCGGTAGTTGATCGTTGATTTGTGAATCGTGCCCTGAGAACTTTGAGTTCTTGAACTTGGCCTCATACAAGAAATATGAGCTGGCCACCTGCTTTTCTAATTTAGAGTATGACCATTCAATAGTCAACATGGCTAGATTTGCATAACAGAGATTGACAAGCTCCATGTACTCCATCATCTCCTCGATCTGCAACTTCTTTGTGCAGATTTCTGCTTTGTTGTAGGTGTTTATCCCATCAACAATAGGTTGTCACAACTCTTTTCCTTGCTGGAGTTGCTGGAGGATCTCATTACCTTTGCCTTCATCAATTGGATGTGTTTCTCATTCATTTCTTTTTGTAGATTGACCTGCTCTCTATAATGGTTCTTGACTCTCTCAAATTTTAGAGCCTCTGATTTCTAGGCAGCTACTTCAATTGCAGTTTTTTGGTGAAGGACATAGACTTCCTCCATGGAGAGATTCTTATTTTCTGTTGCCAATCTCCTTAATTCAGTGTTTTCTCTAGCTAGTTGCTCCTACTGTTGATGAATAACATTTGTTAAATGTTGCTTCTGCACATCAACATTCCATAGGTAATGATTTTCTACAGTTAATTGGACATTATCCTGGTGGGTTTGATCCAAGGCATTTTGAATCTTGTAATGTGTGGCCTTTGCCAAGGATCTATAGAACACTGTCGTCTTCATTGAACCCTCAACCCCTTTGAGCTTGGTTTGAAATTGTTGCATATTTTCATCTCTTATTAGTGCCAGATTTAGAAATGCGGAATTGACAATCTGGGCGTGTAGTTCAACAACTTCCGTAGCCAAGTGTTTATTCTACTTTCTCGCTATTTTAAGTTGCCCCTCCAATATGATGTTTTTTCCCCTTGCCTCCAACAGCTTCGACTGGGTTGTAGTGATGTTGTTTAGAAGGTCAAAGACATCAGGAAAAGATTGCCTGGTTCCCACCAGTTAATCCAACAATTCATCATGCTATGCTGCACTTATTCTGCTACTTGTAGTTCCTACGGATGTCTGCACATTTTAGTGACATCTGGTGCAGATGCCATAGGTGCATTGAGCATTTAGGCAATCTTGTTAATGACTACTTTTGTTGCTATTTTCTATCCTTCGTGCTGCATCACCAAAATAGTTGCTCCTTTGCCCTTCTCCAAGTGCACTGAGAAGGTCGTAGCATTCCCAAAGATTTTTAGGAGTGGCTGTTGTTTTGCGAGAGATATTGTGACCTCTCTGGTGCTTGGATTTGACCTCATGAGCAACTGTGTTCTTTGGGCCAAGAAAATAGGTTCACCCTTATCCATGAAACTAATTGTTTAGGCCACCTCATTAAGGTGACTTATGGTTGGTTTGTATACAGATGGATCCTCACCACTCATGCATGTTCTTTGCTCTTGTTCACTCAAGAGCCATTCTCTATACTCTCATAATTGTTAGGTGGTTGCAGCAATGTTTAGCATTGTTGTCTAAGTGGTAGGTGGTGGTAATGGTTTTTACTCCTTTTCTTGAATTGTAGTTGTAGGTATTTTATCCTTCATCATTTTTGCCTAGTTGGCGGCTAGAACATTTTTGACATTATTGTTGGTGTAATGAACTATCCCTCCTCTTTGATAGAGTTTTTTGATGAGGCATGGAAAGGGGAGTGCCTTTCTTCTATGTTTATTTTCTTTAAAGTGCTTCTTCATCTTTAGATAGATCAACTACAGAAGGTTGACCGAGAATCTCCCACTCAGAGTGGTGCATGCTCAGGCAAAGAAGGTAGTGATTTTGCTTTTCCTCATTGTGGGATTGAGGTGGAAGGCCACAATCTTGTAATAAATCCTCTTTACCAGTGTGAGTGTGCCAAAATTCTTACGGTCGACACCATAGCACCGTTGCATCCATTCTTTATTGATACTGGGATTTGCTTGCATTAGAATCTCAGTAAGGTTCACCCTTGTTTCAGGCAACCCAAGCACTGTAGCAATGGTCTATGCTAAGTAGGACACTAAGATGTTTTTGATCTTCACTGTTGCTCCATGTTGCCTGTTATTCTAGAACAAAGACATCTCTCCCATGTACCACTCCCTAGTGGAAGTGATGATTGGTCACATGGGAGAGGCCTTTAGTTGATCCTACACTTCTCTTGGTGTATGCTCCAAAAAGGGCCAAAGTTTAACTCCTAGAGCATCAATTTTTGGACCTTCCTCGATTTGATTTGATTTAGGTAGACCTCTATTAAAGTCACATTGAGGTTTGTTGGTTGTGCAGGTGCATCATTCCGATGAGAGTGTTTTTTTGTTGCTGCTGCTGGTTCTAGAATTTGTTTGATAGATTTCACTTCTACCTCCTCCCTAAGAGAACCTATGGCATGGGTTGTGAGTGGTTCTTCTTGGGGCTGTTCTTGCCATCTTCCCATTCTATGCTATTTCTTCCTTGGTTGGAATGGTCGTGCTTCCTGCATGTGCTTTCCTTTTGGTGCCATCTATAGTCACAACACATCCATGGATTAGTAGATGTAATGTGTAACTTTAAAGTTTTGAGTACCTTTTCTCATTAATTAGTTAGCTACACTTGGCTAAGGTTGGACCATAGTAGATTGATTATTTTATTAATTACTTATTATAATTGTCATCGAAGCTTGTTGGAAAGGTTTAACTCTTGTAATTTAGTGTGTAATAGTTGATTTTTCAGTTAAACCATTGTGGGAATTAGAAAAAATTGTGAAAAATTGTCTACCAAAAATGATACATTTGTGGCCCCCACAATGAGAGCTTACCTTTAATAGCTACAAGGTCAAAGAATGGAGTGATTTGGATAGACGATTTGTGAGTTATGGGCTTTGGAAGGTTTTGGGCTCAAAAAAATTTTAAAACTCGTTTGACATTTGTGAGAAAATGTAAAATTTTGTAAGTGGGGTTGCTCTTATTTATACTATTTTTGACTTACATTGATGGGGCCTCATATACGGGGCCTCATATATGGGTATGCTCTATCGATGGGGCCCATTAGCGAAAATTTTCAAACATCAATATCTCAAAAAATATAATGAATTTTTTAATGAAATTGGGATCCATGGAATCCCAAGAAAGCCAAGAATATGATAAAATCATTGAAAAGGAGCTTTGAAAGCTCAAAAATTAAAAAAGTTGATGGAGAACATATTTAATGAACAAAATATATGAAGAAGCACATGGTCTAATGTGGAAAATGGGTGTATGAAAGATTTTGGTTGCAAGAATGCCTAGGGATAAGGTACTTAATGAACTCAACCAAGGGATATGCAAGTGGATCCTCCCCATATCAAGCACATGTCCTTTTTTCCCTTGCATAACCTCAACCTAAGAAGTCCATGGGCCCCAGAGGTGACTAATGGTCGATGAAAATTAAGAATCAAAACCTGGAAGATTCTACCTAAGAATTCAAATATGTTAGACTAAGACATGGAATCAAGAACATGGACATCGGTAGTGAGGTGGGTTATGGATAGCATAAATGGATGATGGAGAAGGTGGAATGGAATTCCACATTGAGATCATAAAAATTCCCTTGTGGAGTTTATGTTTAAAATAACCTGAGAAGATCCATCCTTAGTCCAGACCAAAACCAACCTCTTTTAGTGACTTTGCATTACCACTCCAAGATTGATCCACCCCCTCAAGATACAAGAGCACTTTCGCAAAACAACCACTATTCCATAAAGAGAAGTATGAAGTGAGAGAGAGGGCCTTAGTTAGAGGGAATCTTTAGGCATGGGTACATGTCTTTCTAGTCCCATACCTAGAGCTTGTAGTAGGGTTGTGATTTGAATTCCCATAATGTTTTTATTTTTTATTTTGGATTTTTGGATGGGAATCACACCATGCAAAGACTTTATTTGACTTCCTATTAGTGAAACATGGAATGATAAGAAGTCCATGAAAAACACTCAAGCACTCAAGTAAGTAGAAAAGTACAAAGAGTATTAAGTCCCATTGAAGTCACATCCTATTTAAATCTTTGAATCGTTCCCAATTCCAGAAGCTACCGATGTCACAAATTTATTAAATGTTGATTTAATGAAAGGAACCTCAAACTTCCAAAATAAGAAAAACCATAGAGTTTGTGGATGGGTGCATGTTGTGGACTCACTGCTTGTTCCATGAAAAAGAAACCATGATTGAGTCATCAATACAAAAATTCAAAAATAGAAACTAGGCATTAGCAAACAAAACACGAAGCATAAACCACCATTAGTAGCAGCTATAGCACCACTGTGTCCTATTGGCAATAAAGCACTTTTATTAGCAAAAATTTGAAAACCACACTCAAACAAAACAAGGTAAAATATATAAGAAAGTATAAAATATTTAATAAAGATTCAAATGTACTAATGATGGCGTAAAAACAAAAAATAATGTAAAAATAAGAAAAATTTTGAGAATTAAAAAGTTGTAAAATAAATAAATTACAAAATTAATAATGTGGAAAATAAAAATTAGAAAAAATGAGGAGCCATATGGATGATTAACATAGATGGCCATATCTCTCACGATTGAGTTGAAGGGAGGAGATCTGAAAAATTGAATGTGGTTGTCCATTTGTTGAGGTATTCATTGCACTAGGTTGTCTTGGTTCTAGGAAAAGCTTCACTTGTTGGATGTTGACCAATTACTTTTTATTTGGGCTTTCAGGTTTGTATATGGTCATGGCCCCAGAAGGAAAGGTTTTAGCAATTATACAAGGTCCTTCCCGCAATGTTTGGAATTTGTTTTTGAGGTATATGTATGGGATTCCAGTAAATAACCTTATCTCCTGGTTGAAATTTCACTTTTCGTATTCTTTGGTCATGTTGTTGCTTGTTGAATGCCTTGTGCACTTCCTTCAAGATAGGGCTACTAATTTATTTTCATTTAGCACATGAAGGTTGATTAGTCTTTCTTTTTGGGCTAGACTTAGATCAAAATTTAGGTCATAGGCTGTTGAGAGTGTACGGAGCTCGGATTGAACTGGAAGTGTTGAAAGTTTTCCGTACACTAACTCATAGGGAGAGTAGCCAATAGGGAGTTTCCATGTTGAGTGGTAGGCCCATAGGGCATCATTGAGTATTATGCTCCAATCTCTCCTATATTTGCTTATGATCCTTGTTAGGATCTTTGTGATCTCTCAATTAGTTATCTCTACTTGACTGTTGGCTTGGGGATGATAGGGTGTTGATAATTTATGTTCAACCCCCAAGTGTTACATTAATTTTCTAAAAGTGGCACATGTAGAATGAGTTCCATTGTCAGAAATCAATGCACATGGCACCCTAAACTTTTTTACAACATGTTGTACAAGTCTAGTAGCAGTGGATGATATACAATCGGTGATGGCTATTGCTTATGCCCATTTGGTGCAGTAGTTGACTGCTACGATGATGTATGCCTTTCCATTGGACATGGGGATGATGGAACCCATGAAGTCTATGTCCCATATGTCAAAGGGCTCTAGTGGTTAAATTCACTCTCGAGTAAGAAGGTAAGTGAGGATGCCATTGTACCATGTTGTTTCTGAAGGCACTTGGTCATTTATTGCTTCTGTAAAGAGAGTTCATCTAGAAATTGATTAGAGTGTGGTCTCTCCTCTTTGTTATTCCATCTTAACTGAGAGAGGTGGTCAGTGATCACATTCTGAGTTCCTTTCTGATCTACTATTGTAAGATTGAATTTCTTACAAGCCACAAGCCACTGTATGATATGGGGGCTCACCATTGACTTGTTCATTAGGAAGCAAATGTCACTGTGATCTATGTGCACAAACACCTTGTAACCAAGCACATAGTGCCTAAACTTGTCAAGAGCATACATCATTGTTATTAGTTCTTTTTCAGTTGTGGTGTAATTCAATTGTGCACACACAATGGTTTGGCTCACACAGTTAATGTAATATGGATGTTTCTTATCATCCAGCTACATAAACACAACTCCTAAGGCATAATTAGATGCATCTATCATGATATGGAATGGTTTGGACCAGTTTGGTACCTATAGAATTGGAGTTTCTATAAGTTTCTCCTTTAGTAGTTGGAATGCATGTTTGCACTCCTTGGTCCAAATAAATGGAGCATATTTCTTTGTAAGTTTAACCAACAACTTTGCAATCCTAGAGAAATTCTCTATGAAACACCAGTAGTAGCTAGTGTGTCCAAGGAATGATCTGACATCTTTGAATGTCTCTAGTTGGCATGTAATTCCTTGGATAACCCTTATCTTTTCTAAGTCTACCTAATTTCTTGCTTGAGTAATTCTATACCCCAATACTATGCCTTCCTAGACTATTAGATGGCTTTTCTACCAATTGAGCCTAAGGTTTGTTTCAACACGTCTTTTCAATACCTGCTCAAGGCGATCTAGGGCTTGCTCAAATATAGTCCCATAAATAGAAAATCCATCCATAAGAAATTGTATTCCTCTACCAATCTGCTGTTGGAAAATACTTAGGAGTAGGCATTGGAATGTTTCAGGGGCATTGCATAGACCAAATGACATCTTACAATATGTAAAAGTTCCCCTAGGGACTCGTGAATGTTTTCTTGGCCTGATCTTTTGGTGCAATTTGGATTTGGTTATAGCCACTATAACCATCCAAGAAGCTATAATAGTAATGCCTAGATATGATATCTAACACTTGATCCACAAATGACAATGGGAAATTATGTTTAAATGTTGCCATATTTAATAACCTAAGTTGATGCAAACCCACCACTTGCCACATTTCTTTAGCACAATTACAAGTGGGCTAACCCACTTACTATCCACGAAAAAATGGATGAACCCTACCTTGAGGAGTTATTATATTTCCTCTTTGATGATCTGCTTCAATTTGGGATTTAACCACCTCTATGGCTATCTTCTTAGCTTCATGGCCAAGTCTATGGAGATGTAATGCTAGCATATCCTTGGATCAATTCCTATTAGTTTGGGATATGACCAAGCAAAGGCTATTGGCAACTTGTTGAAAACCTGCAATAACTTGTTTTTTTGTTATGGAGCAAGATTTTCATTGATTATGACTAGCTTACCATTGTTTAAAAATGCATATTTCATGCTAGTTAGTAGAGTTTTTAACTCTAGGGGCTCATACTTGAAATTATCAGGGATTTCCAACTCTCTCCAATAGGTATCATCATTTTTTCATCGTTAGAGAGTTGGTGATGAACTTGCTAAAGTTCATCCATGCTCTTGACATAGGTGCATGTTAGGCTCTCAGTTGGTTCTATGCATAGTGTGCTACTATCAGAGTCAGCTGTTAGCCACTGGCTGCCCTCCTATTTTGTGGCTACTATGTACAAGAATCTTTGAATATCTTTTTCATGTGCACACTGATTACATGCTTTAATGAATGTACTCTTGATGGACTAAATCTTTTGCACACAATTACACTCGCTATCATTGTATACAATGCATAGAACATGCTTCTTCTCTAATTGTTCAAGTTCATTTTCCTTGGAGATTTCCAAGGAGAGGTCCCTTATACCCATATGTGCATCTACTGTGCTTAACTAAGCCCTTCCCGTAATGATGGGAAAGTCACCTTTGTAGTTTTCAATCTTGATTACCAGAAAATTAACAGGATAGGACCACCCACAAAGTATGGTTACAATGCCTTCCACTAATTCTAAAGGAACAGTGATTGATTGGTCTGCTAATTCTAAATGGATATTGCTGTTCTTGAGAGGTGGTAGGTTCCAAGCTTTGTACATGTCATGGGAGATGAGATTAACACCAGAACCAGAATTAAGAAGAGCCTTGCATGGCTCATGTCTAGTAATCTACAAGTAAATGAAAGGACTTCTTGGGTTAGGTCTTTTCATGGGAAGATTGTCAACCTTGGTTTAATCGAAAACAACATGAGTTAGCATTACAGTAAGGATTTGAGGTAGCACTTGGTTTGAAGGATACTCAAATGTATTTGATGTAGAGGATGAGGGTGTTGAAGATACATGGTGGCCAACTACATTAAGTTGGGAGGGTTTGGGAGGATTGTTGGGTGAAAAGAAGGGTCGTTTCTTGGAACAATTATCTGAACCACTCGGCTAGAAGGCTGGTTGTGAATATACAACCCTCGTAGCATTTCATTGCTATGGTTATGGGGGAATTTCACCTTGCATGGATGGAGCACAGGAAACTAGGTTGAGGACAGAGGAATGTGTGTGGATGGATGTAAATGATGGTATGGATATGGGTTCTCCCCTCAAGTATATGATGAATGTGTTTGATGGTACTTTGGAGGGTAATAGTGATTCTAAAATGAGGTGTGGCTTGCACAACTTCTTGAAGAGATAAGTTGCTAAATATAGTACCCGTATGGATTTGGTTGCTTATAAGGGTATTTTTGTTTTGGTGGTGGCATTTCCCATGATTATGATTAGTGTCATTGTTGGTATTGCTCATATGGTTGTGGTGGAGCTCCACTTGGATAATAAGCTTGTTGGTGCTGGTGGAATTGCCTTGGATTACCCTAAGGATAAGGCAATCGCCTAGGTGCTTGCCTCCTTGTTAGTCACGGATTCAATGCATACACCCTAGACTCTTGTAAGTGTGACACTACAGGGCAACATCCCTTTAGATGTTCATATTGACAAATGTTACAACTAGTATCATCTTTGGAGTTTGTCTCCACAACTTCTTCTACTACAGTAGCTTTGCCCTTACCTTTCTGGTAGGCACATTCAGCTTCTTTTCGTCTCTTGTGGTTATGATCATTATTTTGCTCTTTGGATTCTTTAGTAATCTTCATAGTAGTTGGAATTTTTCATCCAAAAAGTCCCATAATTTGTCAACCTTTGCTAAAATATCATAAATAGATTTTTGAATGGGCAAGGTTTTCTTGTTCACCACTTCATCAAGTGGTAACTCCTTGTAATAAAATTGAACCTCTCATTTTCTTATGGAAGGATCTCTATTATACTCTTATGCACTTTCCATTTTTCACAACTCACCTTATTCTTTTGTTACCTGCTCTATCAGCCTCTGAATCTGATGAGCTCTCAGTTTAGAAAATCTCCCTTGGGCATAAACCCCAAGAGTTTTTCTAGTTTTTGCTCTAAGCCCATCTATGATGTGGCAGAGTTGTATCCTTTGAGAATAACCATGCCTAGGACATCTGTGTAAGAGGGAATAATATCTGCCCATGGTGGCATCCAAGAATTCATGTGTTCCCTATTTCCAACCTTGGATTTGCCTTCTCATATTAGATAGTCTAGAGTACATCTGGTATTTGTCATTAAATAGCTCTAACATGGTACTTCATTGGCAAATGGATTCTGGTTCCAAGGACCGATATTAGCTTTTAGCTTCCTTAATGAGTGTCCTTGGGAATAGCTTGAGTTTCTGCTAGTCATTCTCAATGTTTTGTAAGGCACAGGCATTGTGGAAAGCTTGTAGATGATTCTATAGATTAGAGTTGTCTCCCCCTTCAAATTGTGGAATATTATTCATGTCTAAGCACTTGATTTTACTATCTTTCACATGCCTAGTTGGAATTTTAACTACTTTTGCAATGTTAAGCATGCTTCAAGTTACTAACAGAGGTTCATCATCATTGTTGTCCCACTAATAATCTTCATCACGATTATTTTTTTGGTGACTTCTATTAGAACCTGAAGATGAAGAGGAATGTTCAGAATTAGATGAAGAGGATGAAGAGGAAGTTAGACTGTCATTGTCATTACGATGTCCACCACCACCTCTTCGCTCATTATGACCACCATCCTTAGATCCCTTGCCATTACGACGTTTACTTGAATTCTTGCCTTCATTATCACTTTTTCTTGAACTTGGTTTATGAATAGTAGATTTTAGGTTCAGGGCCACACCCTCATCACCAATAATAGAGGGTGGAGAATCTTCATGTTGGGAATCCTTAGGGGAAGGATTCACATTGTCATCTTGGTTTAGTAGGAACAAAGGATTAGTGAAGTGCTTTACCTTCATAGCCTTGTGATGCCTCTGCTGGTGTTGATCTCTCCTGCGTTGTGCTTCAGTGGGACAGTACTCTCGAGTATCATAACCATTCACAATATATTCCTCATGAAGATTTGAGATGCCAAATCTCTTAAGAGTTTGGAAGAGCATCCCTGGCACAAATTGATCAAGGGCCAATACGATGTTTCCCTCCATATCATGCCATCACAATTGTTCATCTTGATGTAGGATGAAGGTGAAGTTTGGTACATACTCATCTAGATGAGAATATACCACTTTGCACTCTTGTGGGACCATCGGTTTGACATCTTCATGTCTATGGGAAGAAGAAATTTTGTAACAAGTAAAATAATTAGTGTACTTTTGTAATTATAGGTTGTATGAAAGTGATGTTGACCTTAGGTTCGTCCAACGATATTAATAATGTTCACTAATCCTAGATAGCACACATTTTAACAAAGTCCCTAGCAATGACACCAATGATGAGTAGTTAAAGGGTACCCCTACACCCAACCATACGAATCATAGAGACTCACATGTGATCCAGTTAGATTCTATGGACTTTATAGCTTCCAATGCACTAGTCTTTTAGGAAGTGAACCTTGCCCCAAGGTCATTCGTTGTCTTCTCGATTACACTTATGATGCATAATGGCATCGTTAAGAGTAATTGAGACATGATTTTTGTCCTTTTGTGTTTTATGGTTTTATTGCTTAAAGAGAGAGATAGACTAATGTAATAACTACTTTAATTTAACTAACTAACTAATCTTTAACTAATCCTAACATAAGCATCCGGTCCCACTTTCCATACACATCCTGAACCCATGTATCCACTACTAGGTTACCAAGCACTAGACTATTGGACACACCAAGCAATAATGCTACTGGGGTTACTAAGAAAATACGTGTTACACTCAAAGTGGTCATACTTATGTATTTAATTTATCTAGCTTATCTTGCTTAATTAACTTAATTACTAGAAAACATTAAATAATTAACTAAAAGCATTAAATGCATAAATAAATATCTAAACTATCTAGAATTTTGCAAGGTTTAATAAGAAGCTTGTCTTTATTGTTGTACACACTATCATGCTTAGGTACAACAATGGTTGAATAAAGATCCATACACTCAATGACTCTTGCTGTAGGCACTTGAGAGAAATATTCTAACTTTCAAATGTAAACATTGTAAGAGTTTAGCTACTACTATGAATTTGATGCCCATAAACATGGCTGGGAGCTCATATTTATAGTTTTTGCTATAGTACTACATTGATGGGGCCCTGTTAATGTCGCAAACGCTACGCCAAGACAGCCCTGTTGATGGGGCAACACCATGTAAACAGGGTTGCGTCAATGGGGGCTTGTTGACGAGTGATGAGCTGCGATATTTGGTATGTGATATCACATTCGCGATATCGGGTACGCGATATCGGGGCCTACTAAGCGATATTGGGCATCCGATATTGGGGCCTGTCTTGTCGCCTATAAATAAGAGTGGGCACACTTTGGTTGAGTAATTTTTTTTGAGTTTTCGTTAATTAGTCTTAGCCCCTTGCCCAAACTCTTACCTTTTCTGCCTCTTAGAGTTAGAATTATTTTTACGTGCCTGTAGTAGGAGTCATAAAGTGAACGGATCCTCATTCAAGCATTGTGTACCTAAGCACACCTTGTGTACGACAATAAAGATGAACTTTGTGATAAACCTTGCAGCATCCAGAATAGATTAATTAATGTTAATTACAGTTATTTAATGCTTTCCTTAGTTAATTAATGTTCTCTCCCTCACCCTATAACTCTCATAAGTAAGCACACTCAGTACGATTACTTTGAGCATGTGTGTAATGCTTGGTAACCCAGTAACAATTAGCATTTGGTAATCCCAGTGGTGTTGCACTGGTTCAGGATGTGTACAGAAAGTGAGAATGGATGCTGGTGTTAGGACTAGTTAAAGCCTAGTTGAGTAGTTAAATTAAATTAGTTACTTAGTTATCTCTCTCTCCTCCCTTTGTAGCACTAGGCCATAAAACATAAAAATATATAAAAATTATATACCCTTAAGTTTACTTAACCATACAATCATTCTATACAAGTAAGCTTGGGAAGACAATGATTGACTAACTTGTCCTTGTTCACAAAAGTGCATAAGCACTTAGTCCTTGGAATTCAACCGGATCGTGCGTGGACACTCGTATTTGTATGGTTGAGCATAGGGATATCTTGTCGTTCATCATTGATGCCGTTGTCGGGAACTTTGTTGATTGTACACTAATTAGAACTTAGGAAATCTTTCTCATCATTGGAACGAACCCTTAGGGTTGGTTACAAGGAAAAAATAATAATATATAATACATTGCACACTCAATAGACAATCATGTCTCCTTCGTATGAAAGTGTTTCACTTCCTAGGTTTGATACAGGGAACAATTGAAGGTGTACACATGATAATCCGTCAGTTCCTTAACAGTTTCACGTGGTATACGTTCATCCCGATGAGTATATACCAAACTTTACCTTTGTCCTCCACTAGGATGTATAGCTGCGTTGGCATGATTTAGAAGGTAATATAGTGTTACCTCCCGATTGCTCTATTTCGGGCATGCTTCTTCGTGATCTCATATGAATTGGTATGTAGCACTTACAGGCAGAGTATGTTGTGCATGATCATGACTCGAGAGAGTATCGACCCATGGAGGCACAACATCAAAGGGATTTACAACAGGAGAGATGTCATGAATCCATGAAGGAAAAGTTGTCTTAGAATGTCTTGTATGTTATAAGTGAAAATGAGGGTGGTGAACCTGCCTCAGGCAGTCGCCCACACAATGATGTTTCTCTTGTTGACTTTGGTCAAGGGGTTGTGTATCAGAATCTTCACTCAACTATCCATAACTCGGATTTTGGTACCAACAGACACAAAGAGTTTGAAAAAGGAACATAAGCACATGACAAAGATGGACATTCCGATCGTAACCATGATCGAGGTTGCGACCACTGAAGAGAAGGAAGCAGGCAGCGTCATGATGACAGTCCTCCTTTTTCTTCACCTTCATCATCTCCTTCACCCTCTCCTTCAGGATATGAACATAGTCATAGAGAAAAAGACCATGAGGATAAGGGTAGGCAAAATGGGAGTCATAGACGAAACAGTTAGGAAAGGAGATGAGAGCACTCTAGAGAATTATTGCATGGAAGAAGGGAGAGTAGGGAACAACATAGACATCATAGACACCACTGATGGGACAATCATGATGAACCCCTACTCGTTACTTGAAGTATGCTAGACATAACTGAGGTTGTTAGAATCCCAACAAGGCATTAAAAAGATAGTAGGATCAAGAGATTAGACATGAACAACATCCTACGATTTGAAGGGGGATACAATGATGATCCTCAAAATCATCTACAAGTATTCCATGATGCATGTGCCTTACAAAACATAGAAAATGAATAGAAAAAAACTAAAGTTGTTCCCATAGACACTAGTCAAAGAACCAGAGAGCTGGTATCGGTCCTTAGAATTGGAATCCATTCGTAGGTGGAGTACCATGTTAGAATTGTTCAATGATAAGTACCAAATGTACTCTCAAGTATCCAACCTGCCAAAGTAAATCCAAGGATGGAAACAAGGAGGGCATGAACCCTTGGATGTTGCCATGGGTCGATATTATGCACTATTACATTGTTGTCCTAGCCATGGTTATTCACAGAGGAATCAACTATGCCATCTCGTAGATGGGCTTAGGCATGAAACACGAAGAACCATTGGGACGTATGCCCAAGGAAGGCTATATGAACTTAGGACCCATCAAGTACAAAGATTATTGGAGCAAGTTGCTAAAGAGGAAGGTGAGCTAAGGAAAAAAGAGAGTACGGAGGAATATAACAGAGATCCTTCCCTCTGAAAGAAGGGAGTAAGATTTTTTGAGGATGAAGAAGAGTCACCACTCAAAGAGATGGTGAATAGGAAAAATTTGCCTATGCAAAAGTTGGCATTGAAAGTATCAACAAAGGTAGATCAAATGTGGGACTCCCTAGATAATAGATTTCAAGTCATTCTCAAAATAGTAGAGGAGTCTAGAGAGCAAGGTAGTCAATGGGGAAAGAGAAAAAAGAGAGAAGCAGAATATGCATGCAACAAGGGTAAGGGCAAAGTTGCCATCATTGAAGAGGTTGTGGATTCGATACAGATAATGATAGTGGATGCGAGATATGCTAATACGACCTTCCTAAGGGATGTTGCCATGTCATCTCACATCTGCAGGAGTCTGGGATGTATGCACTCAACCCACGATTGAACAAAAGGCAAACACCCTGAAGGTTACCTTATTCCCAAGGTAACCCAAGACAGTTCCACCAACCCTTAACATATTAACCAAGTGGAGCTCCACCACAACCAACTGAGCAGTATCAACAATGGAAGCACCCATAATCATGTGGAATGCCACCACCACAGCAATAGTATCCTTACCGTTAACCTAACCTGTACGGATATTACATAGTAGCCAATCTCTCCACGTGACTCTACTGGTTACGTCACCCCTCAACCTCACTACCAAACACATGAGTATTATAGGACTCCTACTAGGGGTGATGTTCCACAAACATACCATCCTTCTCATCCGGCTGCCTCTCTTCCACCTTTAACTCCATTACCACCTACTCTAGCCATGCAAGGTGAGCTTCCTGCCCAACTGCAGCAATGCAACACTACAAGGGTTGTTAATTCTCACCCTACTGTCGGTTCAAACAATCGCACAAAGAAGAGACCTTTCTTTAGAACCAATAGTCCAACCAAGTCCTTACAGTCACAAGTAGCTAATTCTTGAAAAGCCTCATCACCAATCAACACTTCAGAACTCCCTTCAACCCAAAGGCCACATTCAATGCATACGGTCATGTTAACTCATGCCATCACTGATTGGATAAAAGTTGTCCATCTTCCTAGGAAATTCTCTGATCCTGGGAGTCCTCTTATATATCTACAGATCACTGGGAATGAACTGTGCAAAGCTCTTTTGGATTTAGGTTCTAGTGTCAACTTAATCTCTCAAGAAATGTACAAAGCCTGGAACCTACCTCCATTAAAAAAGAGTAACATTCATTTAGAGTTGGACGACTAGTCCATCATTGTCCCATTAGGACTAGTGGAGGACATTGTCACCACTGTTTGTGGATGGTTGTATCCAGTTGACTTCCTAGTAATTCAAGTGAACAACGGTAAGGGGGACTTCCCAATCATAATGGAAAGAGCATGGCTAAGCACAGTTGACGTGCACCTAGAAATCCACGATCTTTCCCTAGAAATATCAAAGGAACAGACATTTGGAAAGATCAAGAAGAAGAAAGTTCCATGCATCGCATACAATGACACAGGGTGTAATTGCATCTAGAAGTCATGGTTTGTACAATGTTTGACATTACCTGCATGTAATCAGTGTGCAAAAGTGACTAATATACAAAGATTCTTGTATGCAGTAGCCACAAGACAAAAAGGCACCTAGTGGCTAACAGCTAATCAAGAGAGCAGTTCAACTATATGCATGGAACCAACTAAGGGTTTGACTTCCACTTACATCGATAGCATAGACACATTAGAGCAAGTCCATCGCCAACTTCCAAGTCTTGACATTGAAAATATCAACTGGGGGAAGTTGGAAATCTGTGATAAGTTTAAGTAGAAGCCCCTTGAGTTAAAGCCATTGCCCATCGGTATGGAATACATGTTTCTCAAGAATGGAAAACTAGTAATTATTAATGCTAAGCTTGCTCCTCAACCAAAAGAGAGACTGTTGAAGGTAATAAATAAATGGTCTAAAGCCTTTGCTTGGTCATAGCTTGAATTAACAGGAATAGATCCTAAGATATGCCAACATAGAATTTACATTGACCCCTCCATGAAGCCTCAAAGGCAACTGCAGAGGCAACCTAACTCAAAGCTTAAGCAAGTGGTTAAGGAAGAAATTGAAAGCTTTTAAAAGCTGGGTTCATATACCCCATTGCTAATAGTGAATGGGTTAGTCCCTTAGTTATTGTGCCCAAAAGGGGGGTAAATGGAGGGTGTGCATAGATTTTAGGGTACTGAATATGGAAACATTCAAAGACCACTTTCTGTTGCCATTTTTCGACCAAGTCTTAGACACCATTGTAGGGCATCGCTACTATAGTTTTCTAGATGGGTACAGTGGGTACAACCAAATAAAAATAGCCCTAGAAGACCAAGCCAAGACTACATTCACTAGTCCTTGGGAAACATTTGCATACAAATAGATGTCGTTTGGCTTATGCAATGCCCTTGCAACGTTTCAACAATTAGTTTTAAGCATATTTTAGCAGTAGATAGGAAATGGTGTGGAAGTCTTCATGGATGGCTTCTTCACTTATGGAGTAAACTTTGATCAAGCCTTGGACCGGTTAGAGTAAGTACTAAAGCAGTGTGCAGAAACCAACTTAAGGCTCAACTAGCAAAAAAGTCATTTAATGGTCCAAGAAGGCATCATATTAGGACATAAGATTTCACAAATAGGGATAGAGGTAGACCTCGAAAAGATTAAAATCATCCAAGGAATCACTCGGCAACCTGAAACTGTAAAAGATATCTGGTCATTCCTTGGACACACTGGCTACTACAAACGGTTTATTGAGAACTTTTCAAAGGTTGCAAAACCATTGGTTGAACTAACAAAAAAGAACGTACCTTTCGAATGGACTAGGGAATGTGAACTAGCTTTTCAAACTTTAAAATAGAAGCTCGTAGAAACACCCATTCTAGAAACTCCTGACCAGTCTAGACCATTCCACATAATGATTGACGCATCCAACTATGCTTTAGGAGCCATACTTACATAGTTAGATGACCAAAAATGTCCTTATTACATCCATGGTGCAAGTAGGAGTATTACTGGTGCACAACTTGACTACACCACAATAGAGAAAGAATTAATGGTTGTCATATTTGCACTAGAAAAATTTAGGTACTATGTCTTGGGCTATAAGGTATTCATGCACATGGGTCATAGTGCAATAAGGTTCCTAATGAATAAATCAACAATGAGCCCTCGCATTATACGATGGCTCATAATCTTATAAGAGTTCGATCTTACAATGATTGATTGTAAAGGCACTAAGAACATAGTTGCTAATCATTTATCTTGGTTGCGATGGGACAACAAAGAGGATGAATATCCACTCTCTAATCATTTCCCTGATGAACTCCTCTTTACAGGTGTAGTAACTAATCAATTAACCATGGAGAAAAACTGGTATAGTAGTATTCTCACCTATCTCCTTACACAACAAACACCACAAGGGTTGGACATTAAAAAGAAACAACAGTTTCTTCACTAAGCCAATTATTTTATGGAGATCAATGGGTAACTTTAGAAAGTATGTCCTGATGGCTTGGTTCGATGGTGTGTTCCCGAGGTGGATCAATTACGAGTTCTCGAAGATGCTCATGAGGGTCCTTGTAGGGGGTCATTACGCTGGGAAACGAACAACCATTAAAATCTTGCTTGCAGGATATTATTGGCCTACATTTTTCTAGGACGTCCATCATTTTGTCCAATCCTATGAGCGATGTCAACATGATGGGGGAATGAATGCTAGAATGGAGGGTTCACAACAATGGATTCAACCTTTAGAACCTTCAATATTTGGGGAGCTGATTTTATGGGGCCTATTACACCAATGTCCAATGGAAAAGCCTACATCGTTGTTGCTATTGACTACTTCACAAAATGGGTAGAAGCAGCTACTGTTAAGGATTGTACCTCATCTATAGCTGCATGATTTGTTCAACAACAAGTCGTAAATAGGTTTGGCATGCCGCATGCACTTATTTTAGATAATGGTACACACTTCACAAGTGTGAATTTTCTGAAATTAATGCAATGCTTAGGGGTTGAGCACAAACTGATTACACCATACCACCCATAAGTAAATGGTTAAGCCAAGGTCACCAATAAGGAGACTATAAAGATATTGACAAGAACTATTAGCAAGTATAGGAGAGATTGGAGCACTAAACTGAACGATGCTCTTTGGGCATACCGCTTCACATGGAAACTCCCTATAGGCTACTCTCCCTATGAGTTAGTGTACAGTAAACTTCCAATGCTCCCTATTCAAGCAGAACTCCATACACTATCCACGACATGTGATCTTAACTTTGACATTGATCTAGCACAAAAAGAACGGCTAATGAACCTTAACTTGCTAGATGAGAATTGACTAGTTGCCTTGTCATCTAATGAATTGCACAAGGCTTTTATTAAACAATGTCATGACCTAAGGATTAGGAAAGTTAAATATCAACCAGGAGATAAGGTTCTGTATTGGAATCCCACACATGTGCCACAACGAACTAAATTTCAAATGTTGTGGGAAGGACCTTATATCATTCATGTAACGTTTCCTTCAGGGGCCATGATGATTTACAAACCTGAGAGCCCAAACAAGAAACTATTGGTTGATGTCAAACAAACCAAACCCTTCCATGACCCTAGGACAGCCAATACCAATGCTACCTCTGTTGGTGGACAACCTTACTCCCTATTTCGGATTGCCTCCTACCACCTGAGTCATGGGGGAGACAACCAACAATGCTAACCATTCAAAGCCCTCAGTTCTTTTTGTATTTTTGTTTCACACATTTTTTGTTTTACACATTTTTCATATTTACTTATTTTTTATTTTACACCATCGTTACCATTTTTACTATTTATTTGTTTGACTTACTTTCATTCTTCATATAATAAGTGCTCATGATGGTGGATTGTACTATAATAATGTTGATTGCTAATGTTTGGTTTTTACCTGTGATTTTCAATGTTGATATTAAGATATGGTTCTTTTGATAAAATAGGCAATGAGTTCACGTTGCCCATTCATCCATTCAACTCTATGGTCTTCCTTGGTTTTGGAATTGTACTGTCCCTTTTCCTAAATAAACTTATTAATGAATTGGTGGCTTGGTATTCTTCAAATCGAGGAAGGACTCAATGGTTGAAAAGGGTGTGACTTCAAGGGGATTTGATGCATGTGTGCTGGCTATTCTCTTGGGTACTTGGATGGTTTTCATTGGTTTTCCTCCATTCTACCATTGATCAAATATCAGGAAGTTGAGTGAATAAAAATAAGTCTTTGCATGGTGTGGTTCTTATGCGATAACACAAAAAAAAAAATCTGGTGAGAATTCAAAGCACACCCCTGAGACATAATAAAGAAATATGGGCTGCAAACACTAGTTATGGTACTGGAATGACATGTTACCCATGCTTGAAGGTTCCCTCTAACTAAGGCCCTTTCTTGCTTCCTGCTTCTCTATCTTTCTCTCCTTTGAATGGTGGTGACTCTTTGGGGAAGCATTCTTGTTACTTCAAGAGGATGGATTTGGTTAGGTGTATTGATGCGAGGTCACTAAATGTGGTTGGTTTGAGTCTGGCTTTGGAATGAGTTCTACGTAGTTACCTTAACCATAAAATACACAAGGGACTTTACACAACCTTGCTCTTGGGATTCCATTCCATTTTCTACTCTCCATCTTTCTTCCCATTTCCCACCTCATTACCAGTTTTATGATTAGTTTATATTTTTATTGATACATTGTTTTTCCTTGGTAAATTCTTGTGGGTAAGTCTTTAAACATTGTTTCCATATGTCATCCCTAGAGCCTACAAACTCTTTGGTTTGAGGGTTTGTCAGGGCATAAACAACATGAGCTTGCTTTGGGAAGGACCCACTGACATTCCTTTATGGTGTAATTATTAAATTCTTTTCTTTAAATATTTCTTGCAATCAGCAATCTCTCATGTCATCCCCATTCATGACATCCATTTTATTGGCGTAGTCATTGTTATTTTTCCCTTTTTTCTTGTTCCTTCTATTTTTTCCATCTTATTGCTACCGGGGGTTCACTCTTAGCCGTGGGGGCCTTGTCATAAATTTTTCCATTCTACTACTTGTTTCACTCCTACACCTCAGGTAGTCAACAGTAATAAACCTCTAACCCAGTTTCTGCCATAACCATAACTCAGCCAATGCTCTTTATGTTGAGGCAAGGTATCAACTGCATTGTGGCTTACCTATCCTTGCTCATTTGTGATTGTGTTGTGTGTGCAGATGGTGATTACATGAAAAATGGACTAGGATAGGAGGAAGCACTTAGGATGGACTGGAGCTAGAGCGTTTATGCCAGGAACAAGTTTGGTCGTGTGGCTATGGATAAACAACAGAAGGCACAATCGGAACATCGGTAGTAACGTGCCTCATTTTCTTTTCTCTTCTCTCTCTTCAAGTTGTCGAATGAGGGTCTAGATGTCATCTATGTACAGTGTTCACAACAAAGGGCATGAACATCAATGTTGTAATATGTTTGTCGATTCGTTCACTGGGCACTTTGAGTCTGTTATTCCCTGTCGCTGTCAGTTCTCATTTAATCAATAATCCCATACCTTCCCAATATTTTGTAAGGAACTCGAGGATCAGTTTTCATTCAATCGTGGAGGTATGATGAGCTGCGATATCAGGACCACAATATTGGGTATGCAATATTGCATTCGCGATATCGGGTACACGATATCAGGGCCTACCAAGCGATATCAGGCATCTGATATCGAGGCCTGTCTTGTTGCCTATAAATAACAATGAGCACACTTGGGTTGAGTAGTTTTTGTTGAGTTTTTGTTAATTAGTCTTAGCCCCTTACCCAAACTCTTGCCTTTTCTCCCTCTCAGAGTTAGAATTATTTCTGCGTGCTTGCAGTAGGAGTCATAAAGTGAATGGATCCTCATTCGAGCATTGTGTACCTGAGCACACCTTGTGTATAGCAATAAAGATAAACTTTGTGATAAACCTTGCAGCATCCAGAATATATTAATTAATGTTAATTACAATTATTTAATGCTTTCCTTAGTTAATTAATGTTCTCTCCCTCACCCTATAACTCTCATAAGTAAGCACACTCAGTCTGATTACTTCGAGCATGTGTGTAACGCTTGGTAACCCAGTAATGATTAGCGTTTGGTAATCCTAGTGGTGTTGCATTGGTTCAGGATGTGTACAGAAAGTGAGAATGGATGCTGGTGTTATGACTAGTTAAAGCCTAGTTGAGTAGTTAAATTAAATTAGTTACTTAGTTAGCTCTCTCTCCTCCCTTTTTAGCAATAGGCCATAAAACATAAAAATATATAAAAATTATATACCTCAAGTTTACTTAACCATATAATCATGCTATACAAGTAATCTTGGGAAGATAATGATTGACTAACCTGTCCTTGTTCCACAAAAGTGCATAAGTACTTAGTCCTTGGAATTCAATTGGATCATGCGTGGATGCTCGTATTCGTATGGTTGAGTGTAGGGATACCTTGCCGCTCATCAATGAGGCTGTGTCAATGGGGGCCCATCGATGTGACTTATTGATGCTCATTACTTGGTTCTTCACTTTTCTATCTAGTCATAATGATCACAAGTTTATTCTTAGTTTTATTAGGAAAAGAATATCATTATGACCATGGTAAGAACATCTTAATTCTTGGAATGAATGGATGGATATTGTGATCTCACTATATAGATAACTAGTCTCTTATGATCAATAACATAGAGAAAATTTCACCTTAATGGGACTACATCTTGCCTTATTCGATGTGTTTTATTGAAAATTATGTACAAGTAAAATGAAGAAAAAACATGAAAAATAAGGAAAGATATCAAAATTTGAAAAAGTAAAAAGAATGAAAGATTATTAAGGAATTAGAAAATGTCAAAGAATAGTAAAATTTTAAGAAAAGAAAAGTATAAAAGAATGGGAAGATATCAAAGAATATAAAGATTGGTAAGAAATATGAAAAAGTATAACAAGTGATGAGTAATGAGTAGTCCCTTCACCCAACCATATGAATCACTAGCGTTCATTAAGCGATTTGATTGAATTCTATAGACTTTAGGTCTCTAAGTACACTGGGTCTAGGTAGTAAATCTAATAGATGTGATCATTGTCTTCTTAGTTTCACTTGTGAAGTGTAAAGGTATGGTTAAGTGTAATTAAGGCACATGATTTTTATCATTTTTATGTTTTTCACTAATTTTCTTGAGTGCTAAAAATTAAGTAATTGAATATTTAATTAATTTAATGAATAATTAATGCTTAGCTAATCCTAACATAATCATCTATTCCCATCTGTTGTACACATCTTGAACACGTTACAATGCTATTAGGTTACCAAGCGTTAAACATTACTAGGATTATCAAGCATTAATTGTATGCTTGAGATGGTTGTTGTGCTTATGTGTATTAATTATCCAAAGTTAATTAATTAATTGAATGCATTAAAGTAAATTGCATGAATAATAAATGCATTAAGTAAACATTAAGCTAAGTCCAAGTGTTGCAAAGTTTATGAAGAATGCTCGTCTTTATTGCCATTCACACTGAGGTGCTCATGTACATCAATGCTCGAATAAAGATCCGTACACTTCTCACTCCTTCTATGGACACTTAGAAAATATTTTAACTCTTGAAAGAAAAAAATACAAGAGCTCTGCTATGCTACTAAAGAATGGATGTCATAAATATGGTAGATGTGTACACATTTATAGGTAAAATAAAGTGCTACATTGACAGGTACCCGTTGATGTAGCAAACCCTACATTGACGGGATCTCATTGATGCAGTCACTGCACAATTCATTATGGCCCCATGAATGAATGAAAAATCATCCTCAAGTGAAAAAACGGAGGAACAAGTTCTTTTACAAAATTTTGGGAAAGTATGAAATTATTAACAGACACATTGATGCAAACAAACACATAGACACTAAGTGCCCCAAGTGTACTGATCAATAAATTTTACAAAAATTGTTGTTCATAACAACAAAATTGAACGCCATGACAAACATTGATAGTAGAACCCCTTTGGTGGCTTGAAGATGAGGAGCAAGTCAAACGGTTCTAGGTGGTGTAGGTTCCTAAGGTGTCAAAGGACCTTCTCCTACTTCAAGTGCACATGACAATTGTTATTATTAAGGTCGCGATTGCTAAGGCTTTCCAATTGTAGCTACGACTTTTAGTGGAAAATGAAAAGTATCCAACAATGCCTTCATATTCACTTCCTTACTCCAGGGATCATGCATGGTCCATGTAGCATAACTAATGTGGGCTGGCATGGGAACATCCCATGGATAGGACATTGCTGGGAATAGCTCCTTCATGTTGATAAACCAGGTTGCAAACTATTTTTGTTCAATTATCAAACACCTTGACAACATTCTACAATGCTCAGTAGTCATTCATTCTATAGGCCAGGTTCTCAACAATTGATCTCTGATTAGTGAATCATTCTTTGAGAACTTTAAGTTTAGCATTGACCATTTCTAGTTTTTTCTTAGTCTCACTGTGATGCTTGAACTTAGTTGCATACAACAAGTATGCATTGGCCACCTACTTTTCTAGTTCTGATTGTGGCTTTCTAGCAGTTAGCATTGCCAAGTTTGCATATCGAAGGTTGGAAAGCTCCATGTATTCCATCATCTCCTCAATCTGTAGCTCCTTGAGGAAAATTTCTACTTTATTATACCCATCCAACGCATCAAAGATAGGCTGCCACATGTTATCTCCTTGTTGAAGCTGTTGGAGGGCCTCGTTGACCTTTGCTTTCTTTTTCATTGATTTCTTTCTACTATAATGGTTTTTGACTTGTTCGAAATTGAGGGCCTTATTTTTCAAAGTAGCAATTTCAATTGTAGATTTTTGACACAAGGCACAGACCTCCTCCATCAAGAGATTACGATTTTCTGTTGCCAACCTTCTCAATTCAATGTTCACCCTAGCAAGTTGCTCCTACTGTTCATGGACAAACTCTACCATTTGATCTTTTTGGGCCTCAATGTTCCATAGGTAATGATTCTCTTGGGTTAGATCTACATTCTTCTGGTGAACCTTTGACAAGTTCTTTTGAATGTTGTAGATGGTTGCATCAGCTAAAGACTAGTCAACAATCGTCAATTCCTTTGCATACTTAGCCTTTTAAAGTTTGTACTGAAGCTCTTGGAAAGCTTCATCTCTTGTCATTGCTTGGCTGAGTATGGTGGGATTAGGGAGGTGGGCCCTAAGTTCCGCAACTTCTGCAATCAAGCATTGGTTATCAACTCTAGCTATTTTAAGTTGGGCTTTTGCAATGATGCACTTCCCCCTTGCCTCAAGTAGCTCCAACTAGATTGTAGTGATGTTATTCAGAAGGTCAAAGATCCTTGGAATCGGTTGTCCAGTTCCTACCAGTTGGTTCAACAATTCCTCATGCTAGGCTATACTGAATCTCCCATTGACTGCTCCTATAGATATCTGCACATCTTTGAGCATAGCAACATCTAGCATAGATGTTGTAGGAGCATTTAGTGCTTTTTCCACTCAATCAACTACCACCTCGGTTGTTGTTTCCTGCCCTTGCTGTTACATCACCAAGATAGTAGCCTCCTTGTCCTCTTCCAAATGCATTGAAAAAGTAGCAACATTCCCAGAGATTTCTAGGAATTATGGCTATCTTGAAAGGGACACGGTTACTTCTTGGGCACTAGGATTTAACCTTGTAGGTTGGGTAGAGATCTTTGGCACCCCATCCTCCATTTGGCTAATGGTTTGGGCCACTTCATTAAAATGACTCATTGCTGACTTATATATAGATGGTTCACCACCACTTGGTCCTACTTGTTACTGCTACAGGATTTCCTCACGGAGTTCGCACATACACTTAATGGCAATGTGGAACTCCAACATTGTTTCATGAGTGGATGGTGGTGGTGCTAGCTACTCCTCTTCTTAAACTACCTTGGTCAGCACTTTATGTTTTATCATCTCCATCCAAGAAGCAATAAGAGCATGATGAAGGACATCATTTGAATAGTGGGCTATCCCTCCCCTTTTGCATAATTTTGTGATTAAGCATGGAAAGGAGAGTGCCTTCCTTCCATGTTTGTTCTCCTTAAAGAACTTCTCTATCTCAAGATAGATCAGCTATGGAACATTGACTAGGAATTTTCTACTTAGAGTGGTGCATGCACAGGCAGAAAAGACTATCACCTTGCTTGGCCTCATTGTTGGATTGAGGTGAAATATCGCAATCTTGAAGTACGTTCATTCTACCATTGTGAGTGCATCATACTCCTTATAGTCAACTCCATAACATTACTAGACCCATTCTTTTTTTTTAACACTTAGATTCGCATGCATTGAAATTTCCATCAAGATTGCCCCAGTTTTAGGCAACCCAAGGGCCTAAGAGATGGCCTTCACTGAGTGTGTCTTTGATCTTCACTGTGGCATCAAGTTGCCTATTGCTCCATAAGAGATATGTCTCTACCATGTACCACTTCCTGCTAGAAGTGATGGTGGACCACATGGGAGAGTTCTAAAGTTGAGTGTTGACATCTGGTAGAGCAAAATCCAAAAAAGATTTCAAAGTTCAACTCTTGAAAGATAGATTTCTGAACCTCCTTGGACATGATTTGCCTTAGGTAGGCCTTCATTAAAGTGAGCTTAATGTTTAGCCTTCATACTGGTGCCTCATCCTGGTGGAATTACTTTGTTGTAGCTTCAGGAATTTCTCAGAAAAATTCCACTTCGAGCTCCTCCCAAAGATGTCCCATTGCATGGATCTCGGTCACCTGCTCCTAGGGTTGTTTTGGCTATTGGCCCCTTCTAGTTCTAGGCTACTTGTCCCTTGGTTGGAATGGTCCCGCCTTTAGTCCATGCTTTTCTTTAGGTGCCATCTATGATCACAACATAATCAAGAATTAGTATGTGATGTGTAACTTATAACATTTAGGTACCTTGTCTCTTTGATTAGTTACCCTTGGCTAAGTTGTGGTTGTGAAAAATTAATTATTTTAATATTTTTTTAATGTTATTTGATCAATATGGCCACTAGAATTTATTGGAAGGGTTTGACTCTCATAATTTGGTGATTTTAATGTTATTTTATTAGTTAAACCTTTGTGGGAGTTAAGAAAGTTTTAAAAAATTTTCATTAAAAACCTAAGGTTTATGGTCCCCATGACATAGAGCTCACGTCTAGTAGCTATCAGACTAAAAAACAGGATAAATCAAACAAGTGCTTGGCAAGATATGGTGTTTGGAAGGCTCTGGGCTCTCAAAATAGTAAAAACTCCTTCCTTATTTGAGAGAAAATGGCAAAAAAAAAAAAAAAAACACAAAGTGTGGATGTGTATATATACTATTTTTGTGTTGCATCAATAGGATTGAGTCAATGCGAGTGATGACTAAAAATAATCTTTTAAAAACTACATCAAAACAAGGAACTTTCTTCCAAGGTTAGAGTCTAGAGGAAGCTAATGAAGCCAAGAACATGATGAAATGCATGAAGAGGGCTAGATATTTCACACAAAGGAGATTTTTAGTGGAGAATGCTGGTGAAGGAGTGCACAAGTACATGTAACTGATGAGGCGCACAAAAGGTTTGATCTCGAAAATGTCAAAGGGAAAGGGAACTTAAGCAACCCAACCAAGAGGAATGCAAGTGGGGCATCCCCATAATAGGCTTATGCCCTTAATGCCCTTGCATACCCTCAAACCAAGGAGTCTGTGGGCCCCAAGGCTAATTAATGGTTACAACAGTTGAATACTAAATCACCAAAGAAACTACCAAAGAACTTTATCATATCAAACTAAGATACTAAACAAACATGAGGAAAGGCAGTGAGGTGAGTGATGGAAAGCATGTGTGGATGAGAGAGAAAGTGGAATGAAGTCCTGAATTATGGTCACATGAAGTCTCTTGTGGATTTCGTGGTTAATATGATCTAATAATGGCCATCTTTTGTTCAAGTTATAACCATCCACTTCCAGTGACTTTTCATTAACACTTTTAGACTTGCCCACTCTGCCAAGGCACATAAATACCCCCACAAATCAATCACCATTCCAAAAAGAGAAGAAGCAAGAAGTAAGAAGGGCCTTAGTTAGAGAGGACCTTCAAGCATGGGTAACATCTCTTTTTAGTCTCATAACCAATGCTTGTAGCTCATTATTTCATCTAAGGGATATGTTTTAAATTCTCATTTTTGTGTGTGTGTGTGTGTGTGTTTTTTTTTTTTTTTTTGGATTTTCTACATTTTTCTACATGGGAACCACATCATGCAAAGACTTTAGCCTCTTGTTATTGGTTGACGTAGGAATGGTAAAGGATCCTAGAAAATACTGATGTACCCAAGAGGGAAGGCAAGTACAAACAATGTCAAATCCCCTTGAAGTCACACCCTTGTCTTATTTATTTAATTCTTCCCAAGTTCGAAAACCACCAAGGGCACAAGTTTGTTAATAGTTCATTTAAGAAGGGACCTCATACTTCCAAAACAAGGGAACACCATAGAGTTTTGTGGATGGGTGAATCACGTGGACTCAATACCTATAAGCATGAAAAGAAACCATGTTTTAGTTATCAATAACAAAATTCAAAGATAGAATCTCGACATTAGCAATCACATAACATTAAATACAAACCACAATCAATAGCAGCTATAGTTGCACTTTGTCTTGGTAGCAATAAAGGAAAAACAAGAAAAACCATAAGAAAAACACAAACCAAATAAAGTAAAATATAATATAAAAGAAATTATAAAATATTCAAGAAAAATAAAAAATGTACTAAAGACAGTGTAAAAAAATGGTGAAAATAGAAATATGAAAAACCGAGGAGCCATATTGTTTAATTTAGCATGGATGATCTTCTTTCCTAGGATTAAGTTGAAAAGAAGAGATCCAAAAAATTGAGCATGCTTGTCTATCCATTGAGGTGTTTTGATCATTATCTCTTTTAGGCTTATGTAAAGGTTTTATTTGTTGCATGTTGACCAACTATTTCTTGTTTGGGCTTTCAGGTTTGTATATTAACATGGTCCTAGAAGGAAAGGTTTCATAGATAATATAAGGCCCCTTCAACAATGTTTGGAACTTGGCTCTTTGTGGCATGTGTGTGAGATTCCAATATAGGACCCTATTGCTTAGTTGAAATTTTACGTTCCTAATTCTAAGGTCATGTCATTGCTTGTTAAATGCATTGTACACTTCATTGTATGTCAGGGCTACCGTAATCTTTCTTTCTGTGCTAGACTTAGGTGAAGATCAAGGTCACAAGTTGTTGATAGTGTATGAAGCTCCGTTTAGATGAAAAGTGTTAATAATTTCCTATACATAAGCTTATAGGGAGAGTAGCCAATAGGAAGTTTCCATGTGAAGCGGTAGGCCTAGAGGGCATTGTTGAGTTTCATGCTCCAATCCCTTCTATATTTACTAATGATTCTAGTTAGTATTTTTATGATCTCCCTATTTGTAACCTTTGCTTGACTATTGGCTTGGAGGTGGTAGGGTGTTGTTAATTTATGCTCAACCCCCAAGCATTACATGAGTTTCCAAAAGGTAGTGCTGGTAAAATGACAACTGTAATCATAAATAAGTGCATGTGGCACCCCAAACTTGTTTACAACATATTGTTGTACAACCCAAGCATCCGTAGAAGATGTGCAATCGGTGATAGTTGCAACTTCCTCCCATTTCATACAATAGTCAATGACTATGATGTACACTTTTTCATTTCACATGGGAGTGATGAGACCTATCAAGTTAATGCCCCAAATATTGAAGGACTCCAATACTTGATCCCCTATTGAGGTCCCTTCATATAAGCGGTCATTCCACCATTGTGTTGGCAATGTTTACAAGAGCAGACGAAATGATGATAGTCTCTAAAAAGTGTTGGCCAATAATATTTTGTTGTTGTCACATTTACACCATTTTGATGAAGCAAATTTTATGAGATAATGTTGAGAACTAAATTGTCCAATTTAGCTTTTCAATGGTGATTGGAAGATAAAAGTTAAATTATTTATTTGAAAGAGCAATAGCGAGAAGCATGATGAAGAAAGGTGTTAAAGGAAAAAAAATTGAAAAGTGCTCTTTATATTGAAGGTGTGCACATTTTGAGTTTGTGTTCATAATTCCAAAGGCATGGAATTAATGAAAACTTAGTAAGTTGTTTCTAGCTTAAGGATAAAGAATTTGTAGTTTTCCCATGTAAAAATATGTATAATGTTGGAGGTGAAATTTGGGAATTGCAAGATAGTGTATTGCAATTGTATTACCATTGATTCTTACATTGTATTAGTTTATTAGTTTCAATTTTAGTGGTAAATTGGATGTTTCAAAGAATGATAAAAAATAAAGTGGACAAATTTGTGCATACATTTTCCTTGAAATTGTACAAGAACTTCTTAGGAAAGCTAACAAGTAATTGCATTACATAAAGATCCATTGTTATGTTATGGTCATTGCAATTCATAATGCCATATTCATCTATATATATATTTTTTAAAATGTAGGTTGAAGAACCATAAGCAAAGGATATTCATCATGGAAATATCTCCACAGCAGCACCAGAAATTTGAATGGAAGCTCCTCTCCAACTGCTTGCGCATGAGTTTCACCTCACAGAAGATCACACAACAGTAGGGCATCAACATGGTGAGAACCATAGCAAGGTCTAAATATGAAAATTTCTTATTCATGATGGAGGCGACTGTTTTGGAGTAGCACCAACCAAAATAATGAGTGCAAAGATTGAGGACGATGTTGAGTTTCACCTCACAAAAGATCACACAACAGTAGGGCATCAACATGGTGAGAACCATAGCAAGGTCTAAATATGCAAATTTCTTATTCATGATGGAGGCGACTGTTTTGGAGTAGCACCAACCAAAATAATGAGTGCAAAGATTGAGGACGATGTTGACGAGAGTGCCATGCCTCCAGAACCGTAGTAGCAAGAATTGGGAGCGAACGTTGGGGATACAAGACACACAAGAACCACATGTGATGGAGGTGGCATGATAGCTGGCATGATAGCCACAAAGCTCAAACACGACGCGAGGCACACCAAATATGAAACCACATATATTAAGTTCGCATGGCCTTAATAACAATGTTATTTAAAAAAAAAAAACAAATCATCACAAACAAAAACTTATGGTTTATTTGAATTAAAACTAGTAATTTTAAAAAGAGAGGTTTACGATTTGAAAAGGTGAAAATTTATAATCATTTGCTAAATATAACTTTAATTCTTTGGGAATTAAAAATTTCCAATGAAAGTTATAACCTCCCATGAAAGTTATAAATAGATCTCCTTGATATTTGTAAGGTTGTAATTGCTAAGAAGTCATTTGCCAACTATAGCTTGATTTTCTCATAACTCCCTATAGAAGTTATAACTTCTTAAGGTAGTTATGACTAAATTCTCATAACTCAAGATGAATGTTTCTCTTCTCGAGAGCACGTAGGTTTCAAGCTTTGTACATTTCATGGGAAATCAAATTCACACTAGAACCTAAGTCCAGAAGAGCCTTGCATGGCTCATTCCCAACAATTTGCGAGTAGATTAGGGAACTCCTAGGATCAGATCTCTTTTGGGAAGGTGCCCAGCTTTTATCCCATCTGTGACTACATGGGTCAACATGATAGTATGGACCTTAGGAGGCGTTTGGTTTGAAGGGATCTTAAATAGTAATGTAGAGGATGAAGAAGAAGCAAGGTCATCAGTTGCAGGTGTCTATGAGGACATGGTAGGACTATTGGTTTGAAAGAAAGGTCTTTTTGGGGTTTATTGTATGAAGCACTTAGCTAGGAATTCGACTATAAGTTAACAACCCTGGTGGCATTCCTTTGCTATGGCTAGGTTGGAATTTCACCTTGCATAAATAGAGTTGGTGGCAATTAAGTTGAGGGTGGAGGTACAAGTGCAGAAGGATGAGGAGGATAATGTGGAAATGGGGATTCCCCTCTTGGAAATTGTGCTTGATAGTATTAAGGAGAGTAGTAGTGGTGTTGGAATGAACCATGATTGGAAGAGTCACGAGGAGAAATGGGCTGTTGAACATAGTACTCATATCGATTTGGCTACTTGTAAGGGTATTGCTGCCTTGGTGGTGGCATCCCCCATAACTATGGGTGTTGCCATTGCTGATATTGCTCATGAAGTTCAGGTGGAGCTCCACTTGGATAATAAGCTTGTTGGTGGAATTGCCTTTAGTTTCCTTGAGGATAAGGCAACCTCCTAGGTGCTTGCCTTCTTGCCAATCTAAGATTTAGTGCATACACCCTAGACTCCTACAAATGTGACATAATGGAGCAACATCCCTTAGGATGCTTATAGTGGTAGATGTCACACCCACCATCATCATCTATCTCAGATTCCACAACCTCTTCAACGGTAGCAACTTTGCCCTTATCCCTTTGATGGGCACATTTAGCTTCCTTCATTCTCCTTCAATCATGACCACTACCATGCTTTTTGGACTCTTCAGCAATTTTAAGGGTAGTTTGGAACTTTTCATCCAAAGAATCCCACATTTTTTCTACCTTGGTCGATATTTTAGAAATAGATTTTTGTATTGGCAAGGTCTTATGTTGCATCAATTCATCAAGTGGTGCCTCCTCATTGTCACAAAATTAGACTTTCCCTTTTCTGAATGAAAGGATCCTGATTGTATTCCTCTGCACTTTCCCTTTTCCTCAACTTGCCTTCTTCTTTGGCCACTTTCTCTATCATCCTTTGGATATGATGGGCTCGTAGTTTTGAAAGTCTTCCTTGGGCATAGACCCTAAGAGTTTTTCTTGTTTCTATGCAGAGCCCATCTATGTTATGGAAAAGTTGTTTCTTTTAAGAATAACCATGGCCAAGGCATCAATGTAAGAGAGTATAGTACCTATCCATGGTTGCATCTAAGGGTTCATGTGTTTCTTATTTCCAACCTTTGATCTACTTTCTTAGGTTGGATACTTGGGAGTACATTTGATACTTGTCATTGAAGAGCTCAAGCATCATACTCCATTGTTGGATTGATTTTCGCTCCAAGGATCAGTACCAACTTTTAGCTTCTTTGATGAGTGTCTTTGGGAATAGCTTTAATTTTTGCCATTTGTTCTTCATGTTTTGTAAGGCATAGACATCATGAAAGGCTTGAAGATGGTTCTGTGGATCTAAATTGTATACCCCTTCAAATTTAGGAATATTGTTCATATCCAACTATTTAATGTAGTTGTCTTTCACATGCCTTGTTGGAATCCTCACTGCCTCTGCAATGTTGATCATGTTTCTTATTACAAGAAAAGGCTCATCATAATCATGACAATCTTTGTGACCATGATGTCTATGATGCCCTCTATTGTCCCTTTGTTTATGATGACAATGGACCTCCCTTGATTGTCCACATCCTATGTCTCTACTATTTTGGCAAGACTTACGATCGTCCCTATCCCGTCAATCACCTCCATTGTGGTTTCTACCTTATCTATGGCTTCGATCAAAGTTGGAAGAGGAAGAGGATAAGAATGACAAAGGCAAAGAGAAAGGAGAGCCACCACTAGAGTGGTATCTACTAACCCCTCTCCATTGATCACGACCACATTCACCATGTTTGGCATGATCGCGATGCTTGTTGTTGCTCCTACCTTGACTCCCTTCTTTGGAGCCCCCTTGGTCATGGGACCCATTCTCCCCTAAACCAAGATTGTCTACAGTGGAGTGTAGATGCTAGTTAAGGGCTTCCTCATCATGGAAGAGAGGAGAATCAGTGTATTGAGAAGTTCCTAAAAAAGGATCTTCCCCTTCCTTTTGGCCTAGTAAGAATAAGGGGTTTGTGAAATGTTTCCCCTTCGAAGCCTCGTACCAAGCTTTCACTTGTTGATCACATTTGCATTGTGCTACAGTGGGATGATAATCCCTGTAGCCATAGTCTTGCACAAAAAATTCAAGGTTAAGTCCTACGATGCCCAATCTTATGATATTGTGAAGTGGCATCACAAGAACTGAGTGATCGGATGGCAACACAATGTTGCCTTCCATGTCTCTCCATCGCATCTGCTAATCCTAGTGTAGGATGAAGGTGAAATCTGAAGTGTAAGGATCTAGATGTGTGTAGATAGTTCTACATTGTTGGGGCACAGGTTGTTTTGGGCCCTCTTGCCTCTGATTAGAATTATGCTTGAATGGCAATAAGGAATTTTTCTGGTGAAAAGAAGCCATATTAAATCTTGAAAAACAATGTGCTTGTTATATATTAGTTATTTTAATGATTTTGTGTTTGGGTTCATTACAACGTTATTATATAATTTCACTAACTTCCTAAATAGTGCATGTAGCTAACTAAAGTTCTTGGCAATGGTGCCAATAATGAGCAACGAACAATCCCCATGTCCAACCATACGAATCACTAGTGTTCATTAAGTGATTCGGTCAAATTCCATAGACATTAGATCTCTAAGTACATTGGGTCTAGGTAGTGAATCTAACAAATGCAATTCTTGTCTTCTCAGTTTCACTTGTGTAGTGCAAAGGTATGGTTAAGTGTAACCAAGGTACATGATTTTTATCATTTTATGTTTTTCATTAATTCGCCTAAGGGCTAAAAATTAAGTAATTAAATATTTAATTAATCTAATGACTAACTAAAGCTTAGCTAATCCTAACATAAGCATCTGTTCCCATCTTCCATACACATCCTGAACACATTACAATGCTACTGGGTTACCAAGTGTTAAGCACTACTGGGATTACCAAGCGTTAATCGTATGCTCGAGATGATCGTACTTACGTGTATTAATTATCCAAAGTTAATTAATTAATCGAATGCATTAAAGTAAACTTCATGAATAATAAATGTGTTAAGTAAACATTAAGCTAAGTCTAAGTGCTACAAGGTTGATGAAAAAAGCTCATCTTTATTGTCGTTCACACTGAGGTGCTTAGGTACATCAGTTCTTGAATAAAGATCCATACACTTCTTACTCCTACTATGGGCACTTAGAAAATATTCTAACTCTTGAAAGAACAAACTATAGGAGCTCTACTATGCTACTAATGAATGAATGTCATAAATGCAATGAATGTGCACACATTTATAGGCAAGACAGGGTCCTATGTTGACGGGTACTCATTGATGTAGCAAAACCTACGTTGACAAGATCCTGTTAACACAGCCAACGCACAACTCATTAATAAGAAATGATAAACCAAAAGAATTGTAAAAAAAATATTAAAAAACAATTATTAATTCCTAGATCAGGATAAGGCATCTTCTCCATGATTGAACTCATGGGCCACTATTCGAAAAATGTACCCTAGATCCCCAAAATCATACACTTGAGGTTTCTCACTTACCATCTTCACTAATTTAATTTTTCAGTTATCATCCCATGTAATCTTGATGGTGATCGAATTTAGCTCATCTAAGTCCTTATTTCCTTTTTCTATTGGTGTATGATTATGGTTTAATATTGTTGTTTGTAAGTTCTTAGTTGGGTTCATTTTCTTAGAAGAGGAGTTAATAAGTGGGTTAGATTGTTTGATGCATGTTTTGGATAATTTTAAGCTCTTAGTTTGTGGTCACTGGGTGTCTTCTAGTTTAGTGGCCCACGCTCTTCCTTGTGTACACACTTGTCCACATTTGTTGTGGGTTGGTGTAATGATCATGTTGGCATTCTAAGTTGTCGGTTCACAATTGCACCCTTCTATATCATTGGTAATGCATGGAATCCTCTACATGTGTATGGCTTTGTGCTTATCCTCCTTGGAAAGAGCTCCTGCCTTTATTTGGTCTAATATTGTCTCCATCAGCATGATAATTCTAAGTTCATAAACTGATTGTTGGGGAAGCATAGTGGTGGTCAGAGAATCTATCATAGAAGAAACTTGTTTCGATGAAGTCCTATGTCTACTAGCTCTTTTTGGACTTGTCTTGAAGAAAAGAAGTTTCTTAGATTTTCCTTTAGCATTGCTAGTATGATCCTCTCTTTATACATTTATTGTCCTTACAACATGTTTCTGCTAAGGTTGTGATGGTAGTTCTCCTTGCATAGTGGGTGGTGGCAAAGAACTGGAAGGTGGATTTGAGGAACTAGTTGCTTGAGGATGCATGTATGAGTTTGAGTCTATCCTTGGTGATGTCAGTCTATGGTATTCAATTGGGTAATAGTGTGGAGCTTAAATGGCCACATTTTTCAAAGAGATTGGATGTTCTACATAGTATCCATATGGATTTGGTTGCCGATATGGGTACTGTTGGCATGGTGGTGGCATGGCCCACAATTGGGGTTGTTGCCACTGCTAATGATATTGCTCCTGTGATTATGGGTAGGCTCCACCGGGATAGTACGTGGGTTGGAAGACTTGCTTGTAGTTACCTTGAGGGTAAGGTAACTGTTTGGGCATCTGTTTCTTGATAAAGTTAGGGTTAAGTGCATATACCCCCATTTCTTGTAATTGTGCCATTACAGAACAACATCCTTTGGAATGTTCATATTGGCATACAACACATCCTTTCTCATCTTCAAAACTTGTTTTAGAACATTCAACCACTAAAGCTATTTTTCCCTTTCGTCCAAAATCTCATTTCTTCTTCTTGTCCTTGCCTTTATTTAAGTCTTGCTCAGTTCATTCCTCCACAATTTTTAAAGCTATTGCAAACATTTCATCAACTAAATTCCACATCTTCTCTACCTTATCTGCTATGTCAATGACAAATTTCTGAATGGGTAGAGTCTTCTTCTAAATCAGTTGGCCCAAGTTCTCTTCTTCTTATGGGTTACAAACTCTTACATCCATTTTTCTGATAGATGGATCTCTATTGTATTCCTCTGTTGATTTTCTTTTCCTTAGTTCACCCTCTTTATTAACCACTTGATTGATTAATCTTTGTATCCAATGGGCAGACATTTCAAATAACCAACCTTGGGCATAAACCCCAAGGGTCTCCCTAGTTTTGTTTCAAATCCCATCAACAATGTGCCTTAGTTGCTCCCATTGAGAAAATTCATGGCTTGGGCACCTATGTAATAGTGAATAATATCGGCCCATTACTACATCAAGGGATTTATGGGTCCCTTGTTTCCATCCTTGGATATATTTTTTTAGATTGGATGCCTAGGAATAAGTTTGATATTTTTCATTGAAAAGTTCCAGCATGATACTTCATGTCCTAATCGATTCTAGTTCAAGTGATTTGTACCAGCTTTATGCTTTTTTCACAAGTTTCCTTGAGAATAACTTCAATTTCTGCCAATCACTTACCATGTTTTGACGGGTGCATGCATTGTGAAATGTTTGAAGGTGGTGTTAAGGATCATCATTATAACCATCCTCGCATTTGGGCATGTTATTCATGTCTACCTACTTGATGCAACAGTATCTTACATGCTACTTGACAGCTTTTTGAATGTTGATCATACTACAGGTTGCCATCAAGGGTTCATCATCGTGATCAGGTTTGTGAACTCTATTGTAGTGGTGCCCCCTTTGATGCTCATACCTTTCTTGATCCTCTCTTCTATCCCTGTGCCTTCTTAGTCCATGGTCCTCATCTTCTTCATCAGGGTATCTTGGACACTGGTCATAGCGATCATGAGTTATTTGTTCCTCCTTGTCATCGTCTCAGTACCTTTGTTTTCTCCTATTAGAGTCCCCTGACAATCATGAGGATGAAGATGAGGCTATAGAAGAATGATGCCGGCTTGTCCTCCCTCTATGACTCTAGTATTTCTCCTTGTGGGATTTAGCAGAAACTCTTGACCTTGAGTTATGCTTATACTTGGAGTCTATTGCCTTCCTCCTATGTGTCTCTGCTAAGGTGGAATGTAATTGAACTTTGATAGGTTCTTCAAGTCAGATGATAGGCATCTAAGAGGGGTCCTCATGATGTTGGTGGAATTTTTCTGCAATAAATGCATCACCATCAAGTTCTTCTAGGACAATTGAAGCATTAATCTACTTCCCTTTGTTGTGTACATGCTTAATTTCCATGGCAGCATCTCTTTTCATTTGCTCCTTTATGGGTTGATAGGGCCTTTTCATGTGCTTAGCCACATGGTATCCTTCTTGTACCTAGTTCAGATTCATTTCCCTTAAGGTAGTTAGAAGCATGCTAAGTGCTGCTCATTCTAGAGGCAAGACTATGTTGCCTCATATGTCTCTCCACCTCTTTTGTTGGTCTTGATGAAAGATGAAAATAAAGTCTAGATGGTAAGGATCAGTGTGAGCGTATGTGATTCTAGTTTGCATGGGCATCCCCCAGTGTTCTTCATTGTTGGTTCTATCATTGCCTCTTTGTAGTTCTTTGGTAAGTGGCGATTGATCTTTAAGTGAAGCCATGTTGAAACTATGATGCTTGTTAAGTGTGTGTGTTCTCAAGTTTACTTAAGGATTGTAGATTTTAACTTTGAATTCATGATACAACAAACTATGTGAAATCAACTACTTAGCACACATTGATTATCCTTGGCAATGACACCAATGATAGGCAATGGAGTAATCCAACACCCAACCATACAAGTCACGAGTGTTCAAGCATGACCCAATCATAATCCATAAATAGATAATGTTACTATGCTAGTAATTGAGTTGAAGTTTGATACTGTTGTCTTCCCACATGAAGCTAGTAAAATCTAAGCATATGGTTTAGCTCATTGTGAGGTGTATGATAATTGATGTTGTAGGGCCTAAAATGTTCCTAAGTGTAACCATAATAAAAAGAAAGAAAGTAATTGCTAAGTCTAAGTGATAACAGGAAAGTGAATCTAATCTAACCTATGTGATGATTATCTATTCTTGATTTGTCGTACATACCTTGGACTTTGCGTAACTATTACTGGGTTACCAAGCATTATGCTACTGGGCGTACCAAGCAATAACACTATTGGGCTTACCAAACAATTACACTTAAGTGCTTAAAATCAATTGTACTCATTCCGCTTACTATAAACAAGTAAAAGTGAAGTGCTTTGGAAAAGTAAAACATTAAACTAGAAAGTAAAAAACATTATTCTAAGTATAAACAATAAACACTAAGTGGATGTTGTAATGATGTGAAATAATCTCGATCTTTATTTCCATTCGCAAATTGTGCCCAAGTACAATCTATTCGAATAAAGACTCCGTTCAACTACTAGATATCACATCGTAGGCATTCACTTCTATTGCTAACACTACAAAAAAATTGCAAGAGTTTCATATTTATAGGGTTGCACGCATCCCGAGATATCATATCAACAATGACATAGCAAGGACTACGATATCATATAAACAACATCGTTGATGCAATATCGTTGTTACAATATTATTGATGACGAAAAATTGAGTTTATCAATTAGTGTTTTCTTCATTTTACAAAGAAAAGAAAAGACCTCCTACTTATAGAAATGGGTAGGGGCTATTATAAATCATTTGGGGGCCAAGTTTACATTACCCAAAACATTTTTAAAAATGAATTTTTAATAAGTATCTAGGGTCATTATTGTATCATATGCCCATCAAATACCTTAATTTAATTTTTCATTAAAAAATGGCTTTTGGGCTTCCACACCTTATTTTCTTCATTTTCTTTAATATTTCTGTTATAAAATTTATTAAAAAAAATCATTCTACAATATCTTCCTTAGTTTTGAAAAATAATTATTTTTATGAGCACTTCTCATGCATCCTATTTTGTGATAGATGAAACCATGACTTGTGGTCTCTTCACAACAATCATCCCACCACTCGTCACTTGTGGTATAATCAATTTTTCTAATGAGTGAAGTCCTTAATAAATACTCTTGCTCATGCTCAATTTCTAAGGTGAATTTAAAGTTTCTAATTTTAGATCTAGGGAGTAGAGATAGATCTTATTCTTATTGTGTGTCCTGACAATAGATACTATAAAATGTAAATGCTATGAAAGGGCTTTTAAAGCACAATTCACATTCTACAATGGCATGCTAAATCTTTTATAAATATCAAATTGAAAATAACTTTTATAATCCAGCTAGATTTTGAGTTTCATAAAAGTAATAACATATTGTAGTGGTAAATAAAGCTTGGGCCTGATTGTTGATAAACTAAATCTTGAATATGTATCATTGGATATATTTAGTTTCTTTTGAAAGAGCTTCAAGCCTTTGCTCAAGCTTGTGTGTTTGTTGGAATCATTGCCTCTACCTTTTTAACATATAGTAGACAAGTTGTATTTCACTTAATAGGGCATCCTTGCCTAAAGAATGAGAAAAGGAATAAAAGTTTCAACTAAGATTAATGATGGATCACCCTCACTAGACATGTTACTCATGTTTTTTTTATAGATTTGAACTTTGATCCTGGATGGGATGCCTTAACTTTTTAATTGATCCCACAGTACAAGAAATTGAGGAAACATATGCATTGTGAGGAAGCTAAATTGATTAGATTCAAGTTACCGTTTGAAGTTAAGGCAACTTCATTTTCATCCAACTCTTATGATGTAGATGTACAAGTACAAAAATATATTGATGTGCTCTAATGTTCAAGTTTTAAAGGCATTGTGATAAATATTTAGTAGTTAGTGAAGGAAGAAATGAAACTAGTTTTTAAAAGTGTAATTTTAAATTATCTATTATATGTATTATTGTGCTTTGATACCAAACTTGAATATCTAGTTCCAATTTTTTAGGGTTGTACTTATCTTAGATGCAATATAGTCCATCATTTAAAGATATTGTATTGCATCACCTCTATTATTCATATGTAGTCATTTGGTTTGAGGATTTTACCTTAACATTCTATTTTTGTAATGGGGGATATTTGAAGCCCCAAAGTTCAACACTTTGATTTCAATAAGATTTATTTAAGAAAGGGAACCTAAGGGAGAAGGAGATTTAAGCAACCCCTACAAAGTGAACTAGGACCAAGCCAAACCATTATAAAATTTGGTGGGTATGCTTTTTTTTTTTTTTTTTTTTTTTTTTTTTTTTTTTTTTTTTNTGTTGTTATTAAGTAGATTTTAACTTAATTTAATTAGAAAAAACTTTATGTTTTTTTCTTTGAGCGTGAGGCATTTAAATTTCATTTCATGCTATTCAATTCCTCATAGGATGTTAATTCGAACTACAAGTGGTATCAAAGCTTGGTTTGTTGTTTTTTGGAATAACATCCAAAAGAGAACACTTTGAGGATATCTATTTCAGCCTCACAATACTATCATAAGCCTTGATTCTCTGATGGGTTCAAATACTTCCATTAAAAGACTAGAATAATATTTTTTTCATTAATTTATAGACCTTTACATTAAGCCTCGTATTGTAAGAGGATATGGTGATCTTATAGATGTTCCTTCTAGTCAAGATGATCCCTCTTATATAAGAATGAAAGATATTAGCAAATGAATAAATGAGAAGACAAGAACCCATGTAGCTAATGCCAAAGCAATGAATGTGTTTTATTGTGCTCTTAGTTTAGAAAAACTTAAATTTGGTGGATTTTTGCACTGCAAGGAGACATGGAATCTCCTTGAGTCTACACATAAGGGTACAATCCTTGTAAAGCAATCCAATGTCCAAATGTTGTGTCCTCAACTTGAGAATCTCAAAATGGAGGAGGATGAAACAATTAAGGAGCACTTCTCTAAGATTATAGAAGTTGTTAATGCAAGAGGCTTAAAGAGATACTAAAGTTCAAGATTGTGAAGAAAGTATTAAAGAGCATTACTAAGAGATTCAAACCCAATGTAATAGAAATCTAAGAGACGTAAAACATGAACATGACAAAGTTAAATAGCTACAAGGTAATTGAAGAAAAGAGAAGGGTGGTAGCCCAAGCATCGAAGTCGAGGCTTTTTTACAAGCCTGCATATCCCTACGATGTAGTACACAATGAATCAGGGCCAATGTTGTTCTTTAGTGATGGTTGTGATAGTATGAAAACTAAGAGGATCTCCACACTCCTCTGGCCTTCATTTTGGAGAGAAACATCCTTCAATATACCAACAAGGCATGTTTTCCTCTACTCTCTCTTGCTTGAAAGAAGCGACGTCCTCGAAGCCTAAGCCCTTGTGCATATGCATCTTCAAACATGGAGAGCACAATGGATATCAAGGGTATTGAACAACATGCATATTGAACTCAAATTAACATCCAATCAAGGCTTAGAAATGCTCATGCAACGCAAGGAAAAGGAAGAAAAGGTTTGTCCTTTTTCATGCAACTATACTAACCTTTTTACTTAGAACGAGACTCACTTAAAATGCAAACCATTTTCCTAGACTTATAGTGATGCAGAGGTGTAGTTTTTTGGAGGCATTCATTCCTCCATTTCAATCTTTTGCTTCCTACTTGAAGATGCACTCCCAATCCTACACTTCCTACTTGAAGATGCAATCACAATTCCATGATCCCTACTCATAGATGTAGTCACAAACCTGTGCTTCCTACTTGAAGACAACCATAATCTTGCATTTCTTGCTCAAAGATGTAGTCACAATCCTGTGCTCCCTACTCAAATACATAGTTCCATACTTGTGCTCCCTACTCGAGGACATAGTTCCATACTTGTGCTCCCTACTCAGAGGCATTGTTAAGAACATATACCACCTATCTAGAGTTACCATCAAGAACATGTATTTCAGCAACCTTCCTCTTTCTTCATCCACTCATGCATGTGCACTCTTTCTTCTCTCTCTACCAAGAATCAATAACACTACCAACAACTTAGATGACCTCCTTGAATCTTATGATTTTCTAAGTTTTGAACTCATGTTAGACCCAAGGTTTGTGGCCATTGACAAACAACCTATACTTGTTGTCCTCACCAATATTTAGGATTTGTATGATGATATTTCAGTATTCCCGAATATACTCCTCTAAATCTCTTATGTGTCAAATCTCCTTTAGCTTCACCTAGGCTTTGTTAATGGAAGTGGCTAGATAAAAGTTCTTGATCAAAGCTTCCTTAAACTAGTCTCATGTTCTAATAGACATGTCTATCCTAGCTTTTTCTTCTTGAAAGATGCCAAGTCACTCGATTTTTGCTATTCCACCTAAGAATTGGATAGTAATGTGAGCTTGTCTTTGGTGGCACATTCATACATCTCTAGGAACACTTTTGTCTTAAATAGAAACACATATATCACAACATCATCCTTGTCACGCTCATAGATTTTTGGTTTCTTTACTCAAATCTTAGAAATCAATTGACTTGGCCATGATGCCAGTGCCCTTGCTTGCACAATCAATTGATCTTTCACAATCCCAATCTCATCATCTAATTTCTTTTTCAAGGTCTCAATATCATTTTGTTGGATTTCATACAAGGCATGCTAAGTTTCTAGTGACGATCATAGCTCCTAATTTTCATCCTAGAGCTTCTGATTGGCAAGTTGGAGATCATCAACAACATCTCCAAGTTGCAACACCCAATTTCTCAGGACAAAATTTTGAGTTAGTGTGAGCTTGTGTTTTGTGCTAGAGCCCAACTTTGGAAGGAAAGGAGCTTCCATCGAAACAACCAGCTGTTGAATCATATGAGCTTTCTTTGCTACGGGTAAACTACGCATGATGATGTTGTTTACTTGCAATAAATGGCTCCACAGTTCTTGTATCTTTTTAGGGGATTCATCAATATCTCCCTTACAAGTCATCTTAATATCCTCATTTTCGTGTACATCCTTGTAAACATTCACACCATCGTGTAGCTCCTCATGCACATGATTGCTCCAAGTGCCATCTCCAATTAGTCTAGTATGAGGATTGAGACCAAGAGGAGTATTGCCAAGATTTCAACACGCTTGACTCTTTTTTTGTGTGTCATGGTCGCACATGAGTCACGAACAATAAATCACGATCATGAACCATGTGCCCAGAATCACCACCAGCCTCGAAAAAAAACCTAGCTTTTATATCAAGTGTAATAACATTGCTTTGGTAAAGTACATGTATGCATAACATAAGCGCACATCATCCATTATTCTATGTGTTAGGAGCATATCAAGTATGCCACATGAAATCATATATGCAACACAACCAACATGATACATACACACATGCATGACCACAACAAGCACACACAACCACAAGAGACATCATTTTCCTAGATAAGCCAAGATACATTCCTACTCTAATGCATCTAACCCTAAGCCCCACTTTCAAAGGGAAGGGCAATGGTCCAAGCATCGAAGTTGAGGCTCCTCTTCAAGCCTACATATCCCTGTGACATAATACGCAAGGAATCAAGGCCAATATAGTTCTTTAGTAATGGTTGTGATAGTATAGAACCTAGGAGGATCTCCACACTTTTCTGGTTCCCATTCCAAAGGGAAACAACCTTCAATCCACCAACAAGGCATGTTTTCCTACAAAATGTTAAAAATAATTTCTTCACTTTCTTTCTAATTTGTAAGGTATAAATCTTATTAGTACATCAGGCTATAAATGACAAACAAGTATTATTGTTGTCAAAATCACAAAATTGTACCATGGATACCTCTAGTTACTTTTGGAAGAGCTCTAGCTCTTTTGCTCAAGCTTGTGCATCTCTTAGGATCATTACCTTTACCTTGTTAATGTAGAATAAACAAATCACTTCCCACCTCAAGCATGAGATATGAAATAAAAGTTTCAACTAAGATTAATGACAGGTTGCCCCCACTATTAGCATCATCATCCACCAAATAGGTTACCATATTTTTTATAGGTTTGAACTCTGGTCTTGAATAGGGCACCCCAACTCTTAGATAGATCCAATGATGTGACAAATTTAAAAAATATGTGTTGTATGGCAAGCAATTTAATCAAATTAGAACTACTATTTAAAGCTAGGGCAATTTCATTTCCATCCAACCCTCATGATTATTGTAAGAGGATTTGTATGTGTGTTTTGTTGTAAGGTTGTGTGTGAGTGTTTTGCCATTGACATTAGATTGTGGCAAAAGTGATTAATTACAATATTAAAAAATTTTAATATTGGCTTCTTTTTCATTTATGATTTCAAATATTCTATTTCCATATCATATTAAAAAGTATAAATGTTTGTTGTATAAGAAATATGCTTTTAAATGCACACTAAAATGCTCTAAAAAGATACGCACACACATACACATGGAAATGGAAATGTTTTCCATTCTATTTTAGTAGGAAGGTTTAATAAAAAAAAAAGAAAAAGAGATATTCTATGGTGTCGCCCAAGGGCTAAAATAGGTATGCTGAAATATAAATAAATTAAAAAGAAATTAAGAAAATATTCATTGTTAAAGAACTTAACCCATAAATCAAAAATATTACACACATATAATTGTGTTATTTTTCCAATAATGAGCATATAGAATGTTATGTTTGATTTTGATACATTATTTTTGAGTTTCAATAATAGAGTATAAGTACCTCCTCCATGGTTGCAAAAATGTTGCGTGATGATCTGTTAAGGCTCGTAAGACAATACAATAAGAAATCATCCATGTGAAATAGAAAAGTTTGCATGGCTAATGGCATAAAAAGGAAGGTATTTTACTTGGTTTTATGTCTTAAACTTGCACCTTCTCATGTTTCTATTTTGAAACCTCTTTCTTTGTATCTTACAACATGATTTAAAAGAAAGAATGTTGTAAAATAAAGTACAACTATTTATCAATTGTTGGTAAATTTAGAAATGATTTGTTTACACAAAAGAAAGCGACAAAAATGAATATTATGTTCAAATGCTTCATAATTATCAATTTTCTACCATGTCAAATTAAGAGGAATTGATTTGGAGATATGCTAAATCAAAATTCTAAAATGTTGAAATTGGAGATCTAAGAATTGAACTTGCATTTTGTTAGAATATATTTTTTTATTAATTTTTAATAATGATCATGAAAATAATTAAACTCATGACTTGGTAGTATTGAGAAAGGTTAAAAGAAAAAATAATTTCCAAGATAGAAGTGATTATAAGAAATAACCCATCATCTTTTAATTTGCTAGTAGTTATAAAGAGAAAGAAGAGGGAAGAAAGAAGGGAAGGGAAGAGTGTATGGTGTATGTGAACAAAATGAAATAATAACTACAATAGACTATGGCTGACAAAGGAAAAGAACAAAAATAAAAGAAGACCGTAACTACTACAAAAGATAGTAAAAAGATTTTGTAAAAAATCAAAACTACATAACAATCTAGCATACTAATAAATTTTTCTTAATAACTAAGAAATTTAAGCAAGAAGGTAAGGTTAGATGATCCTTCTTTTGCTATGTTTCGTGATGAATAACATAGGTTGCTTATCTCACTATCTATTCTTGTCTACTTAAAAACTCTTCTTTATGCTTGTATTAACTTTGATAAGAAAAAATATGCAAGCTATGGATAGTACAATGATATGAGCTTTAACAAGATTTATGATTAGGATCTTGAATTGTTGAAAAGTTGTTTTTGTAGCTATTTTGAAACCCACATAATGATTCATGACATTTTTGGCATAATGATTTGTTAACAAGGGGCCAAGGATCTCTGATATGAGGATTAGTGCCATCAATAGAAAGTAAGAGTATCCATGGACCAATGTCTAATTTGTATCTTGCTAAAGAATGTCTAAGAGTATCCATGGACAAATGTCATTGATAGGGTGAAACGGGAAATAGTTTATCGCAGAAATGTTTAAGGGAAAGAGCTTAACAATTGCACCAAAAAGGAATGCCAGTGGGTCCTCCCCAAAGCAGGCTTATGCCCTTAATGCTTTGACAAACCCACAACCCAAAGAGTCTGTAGGCTCTCAGAATGACATATGGAAACAATGGTTAAGAACTTACCCATGAGAGTTTACCAAAGAATAACAATGTGTTAACCAAGATATAAACTCATCATAAAACTGGCAATGAGGTGCAATGTGGAAAGTAATTCAAAAAGAGAGGAGAAAATGGAATAGAATCCCAAAATTATGGTTGTGTAAAGTCCCTTATGTAATATGTGGTTAAGGTGACTTAATAAAATTCTGTTCAAATCCAGATTCAACTATCCACATCCAGTGATTGCACATCGACACACTTGACCAACCCATCCTCCCAAAGCAACAAGAATGAGTCCATAGAGCTACCACCATCCCAACAAGAGAAGAAGCAGGAAGTGAGAAAGGGTATTAGTTAGAGGGAACCTTCAAGCATGGGTAACATGTCTTTCTAGTGCCATAACCAGTGCTTGTAGCCCATGTTTCTTTATTCTGTCTAAGGGGTGTGCTTTGAATTCTCACTAGTTTGTTTTTTTTTTTTTTAATGTGAGAACCACACCATGCAAAGACTTATTTGATTTGGTTAACTTCCTAATATTTGGTCAAGAGCGGAATGGCGGAAGATTGTATAAAAAACATCCAAGTATCCAAGAGAATAGCCAACACAAATGCATTGAATCCCCTTGAGGTCACACCCTTTTCAATCCATTTGAATCTTTGCTTGGTTCGAAGAGTACTAAGCCACCAATTCATTAATAGATTTTCTTAGAAAAAGGGACAGTACATTTCCAAAACAAGGAAGACCATAGAGTTGCATGGATGAGTGGATGACGTGGACTCATTGCTTGTTTTATCAAAGAAACCATATCTTAGTATCAACATTGAAAGTCAAAGGTAAAAGTCAAACATTAGCAATCAACGCCATTATAGTATTATCCACCATCATGAGCACTTATTATGTGACGAGTAAGAATAAATCAAACAAAGAAATAGTAAAAATGTTAACGATGGTGTAAAACAAAAACAAATAAAGATGAAAGATGTGTAAAACAAAAACACAAAAGGAACTGAGGGCTTAGAATGGTTAGCATTGGTGGCCATCTCCCCCATGACTGAGTTGGAAGGAGGAGATCCGAAATAATGAGTAAGGTTGTTCATTAATAGAGGTAATGTTAGTACTGGCCGTTTTAAGCTCATGGAAGGGTTTGGTTTGTTGGATGTTGATCAATAATTTCTTATTCGGGTTTTTAGGTTTATAGATCATCATGGCCCCTGAAGGGAAAGTTTCATGAATGATATAAGGTCCTTCCCACAACGTTTGAAATTTAGTTCGTTGTGGCACATGTGTGGGATTCCAATATAAAACCTTATCTCCTAGTTGGTATTTGACTTTCCTAATCCTTAGGTCATGACATTACTTGCTAAAGGCCTTGTGCAGTTCATTGGATGACAGGGCGGCTAATCGGTTCTCATCTAGTAAGTTAAGGTTCATTAACCGTTCTTTTTGTGCTAGGTCGAGGTCAAGGTTGAGGTTACATGCTGTAGATAGTGTACGGAGCTCAGCTTGGATGGGAAGTGTGGGAAGTTTATTGTACACTAACTCATAGGGAGAGTAGCCTATAGGGAGTTTCCATGTGGAGTGGAATGCCCAAAGAGCATCGTTTAGCTTGGTGCTCCAATCTTGCCTATATTTGCTAATGGTTCGTGTTAATATTTTTGTGATCTCCCTATTGGTGACTTCGGCTTGACCATTTGCTTGAGGATGATATGGTGTAGTCAGTTTGTGCTCAACTCTTAAGCGTTGCATCAACTTCTGGAAAGTCGCACCTGTAAAGTGTGTACCATTGTCAAAAATAAGAACACGAGGCACGCCAAACCTGTTTACGATTTGTTGTTGAACAAATCATGTAGCGGTACATGATGTACAGTCTGTAACAGTGGCTGCTTCTGCCCACTTTGTAAAATAGTCAACAACAACGACAATGTAGGCTTTTCCATTGGACATTGGTGTAATAGGCCCCATAAAATCAATTCCCCATATGTCGAAGGGTTCTAAGGGTTGAATCCATTGTTGCAGACCCTCCAGTCTAGCAGTTATTCCCCCATCACATTGGTAGCGCTCACAAGATTGGACGAAATGATAAGCGTCCCAGAACAATGTAGGCCAATAATATCCTGCAAGCAAGATTTTAATGGTTGTTCATCTCCTAGCATAATGACCACCACAAGGGCCCTCATGAGCATCTTGGAGAACTCACAATTGATCTACGTCAAGAACACACCATTAGACCAAGCCATCGGAACATACTTTATAAAGTTGTCTATTAATTTCCATGAAATATTTGGCTCGGTGAAGAAACTATTGTTTCTTTTTAGCATCTAACCCTTGTGGTGTTTCTTGTGTGAGGAGATAGGCAAGAATGCCACTATACCAATTTGTCTCTGTGGTTAATTAATTGTTTATTACACCTGCAAAGAGGAGTTCATCAGGGAAATGGCTAGAAATTGGATATTCATCCTCTTTGTTGTCCCATCGCAACCGAGATAAATGATTAGCGACAACATTCTCGGTGCCTTTACGATCGATCATCATAAGATCGAACTCTTGTAAGATCACGAGCCATCGTATGATGCGAGGGCTCACCATTAGTTTATTCATTAAAAAACCGAATTGCACTATGATCCGTATGTACAAATATCTTATAGCCTAATACATAGTGCCTAAATTTTTCCAGTGCAAACACCACAGCTATTAACTCTTTTTCCGTTGTAGTGTAATTGAGTTGTACACCAGCAATACTTTGACTTGCACAGTGAATGTAATAGGGTCGTTTTTGATCATCTAACTATGTAAGTATGGCTCCTAAAGTAAAGTTGGATGTGTCAGCCATTATGTGGAATGGTCTGGACCAGTCAGGAGCTAATAGAATAGGTGTTTCTACGAGCTTTTGTTTTAAGGTTTGGAAGGCTAGCTCACATTCCCTGGTCCATTCAAAGGACACATCCTTATTCGTTAGTTCTACCAAAGGTTTTGCAATCCTTGAAAAGTTCTCAATGAAGCGTCTATAATAGCTAGTATGTCCAAGGAATGACCGGATGTCTTTTACAATTTCAGGTTGCCGAGTGATTCCTTGGATGACCTTAATCTTTTCAAGATCTACTTCTATCCCTGTTTGTAAAATCTTGAGCCCTAATGCAACGTCTTCTTGGACCATTAAATGGCTTTTTTGCCAATTGAGCCTTAAGTTGATTTCAACACACCATTTCAGTACTTGCTCTAATTGGTCTAATGCTTGTTCGAAGTCTACTCCGTAGGTGGAGAAATCGTCCATAAAGACCTCCACACCATTTCCTATTTGCTGCTGAAATATGCTTAGAACCAAACGTTGAAATGTTGTCGGGGCATTGCACAAGCCAAACGACATCTGCCTATATGCAAATGTTCCCCAAGGACTTGTGAACATGGTCTTGGCTTGGTCTTCTGGTGCTATTTGAATTTGATTGTATCCACTGTAACCATCCAGAAAACTATAGCAGCAATGCCCTGCAATGGTATTTAAGACTTGGTCGACGAATGGCAATGGGAAGTGATCTTTGAATGTTGCCATGTTCAGTAGCCTAAAGTCTATACACACCCTCCATTTACCTCCCTTTTTAGGCACAATGACTAAGGGATTAATCCATTCACTATTAACAATGGGGTAGATGAACCCAACTTTTAGAAGTTGTTCAATTTCTTCTTTAACCATTTGCTTAAGCTTTGGGTTTAGTCGCTTTTGCGGTTGTCGTCGAGGTTTCATGGAGGGGTCAATGTAAATTCTATGTTGGCATATCTTAGGATCTATTCCAGTTAATTCGGGATAAGACCAAGCAAAGGCTTTTGACCATTTGTTTACCATTTTCAGCAATCTTTCTTTTTGTTGAGGAGCGAGCTTAGCGTTAATGATTACTGGTTTTCCATTTTTTAGAAATGTATACTCCATACCGGTGGGCAATGGTTTTAACTCAAGGGGCTCTTGTTTGAACTCGTCAGGGATTTCCAACTTCCCCCAATTGATATTTTCGATGTCAGGAATTGGAAGTTGGCGATGGACTTGCTCTAATGTGTCTATGCTATCAATGTAGGCGCAAGTTAAGCTCTCAATTGGTTCCATGCATATAGTTGAGTTGCTCTCTTGGTTAGCTATCAACCACTGGGTGCCTTCCTGTTTTGTGGCTGCTACATACAAGCATCTTTGTATGTTAGTTATTTGTGCACACTGGTTGCATATAGGCAATGTTAAATGTTGTACAAACCAGGCCTTCTGCACGCAGTTACACCCTGTGTCACTGTATGCGATGCATGGAACTTTCTTCTTCTTGATCTTTTCAAACATATTTTCCTTTGATGTTTCTAGGGAAAGATCATGTATTCCTAGGCGTGCGTCAATTGTGCTTAGTCATGCTCTTCCCATAATAATTGGGAAGTCCCCCTTACAGTTGTTGACTTGAATCACTAAGAAATCGACTGGATATGACCATCCACAAATAGTCGTGACAATGTCCTCCACTAGTCCTAATGGGACAGTGATGGACTGGTCGGCCAGCTCTAAATGAATGTTACTCTTTTTAATGAAGGCAAGTTCCAGGCTTTGTACATTTCTTGAAAGATTAATTTAACACCAGAACTTGAATCCAAAAGAGCTTTGCAAGGCTCATTCCCAACGATTTGCAAATATATAAGAGAACTTCCAGGATCAGCAAATTTTCTAGGAAGACAACTAGCTTTAATCCAGTCGGTAATGACATGAGTCAACATGACTGTGTGTGTTAAGTGCAATCTTTGGTTTGAAGGAAGCTCCGAAGATTCAAATGATGGCGAGGCGTTTAGAGGATTAGCTACATGTGGTTGTAAGGACTTAGTTGGACTATTGGTTCTAAAGAAAGGTCTCTTCTTTGTACAGTTGTTTGAACCAATAGTAGGTTGAGGGTTAACAGCCCTTGTAGCGTTGCCTTGCTGTGGCTGGGTAGGGAGCTCACCTTGCATAGCTAGAGCAGGTGGTAATGAAGCTAAGGGTGGAAGAGGTGTAGTCGGATGAGAAGGACAGTACGTTTGTGGAACATCTCTCCTAAGAGAAGGAGTTCTATAGTACTCGTGAGTTTGGTAGTGAGGTTGAGGAGTGACGTGACTAGTAGAGTTACGTGGAGAGATTGGTTGTTGCACGTAGTATCCGTACGGGTTAGGTTGACGGTAAGGGTACTGTTGACATGGTGGTGGCATTACCCATGATTGTGGGTGTTGGCACTGTTGATATTGTTCATTTGGTTGTGGTGGAGTTCCACTTAGATAATACGTCAAGGGTTGGTGGAACTGCTTTGGGTTACCTTGAGGATCAGGTAACCTTCGGGGTGTTTGTCATTTGTTTAATCGTGGGTTTAGTGCATACACCCCAGACTCCTGCAGATGTGAGATTACCCGGCAACATCCCTTAGGATGGTCATATTGGCATATCTCACATCCACCATCATTGTCTGTATCCAAATCCACAACCTCTTCAATGATGGCAACTTTGCCCTTACCTTTGTTACGTGCATATTCAACTTCTTTCTTTTTTCTCCTTTCTTGGTCACTACCTTGCTCTCTAGACTCCTCTACTATTTTGAGAACGGTCTAGAATTTATTATCTAGGAAGTCCCACATTTGATCTACCTTTGCCGATACATCTGATGCAAATTTTTGAATGGGAAAAATTTTCCTATTCACCATCTCTTCAAGTGGTGACTCTTCTTCATCCTCACAAAATCTAACTCCATTCTTTCGAAGGGAAGAATCTCTAATGTACTCTTCTGCACTTTCTCTTTTCCTTAACTCACCTTCCTCCTTGGCAGCTTGCTCTAACAATCTCTGTACTTGATGGGCTCTAAGCTCGGAGAATCTTCCTTGGGCATAAGTCCCAAGGGTTTTTCATGTTTTGTGCCTAAGCCCATCTACGAGATGGCGTAGTTGTTCCCTCTGTGAGTAACCATGGCCAAGGCAACGATGTAATAATGCGTAGTATCGGCCCATGGCAACATCCAAGGGTTCGTGTCCTCCTTGTTTCCATCCTTGGATTTGCTTTCGCAAGTTGGACACTTGGGAGTATGTTTGATACTTATGGTTGAATAACTCTAACATGGTGCTCCATCGACGAATGGATTCCGATTTTAAGGACCGGTACCAGCTTTCCGCTTCTTTGATCAATGTCCGTGAAAACAATTTTAGTTTTTGCCACTTGTTTTCTATATTTTGCAAGGCACATGCATCATAGAATGCTTATAGATGATTTTGAGGATCAGCGTTGTATCCCCCTTTAAATCGTGGGATATTGTTCATATCTAATCTTTTGATCTTACTGTCCTTTTGGTACCTTGTTGGGATCCTAATGACCTCAGTTAAATCTAGCATACTTCGAGTAGCAAGTAGGGATTCATTGTGATCATATCCTCTATGGCGTCTGATGCCTATGTTGTTCCCTATACTCCCTCCTTTCATGATGCGTTTCTCTAGAATGCCCTCGTCCCCTTTCTCAACTATTTCATCTATGATCTCTATTTCGTCTACCATTATCCTCAGGGTCTTTCCCTTTGCAACTACGTTCTGATCTTGAAGGAGAGGGGGAAGGACATGATGAAGGTGGAGAGGAAGGAGGACTAGCACCATGACGATGCCTGTCACTTTCTCTTTGGTGGTCGTGGCCTCAGCCGCGATTACGATTAGAATATCTGTCGTTGTCATGTCTTCGTGTTCCTTTTTCAAATCCTTTGTGTCCATTGGTATCAGAACTTGGGTTATGAACAGTTGAGTGAAGATTCTGATACACAACTCCTTGACTGAAGTCAACGAGAGGAACATCGTTATGTAGAAAACCTCCAGAGGTAGGTTCACCACCCTCGTTTTCACTTATGACATACAAAACATCCTGAGACCATTATCGCTTCATAGATTTATGATGTCTCTCTTGTTGTAAGTCCCTTTGGCATTGTGCCTCTATGGGTCGATACTCTCTCAAGTCGTGTTCATGCACAATGTACTCTGCCAGTAAGTGCTGCATACCAATTTGTGTGAGAGCACGAAAAAGTATGCTTGGGACTGAGTGATCGAGAGGTAACACTATGTTAGCTTCTAAATCACACCAACACAGTTGTTCATCTTGGTAGAGGATAAAGGTAAAGTTTGGTATATACTCATCGGGATGAGCGTATACCAACGAAACTTTGGGGCACTAGCGAATCATCATCATGTGTACTACGCCTCCAACTATTCACTATGTCAGACTTAGGCGGTGAAGCACTCTCGTAAGAAGGAGACATCATTAATTCTTCACTGTGCAATACTCTTCTCTTTTGATGATTTTAAAACAACTAACCCTAAGGGTTTGTTCCAACGATGGAAAGATTTCCTAAGTTCTAATTAGCGCACAAACAACAAAGTCCCCAGCAACAACGCCAATGATGAACGACAAGGTACCCCTATGCTCAACCATATGAATACAAGCGTTACGTGCAATCTGATCAAACTCCAAGGACTAAGTGCTTATGTTCCTTCACAGAACAAGGATGGGTTAGGCGATCATTGTCTTCCCAAGCTTACTCGTATGACACAATTGTATGATTAAGTAAACTTGAGGTATATGATTTTTATGCTTTTTATGTTTATGTCCTGGTGCTAAAAGGGAGAAGTGAAATAATTAAGTAACTGACTTAATTTAACTAATCCACTAGGTTCTAACTAGTCATGACACCAACATCCGTTTTCACTCTTCGTACACATCTTAAACCAGTGTAACACTACTGGGATTACCAAACGCTAATCATTACTAGGTTACCAAGTGTTCCACGTATGCTTGAAGTGGTTGTATTGAGTGTGCTTACTTGTGAAAATTAACAAATCAATAAAAGCAACATCAATTAGCTAACGAAAGCATTAAATAACTATAAATAACATTAAATGCAATAAATAAGATATTCTGAATGCTACAAGGTTTATAACAAAGTTCGTCTTTATTTTTGGACACAAGGTGTGCTCAAGTACACAATGCTTGAATAAAGATTTGTTCACTTTATGACTCCTACTGCAGGCACTCAGAAACAATTCTAACTGCAAGAGTTCAAGTAAGGGACTAAGAAACTAATTGCCAAACCAAGTGCACCTGCCTCTTATTTATAGGCAACAAGGCAAGTTCCAATATCGAATGTCTAATATCGCATGGTAGCCTCCGATATCGCTGATTCGATATCACGACTCATCAATAATTTATGATGGTTAAATGTTAGTCATTTGCCTATGCTCCTAGAATTAAAATGTGGATTGCTTAATTAAATTTTAATGATATGCCTTATATTTTTATTATGATTAAAGGAGTTAGATTGAGATGATTTTATATTGTGAATATTATAGAAAAGAAGGAAATTAACATTATACTATTGAATGGATTTGAAATGATTAATTTGAATGGAACTTGAGAGAGCTGAAGGTTGAGTATCCCTTGTAAAGTGATATTAAACCCAAGTCGAACCACTATAAAATTTGGGATGTGCATTCCTTTCTTTGTTTTTTAATTTATTGTTCTTGAGTAGATTTTAACTAAATTTTAATGGAGGAAAATTTCATATCTTTTGCTTTGAGACTCATAAGAGTTTAACTTTTGTTTTACCCTATTCACTCCCCAAGGATGCTAATTCAATCCACATTGATCACCAACAATCTCCATAAGGCTCATCCTATTCTAGATTCTTTGATGATTATCTCCATGAAAAAGGATGTTCTCAATAGTCTTAATTGAAGATTAACCACCTTAGCACTAAAATTGTCTATATTGCAAAATAACAAAAACAACAATGTTAGCAATCTAGAGATGTGATACTGAAAATTCAACCTAAAATAGTAGATAAGAAATTGATCATTTGTTTAGTTTGAAATATAATAAATTGACCTTTGAAACTTTAAAATCCATGCAGAAGTTTGCTAAATCATGTAGTTCTTTCATTCATGAAATGAATAGAAAGCCCTATTTAGATATGTCTTCTTGATGATTTCTTTAATTTCTTCTTCTTTTCTTTCCTTCTTTCACCACGCTTAAATATGGCCAACACTTCAATTCTACAGATAAGAAATCAGAAATCATATCAATGCTCACAATCTGGAAAGTGTGTGTGTGTATGTATATATATATATTGTATCTGCCTTACCTAAATCACAAACACAATACCAAATGGTAATAAGAAATGCGCAAAAAAAGTGAATACTTATTGCTGAGTTGAAATGATAGAAACATCTTAGCAAAGGGGTACAAGGTATGCAGATAACCATGCAGTTTGGTTAGCCTGTTGATTTGACAATTTCAGTTGCAATCAAGCTTTGCTTACAGCACAAATTATGTTGTCTGCCTCTTTTCATGCAAGTTCAACTTACTTGACATAATGTTTAGTTTTGTAACTCAGCTTCATAGCTTTTTTTTACCATGGTCATTATAGAATCTGGTCCAACAATAATTTTTTTTTAAAAGCACTGATAATAGCTTTCTATAGGACATCAGGTTACAGTCAAGATTGCGGTTTTCCAAGTTTCCAGTTATATTAATTGGATTGAAATGGGAGTTACCATAATTCTGTTCATTTTAATAATAAACGAAAATATTTCTACCAAATACTTCTTCCTGATGAAAAATTAATTTTCTAGTAAAAAAGGTAATAATTGAACCAAAATTTTCTGTGAGGGGTCGCCGTACTCCATCTACTCCAGTTTTTGTTGTGGTATACATCGTGTACACTTAGTCTTATAATTACATGTTTTGGATAGGTAAAACAAAATTTTTAATAATAAATCAGGTTGGAAATATTTTAAACACAACACATCATTTCCTTTTAGAAATTGCAATGCCAAAAAATTCTTTTGGAAATGGTTTGTTTACCTGTCAGTGCCTGGGAAAAAATTAAATGCATGTGCATCATGAACATGCCAAGCCTTCTTGGAAAGTAATGCTAAACAATCCTGTCAAACAATAAGTCAGAAGTGAAAAAGATGTAAAGCAGAGCCTCATTAAAATTGTGGTAACATTATATCAGTGGCTACTGGCTAGTGAGGGTGGCTGCTTGCTTGGCACTACTTGAGTATATGTGCTAAATGTACTCCTAGGTAGCATAGTCATGATAACATTTATTCATAGGAACCAGTTGAGACAGCTTAAAAATTATAACAATGCTCTATTTAGTGAGAATACTTACCCGTTTAAAAGTTTCCCAACCACAACTCACATAAATCAAAGTGTCAGGCCAAGTTGAAATTTGTTCCAAAGAAGTTTTACTTTGAACATGAACATCAGGTTGTTGGGCTCTCAAAATCCATGGTCTTTTCTCAATCCTGTAATAAAAATAAGAAAGAGCAAAGCAATCTTAAAACTGATACTCTACTCAGATTTTGAAATTTGATATGATGTCCTCCACAAGAGTGATGCAGATGGGAGATGGTTTTTATATTTCAAAAATGTAAACTCTAAAAACCTGGAGGATACATCAGCAGCCTGCTGCCCACGTAAGGAAGCTACTTGTAAGGCATCAATAACAGATGGTTCAAGGCCTTTTCTTGGAGGATCCACCACAACCACATCTGAACCCATTAACCAGTGGATTGGAGACTGGTCCAAGATGAGAAACATAGAAAGAAACTTCAATTTAAATCCTATAATTTTGAAAATAACAGTATGTAGAAATAAAAATCAAAGTTATCCCTATTGATCACCTCTGAAACATCAGCACAATGCCAACTAACGCTGCAGTCTAATGATTTTGGCAAGCGAGTCGTTGAAATCTCAAATGGAATCTTTGATTCCTTGCTAATTTCTACACATTTTATAGACCTGGAACATGAAATCAGGAAACCAACTCTAAATTATATATTGAAAATCCTCAATAGAGCAAGCTGCAGCTATCATAGTCACAACCTAGTATCACATTAAAATTGTCATCGCTGCCTAAAATAGCAAATTATGAAAAAAAAAATACTTTGCAGCTTTCATAAAGGCACTGCATAATTTGTTTAAATTGCTACCAAAAATGTCAAAAGTTATTGCATTAACAAACTTAAACATACCGGCACTTTCTGGTAACAGCTAAGGAGAGACCAATTATACCCACACCTGCATATAGCTCAACTACTGAGCTTCCTTGATTCACATACCTGCCAAGCTTATATAACAGAGAACTGAATGCCTGTAGAAAAATTCAAGAAAAATATATTAAAACCAACTCTAATGCTTGTCCAAATACATTTTTCCCTGAATGCATCATCTCTACACTCTGGAAATTTTATTCAAAAAACATAAATCAAACCTATCCAGGGACCTTAAATCATTGTCATCGTCATCATCCTAGACTTATCCCAAGTACATGGGGTTGGCTATATGGATTCTGTTAAGAGCCAAATAAGCATTAATACCCTAATCCTGGATGTGTTTCTTTGTGTAAGAAAACCAAACATGTTTTGGTCTACCACTTTGCTGGTTCCCCTCAACTTTAATAAAGTGATGTTTACTAACAGGAGCATTCTCTGGTGTTCTTAGCACATGACCAACCATCTACAATGACCTTCCTTAATTTTCTTGTCTATGGGAGTTATTCACAACCTTTTCCTAATAAGAGGGTTCTTAATTTGATCTTTCATGTCACATCCAACATCCACCTTCATATACACATCTTCATAACATGCACATATCAAGTCTAATGCTTTTTGATAGACTAACATTCCATACCATAAAGGATTATAGGTATGATAGAAAGTTTGTAAAACTTACCCTTCAACCTAGCACAAATTCTTACATCATAAGGCACCATGTTAGCTTCCTGCCATTTTCTCCATCCTACTTCAATTCTATTTGTCACATCATTGTTAATCTTACCATTTACTTGAATTAAAAACCCCAAATATCTGAATTGCTTACATTGAGAAACTTATTGATTTTCAATTTTTTATTTCTTCGATACTCATTTTTCCACTAAAAGTGTATTCCATGTATTCCATTTTACTACTGCTAATCGTTAACCTTTTTGATTCTAGGGTGTTTCTCCAAGTCTTGATCTTCGCAGCTAGAACTTCCTTAGATTCATCCACCAAAACAATATCATCAACAAAGAGCATACACAAGGAATAACATTTTGAATATCTTTCAGTAGCTCATCCATAATAATGGCAAACAAATACAAGCTTAGAGCATATCCTTAGGGTAACTTAACATTCATAGGAAAGTTTGAAGTCTCTCCACAAACAATGCAAACTAGAGTTGTTGCTCCATCATACATGTCTTGAATAGTCTAAATCCAATTGAAATATCTTTCCTCTTTGATAGGGGTGATTTATCAGACAAATCACAATACCATCCGGTCGTAAGCCTCGAGGACAATGTTGAGTGGACTGCCAATAACACTCGCATATATTGTTGCATTCAAAAAAATATAAAGGATATTATACAACCTATGATACATATGGTACAATTATAACCTATGTTGCCATGGTGAGAGATTGAGGAAATATTTATAACTTTATGTTTTATAATTTTTATAAATTTTATCTTTATAAGAAACAAGTAATAAATGCATATGCATTGCAATCCCACCTAGGGCCAAGGGCAATGCTCGTGTTGTAATCCCTCAAGGGGACAAGTGCAACACCACACACAAATGCAAATAAAATGGCTCTCAATCACAACCTCGACGGCCCAACAACATGCCGTATAGTTGTGACTTCTTTGGGTGAGGTTGAATCATTACAACTTATGAAAATGAGAAATGAATAAATATTTTTATGGTTTTGAATGTTTTATAATGTTTTTGGTATTTTAATGTTTAAGGGATTAGTGGTGCAAAAATGAGGAAAAGCCATAAGCTTTATTCACCGTGCAAACATTGGACTCTGCATTGACCAAACAGTTTCAGGCTACGTAAGCAAGGTGACACTTTCACAGAGTCTAACCACACTTGTGAAAATGACAACTCAAAACACACACAGGGAAGGAATCACTTACCTAAGAAAGGAAGAGCTCTTCACATGAAATCGAATGCCAAAAATCACAGGAAAATGCTTGGACTCAAGTTCATTCTGTATGAAGCTCACCCCATGTATTTATAGTTTTCATGACACAACTGCAGGGGTTCACTAACACCCAAGCATCAACGAAGGTCCATTAGGGCAGCATGGACATTCCAGAACACACTAGAAGAAGCCCAAAGAGAAAGGTGGCCAAACTAGGGTATAGTTGGGGGGGGGGGGGGGGGGGGGGGGGGGGGGGGGGGGGGGGGGGCCGGGGGGGTGTTGGGGGGTGCTGTGGTGGGTGGTGTGTCAATGGCCCTATGCTGATGTAGAGGGTGTGCTAGTGCAAGGAAGTTAGTACATCCTTGCCCCCAACACTTTGTCTCCATTTTCCCAAAAGAAAGCCAAGATGCTAGGGAACATGTCAAAACCTTCGGAGGATCTCCAAATGAAGCTGAAAACTTCCCAAGAAGCCTGAAACATGCACCAAACCTACGAGTGTGAACTAGAAGGCTAGGATGCAAACTTGTGAGATAAAAACCTCAATGGTGCACGCGAAAACCATAAACACAAAGTACATGGCATACACCCCGAATCCAAGGCTTACAATTGACTTACAAAATGCCATTGGATAACTCATCATACCCCATGACTGAGTAAAGTTAGTCCCATAGCTTTAAAGCTTAAAATACAAAACTAGAACTAGACACATGACAAGATCAATGTGGAGGGATACATTTGAACAAATGTACAAACCATGACTATATTACAATAGAGTACAAGCCACCTCATCAAGAACTGCCAAGGGGTGGTGGCTGAGAGAAGAATCCCCCTTGACATGCTTGCTTAGTATGGGAAGAAGCTGGAGGAGTTAGGTGCTGACATATGACATCTTTGAAGTTGTGCTTCCAGGTTTGTCACCCTCACTTAGAGCTATCAGTTCTATTCATGCATCAATCCCTACTCTCACACAAGTGCTTGTTATCGTTCCTCAACATCAGCTTAGAACTGCTCGACACCTTTTCACACGCAAGAGCTCGTGTTGGGCTACGTCCAGTTTGACCACTACTCAATGGAGATTCTCTTCTAGCTCTATGCATGGTTGACCTGCATAAGTTTGAATCACATAGAGATACCTCCTCCATTCCACCTACATGTCCTCTTCAACTTCCTTGAGGCTCCTCCTAAGGATAGCAACAATTGCTTCATGGTGGAGAATGTAAATGTTTTCAAAAAGGTCCATTTGCTCTTGTAGTGTTGGTTCACTTGTGGCCATTTGTCAGAGTTTCGTGTGCAAGGTGTCAAATTTCTCCTTCACCTCACACCTCTCCCCTATTGCTTACTCATTCAACAGAGCTACAAGTTTGTGCAGTCTACGCACCTCGACATCCTAGGTTGCTTGCTTGATTAAATGGATCTTTTTAAGCTCATCGGTTTCCCTAGCCATCTTGTTTGCCAAATCCTACCGCAAGTTTTAGTGCTCTTTTTCTGTGTGAAGGTACTTGTCCCAAAATTGGACTATGATTTAACTTCATCCTCTAACCTTCACTCCTACTGAGAAAGGGAAAGTGTCTGCTTCTCATTTCTTAGCTTATCCTTTCCCATTATTGGGACTAATGCTTTAACATTCTGATTTGTAGTTTCAAGCCATCTTTCATAAACATAGCTTCTTCACCAACCTAGTGTGCTTGGAATAGTTCAGCCTATAGGTGCTCAATCCACACCTCTAGAGTGATTGTGGAAGGTGTAGGTACCAACGGTGTGAAATGTTCCAATTGTTCATGCAACTATCATACCTTAGCTTGACTTCTCCGCAACTCTCACAAACAGAATGTTCTATTAGCATTAGTAGTTTCCAACTCATCCTATACCTTAATGAGCTTAGTCTCTATTGTATTGTCAATGTTCCTCAACAGCAACTCAATGTTGGGATCAACTCATTGCTCATCCTCCTTCTAGTGGCTAGTCCTAGGTTGATCAATGGATACCTGGAGAACTTCAGCCACATGCTGAACGTTATGCATCTATGCCTTGATTGATGTGATAAGGAAACACTTTGTGAATGCACATAAGTGTGAGATTGAATAGGGGCATCAAAATGATCCATGGATGGATCATCCAACAAATAGAGGAGGGAAATAGAAGAGGTCCTCCCTTATTGCTTTACCACCCACAATGACCTCCATCATTTGCAAGAAATTGCTACCAAGATCTTGTGAACCTTCAACGTGGATTATGACAACTTGCCCCTCACCTTCAATGTGCATTACTAGTCAAGAACCACCACCAAGAATAGGTTCTAGCTATTCCTAATGCTAAAACCAAGAAGTTAGGAAATGGATCTACTAGGCCGTTACACCAACATTCGTTTAAGATGCCTAAGGTGTGGGTGGTGGTTTCAATTGGCATTGGTGGAGCTGGTCTAAAGGTCAAATACAAGATACCTTTGTGGAAGGCATCTTATCCTCTGAGTTGGGTACAACTCCAACGACCTCAAGATGTCATCTTGCAGCAACCACCATCACGTTCTCCCAGTCTGCTATTTCTACTGTTGTTGGATGTCTTCCCACATGGTTGACTACCAATTCCCAAAGTTTTCAAATTAACCTTGGAAAATAATAGACCTTCCTCTTATCTCTGGCCACATCAATTTTTTGAATCAAGGCTTTGTAGAGAAAATATGATATATTGATGGCACACTTTCCCCTCATGGCCACAACCTTAGCCCCCCAAGCAGAGATACCCAATGGTCGTTTGGTGGGCATAAAGTTGTGGGTGATGATTTTTCACATGGCATTTTGGACCAAGGGAAGTTTAAACATCTTTACCTTAGCTTTGTCCATATCAAAGGCCTCCAACATAGCCTTTGACTTGAGCTCAGTCTTTTGGGTCTGTGGCCGCCAATTGTTCGTTGGTTTGTTTGGAAATCCTATAGCTTGGTACATTGCCCATGTGGAAATAGGCACAAGAACACCACCAACGAAAGTCATGGCACCATCAGCAACAAGGTTCTAGTAGAATTTCTCTACCTTGTAGCAGCACCATGTAAAGGTTTGGGTGATGTAGTTGTAGAAGCCCATCCACTACAACAACTCCTTGAGCTCAAGAGGGCCAAGCTCAAGGAATTTATGCTAATTTTTCTCTTCATGAATGGGTCATTGTCAAACATTGTGAGCATCCACACCCTCTTGGATGTTGTCACCATCCTCTTCATCATCTTCTCTTGGCTTCTCCAACACTTGTTCGATTGCCTGCTACCATGCACATGCTTGACCCAAAAATCAAGAACATGACTACTTGCCTCCTAAACTGCTTCTAGGCAGAGGCCTTTCTGAGGCAAGACTTACGGGCTCTAGATCAAGAGATCTAAGTTCTTTCCCCTCTTCCTCCTTAGGAGCAAGTGGTTCATGCAAAGGTCTTTAGAAAAAGGCCTGAGATTGTTCAACCTCGGTTCTACTTGGTCTACGGAGCTTGGACTACAATCACCCCAACATTATTAGCTATGAAATCTGCTAAAAATCAAGTGAGTTTCCCCTAGGGATCATACTACCATTGTGAAAATTGCGACTGAGAACAATGATAAATACAACCCTTGGGAAATACCTTTAAAAACATCATGACAATTGTTGAACCATGGTGTGCATGGGCAAGTATGAATAAGGTAAAAATATTTAAATAACTACCAAATACATGAAATGCATACCCAAAGTGGTGTCTCTTCCCCATGACCAAGTTACAATACACCAGGCTTGAACCGTAGCTAGAACACCAAGGATAGGAATACCCAAGAAGAATGCATGTAAAAATATTACCAATCTGCCCACATGGTTAAAAATCCAGTAGAATTTCACTTGTTTGGGTCAACCAAGGCAAGGAAAGCAAGAAGAAACAAAATGGCAAAGTAGAAGTGTTTAGAAGCCCCCCATCTTTATATAGTGGGCCATTGACACAAGGGAGATGCGCTAGCGCAAGGGCATTGATATGTGCACCCTCCCAAACAAGGCAGAAATGCCCAACTTTGCCCACAATGCCTCAAACTTACCTTTTGTGACTGCCAAAGTATCACACAAGGTCCACCACTCACTGAAATCACCATGATTAACCTTCCAAGGCGTACGAGGAGCAAGACAACAAGAGCTTTATAAACTTACCTTGGATGACATCAATTGATCAATATATGCCTTCCCATGAACCCAAGACTAGAAAGGAGCAATTAAAGTAACATGAGAATGATTATAGCACCAAAAATTATGAAATACAGGCACCATCAAGGTGAATCAATAGAGTTTATCATGGTCAAACCTTTAAGCATGAAGAGTTGAAACTCACACAAGTAGAAGACCAATCAAGTGTCATAAGCAATGCAACCCACACCATCACTAAGCGATAAGCTTTAGCTCAGTCACATATGGAGCCAAGCCACTAAGAATTCAGAAGAGGGTCCTCCCTAGAGTAGGCACTTGCTTTCGTTGCCCTTGTGAAACCCATTGATGAGACATCTATGGATTCCCAACAACCAATGAAACATTAGCATCGAATGCGAGTATGTCTCCTTGGATGGCCAGATCTCATCCTCTGCTTTGCTTGATTGACCTCCTGACACACACAACCATGGACAAGAATGGAATAGAAGAGATGGAGAATAGTAAAAGATGAGAGAGAGAAAAGGAAAGAGTGCAACATCATTGGATCCCCAGCCAACCATTCAATTAGCTCATGGAGCACGTGAGCACATCGTACACCCCACAAGAGATCTGCTGCCACATCCTTTCACTGCTACTCATCCATACAATACAATAGGGGTTGACCTCCAAGTCTCCTTTCTAAGCAAAAGGTCACACTAACCACATCCAATGTCATCTAGCCTTGATTGTTCCATGGTCTAACCATTAGTGTAAACCAAACCAAGGTAATGTGCCACCTAACATCCAAAAGTCAATATTCTAGTTTAGTTTTCCTCCATCCATGCACGTATGCACATCAGGCTCTCCAAATTTTGCTCTACTAGAAACCTTTCATCGATCCCCTTGGGTGCACTAACAATCCCACATCCCCACAAAGAGCACAATACCATGACCATCAAGAAAAGATTTTCCAAGTTCAAATCTGGTCAAAGCTTGGGTCAAGGATGAAGATTGCTGACCCATAGAACAAATGATTAGGGATGTGGTTGGAAGCAATAATTGGCATTACCAAGGTTCATGAAGAAAGAGACTTCTGGGCCTTCATGGCCATGGGTAGGGATGAGCAAAAGATTTTCTTCGAATGCAACATTATGGGAAGTCAAGTGATCTGGGCAATGGTTTAAACATGAGAAAAGTTTGCATAGGCATAGGTTCAACCATTGGTTTGATCTTGGTGTGAGCAACTATGAGATTGGTTTGGATGGTAAACATACTAGTTTGTACAACCGATAAGCTTGAAGGTACATTGCTCTTGCCATCACCTCTTCTCTCGTTTCTCTTTCTTCTCTCTTTTTCTTTCAAATTTTCTTTTCTTTTCATCTTCATCATTATCATTTTTATAACATATATATTTTTCTTTTCAATTCTTTCATAGGAAGAGTGTTTTTGATGGAGCATCGGAATCATGGGAATGATTGGAGTGCCAAATCACCACCTAGAGTCTTCAACTTGCATGAACATGAGAATTCATCCTCCACCACATGGCATGCATAGGTTCATAGAATCACAAACCCCTTCTGACCAAGGTGGCGGCCAGGTAAAGCACCATGTGCACCTTGGTCCAAGCACACTAACTAAACCAATCTAGTGGTCACAAGGACCTTCAATGGCACACCCTTTCTATACCAATGACCAAGAACTCTTCCAGAATTTTGGAGCTCATACCCCTAAGGTGTGGACCCACCACCTTCCTGTGATTCTAGTCGCATTAGCCTCAATAGCTTGCAAGGTGAGACCTTGCTACCTACTAAATCTAAGTCTATTTCATTGGTGATGGACAGAAGAAAAGTGGGTGGATGAATAATGTTACATGGGCATTCCATCTATCAAAGCTCCATGTTGGACCTATTTTGTGCTGTCGCATCATCATTGTATCTGTAGCTCACCCATCCACCATTGGCTTATTGAATGAGCATGCATAAAACACTTGAGCTGATTTTCCCACTCACAAAAACAAACAAACTCAAAAAGACAAGAAAATCTCATGATGGGTTATCCATTAAGTTTAAAAAGTGAAAAATTCTAACTAAACACACCAATCCTTGTTAATTGCACAAATGAAAATAGCAGAAAAATAAAATTCACATGGTATGGAAGATTTCTCCCCTACAACAGATCCATGTTTATCACCTGGAAAGCCTTTGAGTAGTAAATTGAGCGTTAAGCATGCTCAAAGGTGAAAGATATTCATTATAGAATTATATCAAGTGTTGTCCAAAGAGTGCTCTATCTAGCTCATTTGAATGGCTTGTGGCCACGGTGTAGTAGGACAAGAAGGATCACAAGGTATTCTCTTATAGTTCATCTTTCTACTCTTATCCCTTCCACTAATCTCGAGGTGGAGGTCTTGAAAAACTAACCTAGCATTTGCAGTGCTCAACTAGGCTCTTCCTGTTATAATAGGAAGATCCTCGTCCTCCTTATTTTCTGATCTAAGCACCAGGAAATCAACAGGATATGACCAACATGCAATAAAAGTGATTACATTGCATACTTGTCCCATGGGGTATGCATATGATTAGTCTGCTAGCTCCAACCGAACGTTGGTAAGCTTGAGAGAAGGGAGCCCCCAATCAAGGTAACGCCACAATGAGATGACATTGACTCCCAAACCGAAGTCACAGAGAGCGAAACAATCTTTTTCACCAATTTGGATCTCTAGCATGGGATTGCCAAGCTCTAGTCCTTTTCGTGCAACATTGTTCCTTAACTGATCACATTGCCACTGTAGACATAGAGATGGTGACAACATCACCATCAGGTGCCATCGTGTTATCTCCACTAAACAGCAATAAAGCTCATCCCTACAATAGATATTGCACTTGAGTTATGGTCAAGGATGTTCATCAAGACTGTGGGCTTTTATTTGGCTTTAAAGATTTTCCTCTCCACAAGGTGGAGAGGAGGATGCAAACCTAATCCCACGATTCTCGCGTTTACACTTGTGGTAAAATTTCCTACCACGAGACTGTGAACTTCCCCCCACAACCAAATTAATAGATGACTGGTAATATTGCCTAGATGCATGGATAGAAGCAAGATCATTATCATAGGCAATATTACACAATTTGGCCTGCCTTGGTTGCAACTGACTAGGTATCCCACCTTGCACGGGACTAGGAAGTAGGAGCTACTGCTATTGTTGTTGGGAAACTTGGTTGGCATGACTATTGGAAGCAAGTAAGTACTATTGAGGTATCATCATTGGGGTTTGATAAGTACCTACCTATGCACCATAAAAGTAAGGATTGGGTGGAGGTGCCATTTGTTGTTGCATCAGAATTGGAAGATTCCATGGAGCAACATCCCAAGGATTTGGAGTTTGCCACTATTGGTACTTTTGCATGGCCTACGGATAAGCACCACCAAGATAGTATGAACGGCTAGGGTATGGAGTCCTCCTCATTTGCCTCTTCACAAATCTAGGATTCAAAGATACCCCAAATTGCCCCATCTCACCAAACATGTGAGCTATGACTGAATAGCACTGAGAATCATGAGAGTTTGCACATTATTTGTAGGGACCCTCATCATCGGAGGACGAGGAAGCCTCATTTGGATCTTCTTGAATGCTTTTAAAGTAAGAGAGCTTCCCTTTACCCTTTCCATCATGCCTCTTTCTGCATTCTTGTGGTGCAACTACTTTGGTTGCAACTTCAACCACCTTACCCTCAATGTTCTTGAGAGTAATGGTCATATTTTCATCCATCGTGCCCCAAACTTAGCCCACATGGTGGACCAAGTCTATCAAGGTCTTGTTTGTTCTAACTTGATCTTGTGTAGAGACTCAACTACAATGGGAGGTTAGGCAATACCTTCAACATTTTTGGCCTCTTGTCCGTACAATATCGTCGTTGTGCTCCTTGATTGATTTTCACTTCTGCCATTCACCTTCTATGTTAGCAATGGTGTTTAAGAGCACTTTAATTTGGGCCATGGACTTCTTGTGCACTTGGCCCATCACATACATAATCATACACTCTTGTTTCGTGCCTTAGCCCTTCTACTATGTGCATCAACTGCTCTCTTTAGCTAAAACCATGGTTTGGACAGCAGTGAGCAATTTTCATGTACCTTTCCATGGTGATGTTAAGAGGCTCACAGGCTCCTTGCCTCCATCCGGCCATCTCCTTTTAAATGTTTGAAATTCAGGCATAGGTTTGAAAATTTTTGTAGAAGATTTTAAACATGTTAGCCCATCTTTGGATTGATCAAGAAGGTAAGGATTTGTACCAAGTTTCTGCATGTTCGATGAAAGTGCAAGGAAACAACCACAACTTTTGCCAATCACTTACAATCCCTTGGAGGTAGCAAGTGTTGTCAAAGGCTTGCACATGGAGTTGGGGATTGTCACTAGTATACCCTTTGTATGTTGGTACATCAACCATGTTAATTCATATGATTCTGCTATCACGAACATACTCCCTTGAAATATGTACAGCTTTCATTAACTCATGATAATCACCCCAATCAAATAAAGGAGAATCATCATGACCACCAGCAAGTCCAGGCAAATGCAAATGTTGGGACTTAGAAAGGAGATCATCGTGTTGAGCTACACTCAAAGTGAAGGTACCTAACTAGGGGCCTTGATGACAAGCTAGCCCTTTGCCTTTTTTATCTGCTTTAGCTTCTTGCTCCCCGTCTGAATGATCAAATGAAAAGTTGTGGCCAGCCTCTTTTTCTGCCATTTGATCTCAAAGATCTTGCATGTACAAAGGCTTGTAATTGTCAATCATGGGCTCATGAGCTTCGTATGTTGTGTGTTCATCCTCTAGCCCCATATTGATCAAGGCATCAATGAGATCATCTAGTGCAACCACAATTAGGTCCCTTGAGAACCAGCCATGAGCATCTCTCCACCTTCCCTACTTATCTTGATGATAAGCAAGCACAACTCGTGGAAGGGTCTTATCCTTTGAATGCTTGAAGATGATAAAAGGCCTTCATATTTTTGGTGCATTATTGGAGGTCTTTGATGGGCTCTTAGGGCTATCTATCATACAACCTACACACACAACACTAAAACACACACTTGATTTCAACAAAAGTTAAAATCAAGAATGTACAAGTATTTCCAGACAATTCACTAATGCCTTCCCCGACAATGACATCAATGATAGGGGTCCCGCGAATTTTAGACCAATGGGATTTATCATATAGATCACAATGCGATCCAATTGTAAGCTTCAAGAACGATGTTGAGTGGACTACCAAGAACACTTGTAAATATCGTTGTGTTCAAAAAAATATAAAAGATATTATACTACATATGATACATATGGTATAGTTATAACCCATGTTGCCATAGTGAGAGCTTGAGGGAATATTTATAATTTTATGTTTATAATTCTTAAGAATTTTATCTTTATAAGAAACAAGTAATAAATACACGTGCATTGCAATCCCACCTAGGGACAAGGGCAATGCTCATGTTGCAATCCCTCAAGCGGACAGCTGCAACACCACACACAAATGCAAATAAAATGGCTCTTAGGCACAACCTCGATGGCCCAACACCATGTTGTACAGTTGTGACCTCCTTGGGTAAGGTTGAATCATCGTAGCTTATGAAAACAAGAAATGAATAAATATTTTTATGGTTTTGAATGTTTTATAATGTTTTTGGTATTTTAATGTTTAAAGCATCAATGGTGCATAAATGAGAAAAAACCATAACCTTTATTCATTGGGCAAACACTGGACTCTACATCAACCAAATGGTTCTAAGCTATGTAAGCAAGGTAGCACTTTGACAAAGTCTAATTGCACTTGTGAAAGTGATGACTCAAAACACACACAAAACAAGGAATCACTTACCCAAAAGAGGAAGAGCTCTTCACATGAAACCAAATGTCAAAAGCCCAAGGAAAATGCTTGGAATCAAGTTCGTTCCATACAAAGCTTATCCCAGGTATTTATAGTTTTGACAACACAATTGCAAGGGTTCACTAACATCCAAGCATCAACAAAGGTCCATCAGCATAGCTTGGACATTCCAGGATACCTCGGAAGAGGCCGAGAGACTAAGGTGGCTAAACCAGGGCACCAAGGGGGGTGTGTCCACACCCTTGTGCTGATGCAAGGGGTATGTTGGCGCAGGGAAGTTGGAGCACCCCTACCCCCAACACTTTGTTTCCATTTTCCCAGATGAAAGTCGGGATGCCAGGGAACATGTCAAAACCTCCTAAGGATCTCTGAACAAAGCTGGAAACTTCCTGAGAAGCCTGAAACATGCAAACCTACAAGTGTGAACTAGAAGGCTAGGATGCAACCTTGATAGAAACCTTAACTGTGCACGTGAAAACCATAAACACAGGGTACATGAGACACATCCCAAATCCAAGACTTATAATTGACTTACAAAATGCCATTGGATGACCCATCACTCTTTAATGCCTATCAAATAATATCTCGGGAAAGTCTATCATAAACTTTCTCTAAGTCAATAAAAATTATATGCAAAATCCTTATCCTACACCTAACTTTCTCTATCAACTATCATAGAGAGAAGATAGCATCCATAGTTGATCTTTTAGGCATAAAACCAAACTGATTCTCAAAAACAGTTGATTCTTTCCTTAAGCATTGTTTTATAACCCTTTTCCGCAACTTCATGATATGGCTCATAAGCTTGATGCCTTTGTAGTTCCCACAGTTTTAAATGTCTCCCCTGTTCCAGTAAATGGGTACTCTAATGATTCTTCTCCAATCATCTAGCATATTCCCCTTCTAAATCTTATTGAAAAAATTTGTTAAATCCATCAACTCACATATCCACATGAAAGTTTATAGTTTGCAAAAGAAATGTCCTAGTGAATTTATGGCATCATTCAAACAGACACGTGAAAATTTATAGTCCTAAAAATTCCGTCAAACTAGGAAGCTGAACTGAGAAATGCTTGGATTACCAAGCACAACAGCAAAAGACTCAAAATGTAGTTTTAGCAAAGAGGCCTATTGCCCCTTGATAGAAGGAGGGCCAGCCTTTGCTGCCCTAATAATTTGGTCATGAAGCTGAATCAGGGGTAGACAAGTTTTGTCACACATTTTATGATTCTATGCATAGCTAGGCCAGTTTAATCACCGCAAGAAATATATATGTGAACCTGCATGAACAATTTTACTGCCTTGGCCCAGTCACCACTCCCCACTAAAACATTTTCCATCTGCCCTCTTGCCTTTCTTTGCTAACTCATATGGATACAATTATAGATGTTAATGGCAAAAAAGAACTCAGGTAGCTGACCCCATTTTGTTAGGACAACGCCAGGATGATGATGATGATGAAGAATACAACTATGCAATTTTACTTTTCCGAATCATAAATATGTGTCTATCCACCTGTGTATTCACTGTTTCTAAATGGTTAAGTTATTTCTGCAATTCTATTGCAGTAGCCATGGCAAAGAAAAAATGTTGTTACTTGCTTGTCACTATTTCTCCAGCTGCTCTTGCTTCTGGGATCTTCTCTGCTAGCACATGCTGGCCTCTTTATCAAATTCCATGAAGGTCTGCTTTAAGTTTGTGTTTATTTATTTGGTTTCGGTAACCTCCTTTAATAATTGTTCTGTCCTAGTAGGCAGTTATACCATGAAACACCAATTACAGGAGCACGCACACTAGCTTGTTATACTAGCTTTTCCTAGTAGGAAAAATAAGTTTTAAATTAAATACATATAACATACTTGTGTATTAGCTTGAGCAAAACTAGCAGGTCTTAAGCAGATGTCAACTCCTCCTATATGTTCCCAGAAGTCTTGGTCTCCAACAATGTGACGCCATCGTCTCCCAAATATGGTCTATAGACAATAGAATTCTACTGTCATAATTAATGTTGGACACCAATGTCCAAGAACAAATATACTGCATGAGACAAAATTTGCTTGCATAAATATACAAAATGCATAAACTATACCTTTAGAATCTAAACAGAAAACGTACAGAAAAGCGCTTGATATAAGATAAAAGTTGAGGTCATTCCTATATTTCATAGCCAATTTACACTAAATAAAACTAGCTACACAAATTAGTAGCACAAAGACAAGGTCATAAAAGTAGAATGTCAAAAGCCACAATGAGTACACTTTGGTACATATGATCCAGTGGTAGTAACAGAAATGGATTTTAACAGGCTAAGTTGAATCTTGTCTGTTTCGTGAAGAGAGTTCACTATGTAAAACATGAATAATTGATGTACAGCCTACATATTTAACTTCTTCAGAAAATTATCAGATAGAAATTTGCAGAGGGTATTATTAGTTAGCACACCAAGTTTGAGATCCATGTTAATTTGAAGAATAGGTTATTGGTTGCTTGTGCTTTATCAGCTATAAAAATACAAAAGTGACACCATTCAAATATATGTTAGGGTCATATTGAAGAAACTGGGATTCAACCCTTTTTTCTCTTCTGAATGTGAAGCTAAATCTTGTAGCTTTATTGTTTAATTGACAAATATTGGGTCCCTAGTCACTGTAAGTGAGCACCTCATTTGGATCAATTGATCAATAAGAACTCAGCTTCTCCTATGAAGGTTTCCCTCTGTTTTCGAGGATTTCACTTTGTAAAATTTATATTTCTTATTTAGTGTTTTGTAGCAACTGCTATTCCGGTTTCAGTAGTGCATATCATTCATTATCTTGGGATTTTTCTGCAGTGTTTTCTCTCACTTCATTTTTTCTGTCCACGTGTTCCATTGTGCTATTTTGTCGCCAAAATTTTCCTGCTGCATTTTATAAGGCTGTCGTTTGATTTGACTAGAAATATTGTACAATATAAATATTATGACAATCATTGTAGCACCATGCAAACATGAAAGGTTACTATTTTATGTTCAAGTGTTCATAATCATTCGTATCTTTCAGCATAGTTTTTCTCTAGTGTTGCAGTCATGCTTCTGTCCATATTAAAATCTGTATTTGCATAAAAATGGAGACGTTATATTTAACCATTTACAATTCATCATGTAATCATATTTTGAAACTGCTGTATACAACTAAGCTTATATTTCAAATTAACACTGAATCCAGTTCAAAGATTTTAAGAAGATGCAGAATAGCCTATCAAAATAAATGATTTTTAACAATCACTTTCCATAGATGCTTATTTCACCATGTCAAGCATATAAAACAGAAGTGAGAATCAATGGAAACAAAATAATTGCAGAGGTGGGTGAAAAACCAAAGCTAATGACTGATCATATCAATCTACTACATAAGGATATGTTAACAAAACTAAATAATTTATCTTTAGTTTCTGTTGGAAATTCTAAGGAGCCCAGGATATACTTACATTAGACCTGGATGTCTGGAAATTTGCCCACACAGAATGGATTACTGGTTCATGACTTTTTCTACCAGCATTTTTCCACAAAAACTGTTACAATACGGTTGTATCATAAGTTGTATTTACCAGACAAGTTCCAGATCTTTTCTGCAAATTAAATGCATTTGCCACTAAGCAGATTTACTAGTGGATACTAGAAAAACAGTGATTGTCAGAAAACAGAATTATAATAAGAGCTTCATTTTTTAACGATCATGCAAGATTTTTAATTATCAGTGATGAGTCTAAGTAACAGAGTCAAAGTTAATTACCTGTGAAATAAGCATTAGTTTTTCTGCAGACACTGATGTCTCATCTCTAGAATTCCATACCAAAGTAACCTGCACCTTCCCTGCAAATTCAGGCTACTTTATAATTATAACATAAAAGCTAGAATTTCTTTCAATGAAATAATTTTTAAAATGCAGAAAATATACACCAACTCCTTTCACCTTTTTGGTAGCGTTCATTTGATGGTAGTGAAGTATTGTACGTTGTTACTGCCATCTAAGCAAATTTTATAGAAAAGCAATACATAAAAGTTAATTGAAAAATTGGAGGATATCTGTTATGCATTAACAATAGAACTACTTATAATAACCCTCTAAAGTGGGTAATATCTTATATTTAACCCAATCAACAAAACCCAACATAATTACAAAGAGTTTCAACCTTGCAAACAATTCTACATGAATCGAAACGACTAAATCAATATACAACATAACAAGGTATAATGGAAGAGGGTTTCAAACTCTCAAGCAACCAAATTCCTTACAAATCCAGACAATCAATTTACCAAATGATGTCATTGACCAACACATTATTAAAGAAATGTTAAGAATGAGCATGGGCGCTAACAATTCTTTTATCCTTTTGTGAATTATGTTAAGAATCTTTTCTCAAAATATGTTATGCCTTTGTTAATTTATTGTTTTTCAATCATTTTTTTATTTTAGAAAGTACTAGGTTTTCCTTGTGATATTTTTTGGCCCATTTTTAATATCAATTTTGGATACCTTACCATCTGTTAGGTATCCCTATATGAGGAATTGTATATTTAAATAGTAAACTATACTGATGCATAGTGCTGAAATAAATGTCCTTTATTATGACCGGAGTTCCCCCAACTTTCTATTATTCTTATGAACACTTTGTTTTCTCCTCACCCAAGCCACATTGTGAATTTCAGCCTGACTTTTGAACCTCCACTTGACCTATTATAGATTAACTACCCAAATAAGGAATCAATAATTGATATTGTCAACTCCCATGATTACTTTTTTATGATTATAGTCCCTCAAAAGACGTCCCAACTCACTTTAAAAGCATCCAGCACTTACCTTTACCCCTTCTTGTACGCATGCAAACTCCAAATGAATATTCTAATATATTGTGAAAACAAATGGTAATTACAACATTCAATTATTTGTGTTTCCTTTATTGGCAATGGAGAAATTATTTGGATGTAGCATTAGTTGTTACATATTATTAAATTATTAATAATTGCATACGAAAATATTGATTTTTTTAAAAATAAATTACAGTAATACTAAATACATGTATTGCAAGTTCTACTATACCCTAGATTTTCATTCAATGCAAGCAATTTACTATTCATTTATTGTTATTTCAATGGTCTAATCCTATCTATTTACAAGAATGTGTGTTCACGTATGTTTACTTGATTTACATAAAATAAACCCACATTAATGATTAGAAGCTATTTGGATCCTACGACAACCATTGTTACCTAACTATAATTAGTGAAACAGAAACTGATGTTTAATTATATCCATGTAGACCTAAAGGATCTATCAAACTAATTAGTTTGTACAAATACATTATTAACAATAAATCTTAAGTACAAACATACAACAGGAAAGAGATTCAAACCTAGAATCTATTACTTAACAAACCCACGTGATAACCATGGAAGCACAAGTACAAACTAACAATTCGTAACAAGATGTTCATCCCCGTATCCCAAATGGATGGATTGTATTATTTATTTTTCATGCATCTTGCCTTGGAAATGGAGATAAACACAACTATCCAACCCTACCGGAACTTAAGCTTACTTCAACTTAGTATCCTAAGATGTTGTGTACCCACCTTACATACAATGCACTATCACTTATCTAAGGGTATAGTAACGTGAAGTCCAAAAATGATGGTGAGTAAAGCCTTGTTTGCTTAGCATAGAACTTCAAGAAAACCAAACTCAAATCCAAATAGTGATTGCAGTATCAAGTATGATGACCTTTAATGTGGGAATCCAACACACATTACATGGGAAAAAGTTATTAAAGCCTATATAGTTTTGATCACTAGTCATTGTATGAAGCCTCTATTTAACAAAAATATAATGGAAGGTTAGGTATGTTAAGGCTGCTTGCAAAACAAACTTGAAAGACGTTAGTCATAATTGTTTGCTAATTTCAAGCTATTAAAAAGAAAACAAAACAAAACAAAAGCCAGCCTCTTTGGCTATGTAACTCCTTGAGATCCTATGGCATTTGAAAATGGAGATAATGTATGTACTACAATTAACCTGTTGTTATGATAAGTTGAGCACCTATTGGATGTTACTGTGTTTCTAGCCCTCAGAGTTAAAAAGGGAAAACACTGTAGTGACTTTTTAGAGGTTGGTCATAGTGGATCCTACAAGAATGACATTCAACTACTTGTATCTTTGAAACTAGTAAGATTTAAAAGAAGCTTTAAATTGAGGTAATGAATTGGTTCATATCATATAAGTGATAAATCCAACTTTTATCATATTCTTATATTAGAAAATTATGTAATGAACCATTGATTATTTTCCCTTGTTGATCTCTATGATCTCAAGCAAACTTTGGTTGTGTCCCAATGTTTCTTATCGTAAAATAAAACCCTCTTTAAACTGGTTAAGGAAGAAGCTAGCTATAAAATAGTAGTAAAAAGAAATCTGACTGCTCCCAAAAGATTCTGATTCATTTTTCTCAAAATGAAATACCCTTGTTGATCAAAGAAATAAACTCTACATTCATCATCAATTGAAAATTGATAAGTCCATTGAAACTAAAAACAATGGAGGCTATTCATAAAAAATGATATCAATGATTAATTACATGAAGTTCAGCATTGACACAGAAATTTCATTTTTATTTGTTTACCTGTACGTATCTCAGATCACCTTCACCAGAAGCTTCATCATAAGGCTGAACATGAAACTGTCTCATTGCTGCAGTGAAGAATTTCAGTTTCTAAACTATTGAAATTTTTTTATAAAAAAAAAAAAAGAATCTAATTTCATTCACGTTCAAAATATTTCTTAATAAATGACAATCAGAAAGTTTTTGAAAAAAATGTTGAATGCCTTCTTTTAAAAGCTTCACAGCATAATTGATATTTGGATGATGGGCTGCAACCAAAAAACATGAGAAACCAATGTTAAAACAAAAACAAAATATAAGGTCTCTGACTTACTCTGAAAAGGGAAAAAAGAAATTATAGGAATGTAAATAAGAGAGGGCCAAAAAATATATAATAGGTTTATGGTATGCATATGAAATATGTGTTAGAAATTTCAAAACGTTCATGTTATCAACAAGAAAATAAATTTTAAGAAAACAAAGATTACAATCTGAAATCTACAATTTCTAACCTCGACAAGAAGGAATCTCAACAACGGTATGAGTACCCTCTTGATAAAGTCCTATTAAAGGATTCTCTCGAGTTCCCCGTACAGCAAGTTTTGCACGACATCTCCATTCCCACTATAACCATAAACAGAGAAATGAATCATTTAGATCAGGCAGAGTTAAGAGTCACATACACTGCTCGTGATTAATGCACAATAAAAACACTATACTTGAATGAAAATATTTGTCTACAAAAGTGAGACATTTGACTATTCTTGGATACAATTATCAAATCATAATATTATGCTATGGCAGATTGTTGCTGAATTTTAAAATGTAATAGCTAAATTGAAGTGTCTTAACCCTTTTTCCAATTTATCTATGATAGGAGGGGGTGAGACCTCTGACACTTAAAATTGCCAAGAAGATGCTCTTGACCAAATGGGTTGCTTCTATGCAGTTAAATGATTTAAAACCCAACCTAGGTCACCAAAACTAGTCTTGCAATCATCATCATAATAGCATTCACCTTATTCCAACTTTTTACCATTCACTTTTGCTAAGAGTCAAATTAATGCTAATTCTTTATTCCTATGTGTTGTATATTTCAGTCTTCCTCTTTACTGTTCTCCCTTACCTCAATTAAGCAACTTCTTCTACCAGGCGTTGTCTTTGATCTTCTCTATACATGACCAAACCATTTGAGATAATTATCTTTTATCTTTTCACCTACAAGTGCTACCCTTAAACATCCTGTAACAAGAGAATTATTACTTTTTATTTTTCTAGCTACCCCTAACATCCACCTTATCATTCTCATCTCTCCTACATTCACTCATTAAACTTAACACTTCTTGATTAGCTACCATAAAATACCATAAAAAATCATAGGTTCTGCTAACTAACAGGAATTTTCCCTTCAATCAAACAGGAGTTTTTTAATTATAAAGCACATCATTGACATTTTTCCATTTTATCCATTTTGTTTCAATCAAAATTTTCATATTATTGTTAACCTTCCTATCTATTTGTAAAATAAACTCCAATTTCTGAAATGTTTACTTTGTACAACTTCTTGATCTTGGATTTTTATCTTCATAGCTTTATTACTTACTGTTAAATGTAATGCTATTTATTCTCTTTGTGAATATGGTATGATTTGAAACTTCAATAGTGCAAATTCATTACTTATTATTTTACTAAAATTACTTATATTTTACTTTACTAAAAACTTAATCTTTTTCAAATCTCCATTTTTGTTGTAAAAGCTTCTTTAGATTTACCCATTCATACAATATCATCTGTAGAAAGTATATACCAAAGGATATCATCTCGTAATCTTGTTGTTGGTTCATCCATAATAATTGCAAGCAAGTAAGGACTTAAAGAAAATCCTTGCTGTAGGCCTATCATTACAGAGAAGTCCATAGTTTCTCCACAAATAGTGTAATGTCAATAGAGCCTCAAGATTTTATGATACCTAAAATGAAGAACGTGGTTGCAAGGCATGATAAATAGCATACATCTTAAAAACTTTGGAATAAGTCAGGTAGTTATTATAAGACACAATTTTAGAGGAATTAAAAAGAGATTATATTTAAGTTATTCTATACTGTCAATTTCCAAAAGGTGAGCAGGGTTAAAGTTTCTATAATGAGCTACTCTTAATAACAAGCAACATGTATGCAAAAAGACTATTAATGTATAACGAAGTTGAACAGGAAATTAGATATGAATAAAAACATACGCATAGTTGAGATGGTTATCAGCTCTGTGTTAAAGTACCTTTGTTTATCAGGTCACAAGTTCAATCCTCAACTGTATATATAACTAGCAATTCAGCCAGTAAGCTCATTTAGTGTTATAAAATGAGTCAACCAACAGCAGTCCTCACAACCCACAACTAAGGTCACAGAATTTCCATAAAGAATTATCCATTATAAGAGAAAATAATTATCCAGTAAGCTCATTTAGTGTTATAAAATGAGTCAACCAACAGCAGTCCTCACAACCCACAACTAAGGTCACAGAAGTTCCATAAAGAATCATCCATTATAAGAGAAAATAATTACCTTGATGCTGAAAATAATGTCCGAATAACATACTGCAATACATCAGTGCATGGTGCATAACTGTAAATGCAGCAATCATTTTCACAGAATAAAGAAAGGGTAAAGAAGAAAAACCAACTTTACCTTGTAATAGTGCATATTTCTAACATTACATGTGGACTAGTTGGAATCTTGATATCAGTGCTTTTAACTAAAAATGTTTTTCTAGCAAAAGAAAATTCATAACTTCAAGGAAAGAGAAAAATCATATTAAACTAGAATCTTACCAAATCCCCACTACTGAAGTTTAGGTCATGAATACCACGATCATTGAAAAAGTGCTTAGCTTCTTTAAGAATAGCAGGTTTGTCAATATTCCATTCATAAGAGCAACCAGAGCACCTAAAATATCATCATAAACTGCGATTTAATATTAATAAGCGCACTCAACCAAAAGATAGAGATATGCAGATATTCAAGAACAGAGGGAAACACCTATTTTAACAACAACAAATCCTGGTTTATATTAAATTTTCAAAAGGTGGGAAGAACAGGATGTTAAAAAGATTGTAAAAACTTCTTGAATGCTACATTGTTAATGTACTCAATGGTATTTAAAAATTTTTGTTTCCTGTTTGTTTTTAAAATTTTAGAGTTTACAAAAGTCGATAACCTTTTGTCACAGATGTAAATAAATTAACTAAACCTTCCATGTTCATGTTTACCTTCAAGGCATATCAGCACTTAATTTTTCGACCAATATATTCAGACCTTGTACATACTCTCAATTAAAATTGAAACGGTCTTTGTTACACCATAGATCCTAAGGACCCCATGGATCAGTTCTTGTTTGTTTCTGAAATTTTCCACTTTACAAAAACCACCAACCTTTTGTCACATTTACTAGTAAGTTAACTATACCTTCTATTCTCATGTTTTCTTCGCAACACGTCAGCACATAACCTTTCTCAAACAATAGAATAGAGCCTTATAGGTACTCTTAAATCTTAATTAAGATTAAAACTGAAACTCAAACTGTTTTTTGCATAATGTCTACATATTTCAGCCAGTTGCTTATTGGAATTAAAACTATGACTTGCATAACGCAAATAACATGTTTTAACCAACAAGTTTCATTTCTTAAAACTCAGAATTTAACTACACAACAATAACAAAAATAAAAATCTAAAAAATTCCCATAAACAACAACTCATAACACCTTAGAACCACAAAATCACTGTATCATTAGTATTCTGGTCCTCTGCAAATTAAGAAAATTATACTCGATTTTATTAGAAAAAGGATAAACATGTTAAACCATCAACGTAGGTCAACTGATTCTCTACGCATCCATTATTAGCGCTCGTAATCGGTAACTAGTTATGCAGACAGCAGAATCATCTCGGATGGCCACATTTATATCCTTTATGAATTACGTACAAAACGCGAAACCGTGAACTGGAAACGTGATAATTATTCCACGTTTATTGCCTCGCTTACGGCCGTTTCTGGTAACTTTCCTATATCATGTACTTGCTGTAATCAATTCAAGCCCGTGCAACAAACAAGCAGCTAATAAAGTGTTTGATTGCGACATGATAAACGTAACTTGCCCTGAAATTTGGAAGTTAAAATGGTCAGAAATAAGACTACGTACTTGTCAAAATGCTGGCACTGTAAAGCAGTATCCAGGTCCCTGCCTGGATGAGATGAACTGCTTGAGTTCAAAACATCCGTTGGTTCCTTCACTTCTTCTTCGTTAAGAGACGACACTGAAATTTGTTCTTGCTTTTTTTTCTGCACAAAGTCTCTGGATTTTCTGCTTCTACTGTTGGTGGGTGTCCCTGTCGTAACAGTGCTGGTTCTGCTGCCAGTGCACACTGAAGATACAAAAACATGTGGAGATCTTCCTAGAGTTTGATTGGTAGAAAGCCCGGGACGAAGAGGAACAATGGAAGATGCTGTAACGGGTACATTGAAACACAAATGATTGACCTCCATTGCCATGCATGCCCACCTGCAACTCTGCCACATTATGGGGGCTATTGACACTACATTGTTCTTGACTATAAAATTCCCCTTTCATTGATTCGTTCTTGAAGGTTTTCTTTAAAAAAGATAAGGTTTGTCATGTGATTTTTTATTTGCGGCAATCTATCGATCGAGAAATAATTACAAGGATCACCGCCAACGCCAAGTGGAGCTCTCAAGTAGCATCTGGTTTGCAATTTCTCATATCTCACTAAACCCACCCTCCTAAAGCGAGGTGATTTTACCAGGGCAAGCATGGGTACACGACACAGTTACTTGAAAAGATGATGAAATTTAAATTGATGACCTTCACCATGTCAACCTGATGCTCTCCCATCGAGTTATATCCCTTTATCAATGTTAAAATGTAGCATCAAAGCAAAAAGCCTCTCATATATTTATCAATTGGTTCATGAGTGCATTTAACATATATTTATCATATGTTAAAATGTAGCCTTAAAGCAAAAAGGCATCGATACAATGCCCATTTTTCAGGTCGAATCCCCTCACTTTCACATTAAATGTTAGCATTCAAATCTTGGATGTCTTTCTTTATGTAGCAAAACCAAATATGTTTTGGTCTATTACTCTAATTTTAATAAAACAACCTTTTCTAACAAAGCATTTTATGGTATTCTTAGTAGATAATGGTATTCTTAGCAAATGACCAAACCATCTAAGATGACTTTCTTTAATCCTCTCATCTATGGAAGCTACTCCCAATCTTCCCGAGAGTTCTTGATTCCAATGTTCCTAATCGCACCCAACATCCACCAAGCATATGCATCTCTTCAATATGTACATGGTAAGTCTAATGTTTTTTGATAGGTGATGAGTGGCGAGGTACCCCTACGTCCAACCATATGAATCACAAAGCGTTCATGTGCGATCCGGTCAAATGCTGTAGACTTTATCGTTTCCAATGCATTAGTCCTTTAGGAAGTAAATCTTGCCTTAAGGTCATACGTGGTCTTTCCAATTACACTTGTGACATACGTTGGTATAGTTAAGTGTAACTGAGGCATCCGATTTTTATCATTTTATGTTTTATAGTTTTATGCTTAAAAATGTGGATAAAAGGAATTGGATTAACTAAACTAAATTAAATAATTAACTAGCATTTAACTATTCCTAACATAAGCATCTGATCCCACTTTCCGTACACATCCTAAACCCACATATTCGCTGCTGGGCAACTAAGCGCTATGCTATTGGGCGTACCAAGCAATAACGTTGCTAGGATTACTAAGTGAATATGTGTTACACTCGAAGCGATTGTACTTATGTGATGAGCTACGAGGTACCTCTACGCTCAACCATACGAATACAAGCGTTTCACGTATGATCCAGTCGAATTCCAAGGACTAAGTGCTTATGCGTCCTTGTGGAACAAGGATGGGTTGGTTGTTCGTTGTCTTCTAAAGCTTACCTGTATGTCACGATTGTATGGTTAAGTAAGCTTGAGGCATATGATTTTTATAACTTTTATGTTTTTATGTCCTGCGCTAGTAGGGAAGGAGAGAGGTAATTAAGTGACTGATTTAACTTAACTACTCATTAACTAAGTTCTAACTAATCCTAACACCAGCATCTGTTCCCACTTGTTGTACACATCCTAAACCAATGCAACACTGCTAGGATTACCAAACATTAATCGTTACTGAGTTACCAAACATTACACGCATGCTCAAAGTGGTTGTGCTTGTGTAATTTAATGATTTGCTTAATTGATCAAAATGAATTGTTGTGCTAATAACAGAAATGTAAAGTGCATAAAATAAAATAAATGCATAAGAAAATAAAATAAAAGAAATGCGTAAGAAAACAAATCTCGAGTGCTGCAAGGATGAATCAAAGAGCTCGTCTTTATTGCCAACACAATGGTGTGCTCAGGTACATCAATGCTTGAATAAAGATCCATCCACACTTAGACCTCTTGCTGTGGGCACTTGGAAAATACTTTAACTTTCAAACAGACTACAAGAGTTTTGCTACTTAACTGCTAAAAGACTTTTTCCCAATTTTGCGCTTGGGCACTATAATTTATAAACTTGGGAGCAACTACTTTAATAATTAGAGTAGCCGCTCTAATCATTAAAATAACTGCTAGAGTAACTGCTCTCATCATACCCCCACAACTGAATGAAAACTCGTCCTCGAGTTCCTTACAAAATATTGGAAAGGTATGGGATTACTGACTAATGGACAACTAACGGTGGGATGGGATGACAGACTCAACGTGCCCAGTCAATGGATCAATAAGCATATTACAACATTAGTGTTCATGATCATTGTGGTGAACACTCATATATAAATGACATCCAAGCCTTTATTTGGTAGTTTGAAGAGAAAAAGAGAGAGAGAAAGAAGATGGAGCGTGTTGCTGCCAATGTCGAGATTACACCTTCCGTTGTTTATCCATAGCCATGTCACCAAACTTACTCCTTTCGTAAATGCTCTAGTTCCAATCCATCTTGAGTGCTTCCTCCAAGCCCAGTCCATTGTTTGTATGATCACCATCTGCACACACAACAGTCACAAATGAGCAAGGATAGATAATCCATAATGCAGTTGATACCTTGCCTCAATATGAAGCGCATTGGCTGAGTTGTGGTTATGGCAGAAATTGGTTTGGAGATTTATCACTGGAAACTACCCAAGGTGTAGGGGTTAGGCAATTAGTAAAATGGAAAAAATTGAAAAATTTGTGCTAGGGCCCCCACGACTAAGAGCGAACCTCTGGTAGCTATAAAATGGAAAAACATGAGGAACAAGAAAGATGAAAAATATTAATGGCAACACTAATAAAATGGATATCATGGATGGGGATGAAACAAAAAATGATTGATTGCAAGAAATGTTTAAGGGAAAGAAGTTAACAATTGCACCAAAAAGAAATGTCAGTGGATCCTCCCCAAAGCAGGCTCATGCCCTTTATGCCCTGACAAACCCACAAACCAAAGAGTCCATAGGCTTTAGGAATGTCATTTGGAAGAAAGAGTTAAAAACTTATTCATAAGAATTCACCAAAGAAAAATAATGCATCAACCTAGAACGGATTAATGATAAAACCGACAATGAGGTGGAAAATGGGAAGAAAGATGGAGAGGAGAAAATGGAATGGAATCCCAAGAACAAGGTTGTGTAAAGCACCTTGTGTATTTCATAGTTAAGATAATTGAGTGGAACTCATCCCAAATCCAGACTCAAACCAACCACATTTAGTGACCTCGCATCAACACACTTGACCAATCCATCCACTTGAAGCAACAAGAATGCTTCCACAAAGAGTCACCACCATTTCTAGGAGAGCAAGATGGAGAAGCAAGAAGCGAGAAAAGGCCTTAGTTAGAGGGAACCTTCAGGCATGGGTAACATGTCTTTCTAGTTCCATAACCAATGCTTGTAGCCCATATTGCTTTATTATGTGTAAGGGGTGTGCTTTGAATTCTCACACTTTTTTTTTTCTTTTAACGTGAGAACCACACCATGCAAAGACTTATTTTTATTCACTCAACTTCCCAATTTTTGAACAATGTTAGAATGGTAGAAAATCCAAGAAAAAGCATCCAAGCACCTAAGGGAATGGCCAACACAAATGCATCGAATCCCTTTGAAGTCACACCCTTTTCATCCATTTGAGTTTTTCCTTGGTTTGAAAAGTACCCAGCCACCAATTCATTAAAAGTTTACTCAGAAAAAGAGGGACTGTACAGTTCCAAGCCAAAGGAGACCATAGAGTTGTAAGGATGAGTGGACGGTGTGGACTCATTGCCTGTTTTACCAAAAGAACCATACCTTAATACCAACATCATAATTCAAAGGTAAAAACCAAACATTAGTAATCAATATGATAGAATTCAATCCACCATCATGAGCACTTATTGGATGACGAATAAAAGTAAATCAAGCAATCAAACAAATAGTAAAAATATGAACGATGGTGTAAAACAAAAATAAAAAAAGTTGGAAAAATGTGTAAAAAAAAATGTGTGAAACAAAAACGTGTAAAACAAAAATTCAAAAAGAACTAAGGACCTAGAATGATTAACATAGGCAGCCATCTCCCCCACAACTAAGTTGGAAGGAGGAGATCTAAAATAGTGAGCAAGGTTGTCCACTAACAGAGGTACCATGTGTACTGGCTGTCCTAAGCTCATGAAAAGGTTTGGTTTGTTGCACATTGCCTAGCAGTTTCTTGTCTGGGCTCTCAGGTTTGTATATTGTCATGGCCCCTGAAGGAAAAGTTGCATAAATAATATAAGGTCCTTCCCACAGTGTTTGAAATTTAGTACGTTGTTGCACATGTGTGGGATTCTAGTAGAGAACCTTATCTCCTAGTTGATATTTAACTTTCCTAATCCTTAGGTCATGACATTGCTTATTGAATGCCTTATGTAATTTGTTAGATGATAGGGTAGCTAGTCAGTTTTCATCTAGCAAATTAAGGGTTACTAACCATTATTTCTATGCTAGGTCAAGGTCAAGGTTGAGGTCACATGCTGTGGATAGTGTACGGAGCTCAGTTTGAATAGGAAGCATTGGTAATTTACCATACACTAACTCATAGGGAGAGTAGCCTATAGGAAGTTTCCATGTGGAGCAGTATGCCCAAAGAGCATCGTTTAGTTTAGTGCTCCAGTCTTGCCTAAAATGGTTCTTGTCAATATCTTCATAATCTCCCTGTTGGTGACTTCTGCTTTACCATTCGCTTGGGGGTGGTATGGTGTAGTCAATTTATGCTCAACCCCTAAGCATTGCATTAATTTCTAAAAAGTTACACTTGTGAAGTGTGTACCATTGTCTGAAATAAGTGCACGCGGCACACCAAACCTATTTATGATTTGTTGTTGAATAAATTGTGCAGCTATAGATGATGTACAATCTTTAATAGCAGCTGCTTCGGCCCATTTTGTTAGGTAATCAACGGCAATAATAATATAAGCTTTTCCATTGGACATTGGTGTAACCGGCCCCATAAAATCAATTCCTGAAATGTCGAAGGGTTCTAATGGTTGAATCCATTGTTGCGGATCCTCCATTCTAGCAGTCATTCCCCCATCACGTTGACAGCGCTCACAAGATTGGACAAAACGATGGACGTCCCAAAATAATGTAGGCCAATAATATCCTGCAAGCAGGATCTTGATGGCCGTTTGTCTCCTAGCGTAATGACCCCCATAAGGACCCTCATGAGCATCTTGGAGAACTCATAGTTGATCTATATCGAGAACATACCATCAAACCAAGCCATTAGGACACACTTTGTAAAGTTGCCCATTGATCTCCATAAAGTACTTGGCTCGATGAAGAAACTGTTGTTTCTTCTTAAGGTTTAACTCTTGTGGTGTTTGTTGGGTGAGGAGATAGGTAAGAATGCTACTGTACCAATTTGTCTCCATGGGTGATTAATTATTCACTACACCAACAAAAAGGAATTCATCAGGGAAATGATAAAAAATTGGATGCTCATCCTCTTTGTTGTCCCATCGCAACCGAGATAAATGATCAGCAACTACATTCTTAGTGCCCTTACAATCGATCATCGTTAAATC
>MNCI01010963.1:97450-208452 GCA_015680685.1 Gnetum montanum
GTTGATGGGTAATTCCTTGGATAATTTTGATTTTCTTGTGGTATACCTCTATCCCTGTGTGTGAGATTTTGTGCCCTAGTACTATGCCTTCTTGGACCATCAAATGACTTTTCTACCAATTGAGCCTTGAATTGGTTTCTACACATCTTTTTAACACTTGCTTCAACTAGTCCAAGGCTTGATCAAAGTTTGCTCCATAAGTGGAGAAGTCATCCATAAAGATCTCCATGCCATTCCCTATCTGATGTTAGAATATGCTTAGAACTAGTTGTTGAAATGTTGCAGGGGCATTGCACAAGCCAAACAATATCTGTTTGTATGCAAATGTTCCCCAAGGACTGGTGAACGTAGTCTTAGCTTGGTCTTATGGGGCTATTTGTATTTGGTTATATCCACTATATCCATTCAAAAAACTGTAATAGCGATGCCCTACGATGGTGTCTAAGACTTGGTCGACAAATGGCAATGGAAAGTGATCTTTGAATGTTGTCATATTTAGTAGCCTGAAATCTATGCACACCCTCCATTTGCCTCCCTTTTTAGGCACAATAACTAAGGGGCTAACCCATTCACTATCAGTAATGAGGTATATGAACCCAGCCTTGAGAAGCTATTTGATTTCTTCCTTAACTACTTGCTTCAGCTTAGGGTTCAATTGCCTCTGCGATTATCTTCGAGGCTTCATGAAGGGGTCAGTGTAAATTCTATGTTGGCATATCCTAGGATCTATTCTAGTTAATTTAGGATATGACCAAGCAAAGGCTTTCGACCATTTATTTATTACCTTCAGCAATTCTTCTTTCTATTGAGGAGCAAGCTTAGCGTTGATAATTACTGGTTTCCCATTTTTATGGAATGTGTATTCCATACTGGTGGGCAATGGTTTTAGCTCGAGGGGCTCTTGCTTAAATTTCTCAGGGATTTCCAACTTCCCCTAGTTGATATTTTCAAGGTTAAGACTTGGAAGTTAGCAGTGAACTTGCTCTAATGTGTCCATGCTATCGATGTAAGCACAAGTCAAACCCTCAGTTGGTTCCATGCATATGAGTGAACTACTTTCTTGATCAACTATCAGCCATTGGGTGTCTTCCCGTCGTGTGGCTGTGCATATAGGCATCTTTGTATGTTAATCACTTATGCACATTGATTGCATGCATGCAATGCTAAACTTTGCACAAACCATGACCTTTATATGCAATTACACCTTGTGTCACTGTATGCAATGCACGGAACTTTCTTCTTCTCAATCTTTTCGAATGTATTTTCCTTTGATATTTCTAAGGAAAGATTGTGGATTCCTAGGCATGCGTTGATGGTGCTTAGCCATGCTCTTCCCATTATGATTGGGAAGTCCCCCTTACTGTTGTTTACCTGAATCACTAAGAAGTTAGCTAGGTACGACCACCCATAAACAGTGGTAACAATGTCTTCCACCAGTCCCAATGGGACAGTGATGGACTAGTCAACCAACTCTAGACAGATGTTGCTCTTTTTTAATGGAGGCAGGTTCCAAGCCTTGTACATTTCTTGAGAAAACAAGTTGACACCAGAACCTAAATCCAAAAGAGCCTTGCATAACACATTTCCAACAATTTGTAAGTATATCAAAGGACTTTCAAGATCAGAGAATTTCCTAGGAAGGTGGCCAACTTTGATCCAATCAATGACGACATGTGTTAGCATGACCATATGCGTTGAGTGTGGTGATTGGGTTGAAGGGGGCTCTAAAGTTTTGATTGATACTGAGGCGTCTAAGGAATCAGTTGCTTATGATTGCAAGGGCTTGGTTGGATTGCTCGTTCTAAAGAAAGGTATTTTCTTCATGTGGTTGTTGGAACCAACAATAGGTTAAGAGTTAAAAGCCCTCGTGGCATTATGTTGTTGTGGTTGGGTAGGAATTTCATCTTACATTGTGGAAGCATGTGGTAGTGGAGCTATTGGTGGAAGAGATGTGGCCAGATGAGAAGGATGATATGCTTACGAAATATCGCCTCTAGAAGATGGAGTCACATAATACTCGTAGGCTTGCTAGTGAGGTTGAGGAGTGACGTGACCAGTAGAGTCATGTGGGGAGATTGGCTGCTGCATGTAATATCCATATAGGTCAAGTTGTTGGTAAGGATACTATTGCCTTGCTTGTGGCATTCCCCATGATTGTGGGCATTGCCACTATTGATATTGCATAATCGATTATGATGGAGGTCCACTGGGATAATACGTTAAGGGTTGGTGGAACTGTCTTGGGTTACCTTGAGGGTAAGGTAACCTTCAAGGTGTTTGCCTTTTGTTTAATCGTGGGTTAAGCGCATACACCCCAAACTCCTGCAAATGTGATATTACAAGGCAACATCCCTTAGGATGGTCATATTGACATATCTCACATTTACTATCATTGTTTGTTTTTGAATCCACAACATCTTCAATGATGGCAACTTTTCCCTTACCCTTGCTACGTGCATGTTCAGCCTCTCTCCTTTTTCTTTTTTTGTGATCACTACCTTACTCTTTAGACTCCTCTACTATTTTAAGAACAATTTGAAATCTATTGTCTATGGAATCCCACATTTGGTCTACCTTTGCTAAAACTTCTAATGTCATCTTTTGGTTAGGCAAAGTTTTCCTATTCATCATCTCTTCGAGTGGTGACTCTTTTTCATCCTCACAAAATCTTACTTCCCTCTTTCGAAGGGAAGGATCTCGGTTATACTCTTCCATACTTTCTCTCTTCCATAGCTCACCTTCTTCTTTAGCAACTTGCTCCAACAATCTTTGGATTTGATGGGACCTAAGCTCAGATAGTCTTCCTTGGGCATGAGTCCCAAGGGTTCTTCTCATTTCATGCCTAAGCCCATCTATGAGATGGCGTAGTTGATCCCTTTGCGAATAACCATGGCTAGGACAACGATATAATAGTGCATAGTATCGTCCCATGGTAGCATCCAAGGGTTCATGTCCTCCTTGTTTCCAGCCTTGGATTTGCTTTCGCAGGTTGGACACTTGGGAGTACATTTGGTACTTATCGTTGAATAATTCTAACATAGTACTCCATCTACAAATAGATTCCAACTTCCCACTTCTTTAACTAGTGTTTGCGGGAACAACTTAAGTTTTTGCCATTCGTTCTCTATGTTTTGTAAGGCACACGCGTCATGGAATACTTGTAAATGATTCTAAGGATCAGCATTGTATCCCCGTTCAAATCATGAGATATTGTTCATATCTAATCTCTTGATCCTACTATCTTTATGGTGCCTTGTTGGAATTCTAACAGCCTCAGTTATGTCTAACATACTTTAAGTAGCAAGTAGGGGTTCATCGTGATCGTCTTATCCATGGTGTCTATGATGCCTACGTTGTTTCCTACTCTCCCTTCTTCTATGTTGTGACTCTCAAAGTGCCCTCGTCCCCTTTCCTGGCTGTTTCGTCTATGACTTCCACTTTGCCTACCTTTATCCCCATGGTCTTTTTCTTTATGACCATGTCCAAATATTGAAGGAGAGGATGAAGGAGATGATGAAGGTGAAGAAGAAGGAGAATTGTCACCATGACAGTGTCTGCTACCTTCTCTTCTATGATCACGGCCCCGATTGGGATTATGATCAGAATGTCCACCTTTATCATGAGTTTGTGTCCCTTTTTCGAATCCTTTGTGCTTGTGGGTATCAGAACCTAGGTTATGAATAGTGGAATGAAAGTTCTAATACACAACCCCTTGGCCAAAGTCAAGGGGAGGAACATCATTGTGTGGCTGACTGCTTGAGGTAGGTTCACCATCCTCATTTTCGCTTAAGACATGTGGGGCATCCTGGGACCACTTACTCTTCAAAGACTTATGATGTCTCTCCTGTTGCAAGTCCCTTTGATGTTGTGCCTTTGTGGGATGGTATTCTCTTGAGTCATGGTCTTGCACAACGTATTCTGTGTGTAAATGCAGCATGCCAATTCATGTAAGGGCATGAAGAAGCATGCTTGGGACTGAACGATCAGGCGGTAACACTATGTTACCTTCTAAGTCTCACCAACACAGTTGTTCATCTTGATGGAGGATAAAGGTGAAGTCTGGTATATACTTATCGAGATGAATATATACCACTCAAACTTGTTGAGGGACTGGCGGATCAACGTCATGTGTATTATGTCGTCGACTGTTTCTTGTTTCAGACCTAGGCAATGAGGCACTTTCATACGAAGAAGGAGACATACTTGTCTATTCAATGTGCAATGTATTCTTGTTTATTATTTTCTTAATCAACCCTAAGGGTTCGTTCCAATGATGTGAATGATTTCCTAAGTTCTAATTAGCGCACAAATAACTAAGTCCCCGGAAACGGCACCAATGATGAGCGGCAAGGTAGCCCTACGCTCAATCCTACGAATACGAGCATTTCACACACGATCCGATCGAATTCCAAGGACTAAGTGCTTATGCGTCCTTGTGAAACAAGGATGGGTTGGTTGATTGTTGTCTTCCCAAGCTTACTTGTATGTCATAATTGTATGGTTAAGTAAGCTTGAGGCATATGATTTTTATAGCTTTTATGTTTTTATGTACTGTGCTAGTAGGGAAGGAGATAGGTAACTAAGTGACTAATTTAAGTTAACTACTCATTAACTAAGTTCTATCTAATCCTAACACTAGCATCTGTTCCCACTTGCCGTACACATCTTGAACTAGTGCAACACTACTAGGATTACCAAACGCTAATTGTTACTAGGTTACCAAGCATTACACGCATGCTTGAAGTGGTTGTGCTTATGTAATTTAACAATTTGCTCAATTGATCAAAATGAATTTCTGTGCTAATAACAGAAATGTAAAGTGCATAAAATAAAATAAAATAAAATAAAATAAATACATAAGAAAATAAAATAAAATAAATGCATAAGAAAACAAATCTCAAGTGCTGCAAGGATGAATCAAAGAGCTTGTCTTTATTGCCACTATAATGGTATGCTTAGGTGTATCAATGCTTGAATAAAGATCTGTCCACACTTAGACCTCCTGCTACGGAGACTTGGAAAATACTCTAACTTTCAAACAGACTACAAGAGTTTCGCTACTTGACTGCTAAAAGACTTTTTCCCAATTGTGTGCTTAGGCACTGTATTTATAGACTTAGGAGCAACTACTCTAATAATTAGAGTAACCGCTCTAATTATTAGAATAGCTGCGAGAGTAATCACTAGAGTAACCGCTCTCATCATTATGTATATAATCTATCCAGCTTAATTGCTTCATTAATGTGATAATTGGAAAATATTTAATAAATAATGGAAAACATTTAATAAATAATTGAAAACATTGAATGCATAATTGAAATAGCTAATCTATCCAAAGTGTTGTAAGGTTTTTCAAAAAGCTCGTCTTTATTGCTGCACACACTGTCATGCTCAGGTACAATAATGCTTTAATAAAGATCTATATACTTAATAACTCCTGCTGCTGGCACTTGGGAGAAAAATTCTAACTTTCAAATGGAAAAACTACAAGAGCTTCGCTACAACTACTATCTCTACTTGTCACAAATGTGGCTACAAGAGTCTATTTATAGTCGAAAATCAAAAAAGACCAACATTGTGTCGACGGGGCCTTGTCAACGCAGCCAACCGAACACAACTCATCATACCCCCACAACTAAATGAAAACTCATCCTTGAGTTCTTTTACAAATTTTGGAAGGTATGGGATTATTGACCAACTTTTCTTCAAACAAAACAAACTGGCTGACTTGACAAAAAAAATGGAGTGCTCGAGTGTACGAATCCACAAATTACAAAAAATGAAGGTGTTTAGGACACAAAATTGAACATCATGACTCAACTCTTCAAAACTGGATAGCATGTTCCTTAATGATGTGAAGCTCGTTAGAGAAGATTAGATGGTCCCAAGTAGTGGTGGTTCCTAAGGCTCTGAGAAACCTTCACCAACTTCACACATGGGCAACGGTTGAGGTGGCTATGATTGTCCTACTATTGCTACAACTTCAAGTGGGAGGCAAAAAGCATCCAGTAGTGCTTTCATTTTCTCCTCCTTACTCCTGGGATCATGCACCATCCATGCAACTTCCCCAATGTGGGTTGGAATAGGCACATCCCAAGGACACGAAATTGCTGGAAATAACTCCTTTGCATTGACAAACCAGGCAGTGAACTATTTGCATTCAATGTTGAACACCCTAATTATGTATTTCAACTCCTAGTAGTCATTCATCTATCTGGCTAAGTTCTTAGCGATTGATCATTGGTCTCTAAATCGTGCTCTAAGAACTTTGAGTTTAGTGTTTGAAATCTCAAGCTTTTGCTTGGCATATTTGTGATGCTTGAACTCTGCCTCATATAATAGATACAAGCTAACCACTTGGTGTTCCAGTTCTAACCACCACTATCCAGTAGTCAACATTGCCAAGTTTGCATATCGGAGATTGACCAACTCCATGTATTGTATCATCTCCTTGATTTGCAACTCCTTTAAGTGAATTTCCACTTTGTTGTAGGCATTGATCCCATCAATGATGGGTTGCCAGATTTCTCTTTATTGTTGAAGTTTCTTTTGCCATCTGAATTTGTTTTTCATTCACTTCCTTCTATAGGCCAACTTGGTTCCTATAGTGGTTCTTCACTTTTTCAAATTTGAGGGCCTCATTCTTCTAGGTGGTGATTTTGATGGCCAATTTCTAGTGCAAGGCATGCACTTCCTCCATTGACAGATTACGGTTTTCCACGGCCAATATCTTTAGTTCAGTGTTCACTCTGGTAAGCTGCGTCTACTATTGATGAAAAAATTCCTGCATTTGATCCTTCTAAGCATCAACATTTTGTAGGTAATAATTTTGTGTGGTCAAGGCTTCATTCTCTTGGTGCATCTATTCCAAGTCCTTTTGGATTAAGTGCATTTCTGCTTCAGCTATGGACTAGCTGAAGATGGTCATAACTACCTCCTCATTAGCCTTTTAGAATCATTCTTGAAGCTATTTGAAAGCTTTATCTCTTGTTATTGCTGGGTTGAGGATCACAAGATCCACAAGTCAGGCATGAAGTTCAACAACCTCTGTTGCGAAGCGTTGGTTTCTTTCTTGGGCCATTTCAAGTTGCCCCTCCAAGGATAATGTATTTTTCCCTTGCATTAAGTAGCTTCGACTAGGTCTCAATGATATCTTTCAAAAGATCAAAGATGTCTAGAGTTGGTTACCTGATTCCCACCAGTTGTTGCAACAAACTTTTCATGCTAGGTTGCATCTAACTTCTCGTTGACCATGCCTGCAAACGTCTACACATCTCGAAGTGCATATATGTCTAGTACAAATGCCACGGGTGCATTCAATGCTTTAGTTACATGGTTAGCCATGGTGTTGCATCACCAAGACAATTGCCTCTTTGCCTTCCTCTAGCCACACCAAGAAAGTAGTGGCATTCCCAGAGATTTTTGAGAATAAATGTTGTGTTGATAGTGACATCGTTACCTCTTAAGTGTTAGGATCCGACCTTGTAGGCAGCTACATTTATTGGGCAGACAAGATTGCACCACCCCTCTCTATCTAGCTAATTATTGGAGCCACCTCACTAAGGTGACTCATCACTTGCTAATACATAGATGGATCTACCCCACTCATTCCTACTCCTTGCTCATGTTTACTTAAGAACTATTCTCAAATTTTGTGTAGGCATTTCATGACTACATGAGCCTTTAGTGTTGTTTCCTAAGTGAATGGTGGTGGCAGCTACTCCTCTTCTTGGGTTGCCATTGGTGTTTTTTCTTTCATGATTTCTAACCATGAGGCCAAAGGAGCATGCCTAAGGGTATTGTTGGAATAGCAAACAATGTTTTCCCTTTTGCAAAGTTTCCAGATGAGGCACGGAAAGGGTAGGGTCTTCCTTCCACATTCATTTTCCTTGAAATGTTTCTCAATCTCTAAGTAGATCAGTTGTGGAAGGTTAATAGGAAATTTCCCGCTTAGAGTGATGCATGCTCTGGTAGAGAAGGCAGTTACCTTGTTTGACCTCACCATTGGATTGAGGTGATAGGCCATAATTTTGAAGTAAATTCACTCCACCGGTGTGAGCGCACCATACTCCTTATAGTTAACCCCATAGCATCGTTGGGTCCACTCCCTCTTAGCCTCAAGATCGCCTTTTGTGGATAGTTCCACTAGCTAGTTATGGTATCAGGCAACCCAAGTGCTTGTGCAATAGCTTTTGCCAAATAAGACACTTGAATGTCCTTGATTTTGACAATAGACCTTGGCCTTCGACTACTCTAGAAGAGATATGTCTCTCCCATGTACCATTTTCCACTGGACGTGATGATAGGCCACAGGGGAGCAGCTTGCAATTGTGTTTTAACATCCTCTAGAGCTTTCTCCAAAAATGGCTTGAAGTTGATCTCTTAAAGAATTGATCTTTGGGTCTCTCGGGACCTGATGATATCAAGGCAGGCTTGAGTCAAAGTGACCTCAAGCCTTGGTGCGGGTCCATGCACTTCCCCTCTTTGGGATTGTTCTATCAACACTTCCTCTTCTGGAACCTATCGAACAGATTCCACTTTGGGCTCCTCACGAAGAGGTACTATTGCATGGGTTGCCTCTGGTAATTTTTGGCCTCGTTCTTGTTGGCACCTTCTAGCTCTAGGCCGCTTTTTCTGTGGTTGTGAGGGTTCTCCTTCCTATAGAAGTTCTTATTTTGGTACCATTTGTAATCATAATGAAACCATGGATTAGCAATCATTGTGTAACCTTAAAGCAATTAGGATGCCTTATCTCTTAAGGATAGTTTCACTTGGCTAAGTTGTGATTATGGTTGATTTGATTAATCCAATTGTCATTTTATTTATGTATTATCATTAATAAACCATCCCAGAGGTTATTGGAAGGGTTAATCTTTGGAAAAAATTGATGTTTCTATGTTATTAAGGTTATTAACCCTTTGGGAAGTTAAATTTTTTTTCAAAAAATTTCATTGATTTTTCATTAGAAACCTTAAGGTTTGCAATCTCCATGATAAAGATCTTACCTCCAGTAAGTGCAGGGTCAAAAAATGAAGTGATTTGAATAAACGATTGGGAAGTTATGAGCTCTGGAAGGTTTGTTATGAGTAAAAAGCTCCCTGTTTGTTATGAGTAAAAAATTCCTAAGTGTTAGGCAGTATATATAGCATGTATGCACTATGTCAATGAGGCCTCGTCAATAGGGCCTCATCAACGCAGCTGTTGCCCACTGTTGACTTCCCTGGACTTTGGTCAAACTTTCAAAATACAAGAAATTTTTGGATGAAATTTGGGTCAAATGAAAGCTTGAAGGACCAAGAATAATATGAAAACATGAGAAGAGGGTGTTTAAGCTCATAAATTTGGAAAATAGAGAAAAATTGATTTAGTGGATGAATGAAATAAAAAATTAAGGAGCACTGAGCGATATACTCAATGGAATATGCAAAAGATAGGATTGTAGTAATGTCAAAGGTAAGGAACCTTAACTAACCAGACCAAGAGCTATGAAAGTGGATCCTCCCCATAGCAGGCTCATGCCCTTTTTGTCCTTGCATAACCTCAATTGAAGAGTTTGTGGGCCCCATAGTCAATTAATGATCATGAAAAGTTAAGGACCAACCAGAAAGAATCTACTTAAGAATCCCAACACATCAGACCAAGACATAGAGTATAACATAGAACCTAACAGTGAGGTGAGTTATGGCAGCATGGATGGATGATAGATAAGGTGGAATGGAGTTCCAAATTGAGGTCATAAAAAGTCCCTTGTGGAATTTGTGCTTAAAATGACTTGAGAAGATCCATCCTTAGTCCAGACCAAAACCAATTGCTTTCAGTGATTTTGCATCACCACTCTAAGACTGATCCACTCACTTGAGATACAAGAGTGCTTCCAAAAAACAACCACCATTCCACAAAGAGCAAAAAAGAGAAGTGGGAAGTGAGAGATAGGACCTTAGTTAGAGGGGACCTTTAGGCATAAGTGCATGTTGTTCGAGTCCCATAACCAATGCTTATAGCTCATTTATTTGTCCAAGGGGTGTGCTTTGAATTCCCATTGTTTTTATTTTTTAGTTTTTTATATGAAATGGAAACCACAGTATGTGAGGACTTATTCATGTCAAAGATGTGTGCTTTGAATTCCCATCATTTTTTTTGAAATGGGAACCACATCATGTAACAACATTATTTGACTTCCTATTTAGTGGGTGGTGTGGAATGGTAAGAAGTTTGTAAAACACACTCAAGCAAGAAGAGTACAAAGAGTATTAAGTCCCCTTGAAGTCATACCCTTTACAAACCTTTGAATCCTTCCTATTTCCAGAACTACCAAGGTCACTGATTGATTAAAAGTTTCTTTAATGGAAGGGACCTCAAATTCCCAAAACAAGGAAAACCATAGAGCTCATTGGATGGGTAGATGATGTTGACTCACTACATGTTCCATGAAAAAAAAACCATGTCAAAGTCATTAGACATCAGAATTCAAAAATAGAAACCAAACATTGACAATCACAACATTAAGCACAAACCATCATTAGTAAATAGCAATAGTGGCACTATGTCCTATGACAATAAGCACTTTTTATTAGAAAAAATAAGAAAATATCACAATTGGACAAAACAAAACAAAGTAAGATATATAAGAAAGTTTAAAATAGTCAAGACGGTTCAAATGTACTAAAGATGGTATAAAATTAGAAAAATTTGAAAAATCAAGAATTTGTAAAATAAATAATTTGTAAAAATAAAAAATGTGAAAAACAAAAAGTAGAAAAACTGAGAAGCCAATTTCATGGTTAGCACGGATGGCCATCTCCCCCATGACTAAGTTGGAAGGAGGAAATTCGAAAAATAGAATGTGGTTGTCCATCTATTGAGGTGGTAGTTGAATTGGCCTATCTTGGTTCCAGGAAAGGATTAACTTGTTGGATGTTGACCAACTACTTTTTATTAAGGCATTCAGGCTTGTAGATCAACATGGCCCTAGAGGCAAAAGTTTGATCAATTATATAAGGTCCCTCCCACAATATTTAGAATTTTATCTTTTGGGATACATGTGTGGGGTTCTAGTAGAGAACCTTATCTCCTGGTTGAAGTTTTACTTTCCTGATTCTAAGGTCATGACGTTGCTTATTGAATGCCTTCTTCACCTCATTCAAGGATAGGGCCACTAATCAATTTTCGTCTAACATGTTTAGGTTGATCAGTCTTTCTTTTTGTGCTAGACTTAGGTCAAGATTTAGTTCAAAGGTTGCTGAGAGTGTATGGAGCTCGGATTGAATCAAGAGCATTGGAAGTTTTCTATACACTAACTCATAGGGAGAATAGCTAAAACGAAGTTCCCAAGTTGACCGATAAGGCTAGAGAGCATCATTAAGCTTTGTACTCCAATCCTTCCTATATTTGCTAATGGTCCATGTTAGTATTTTTTTGATCTCTTGGTTGGTTACCTCTGCTTGACCGTTGGCTTGGGGGTGGTAAGGTGTTGTTAATTTATGTTCTGCCCCCCAAGTGTTGCATTAATTTTCTAAAGGTGGAACCTGTGAAGTGAGTTCCATTATCAGAAATTAGTGAACATGGCACCCCAAACCTATTCACAATATTTTGTTGTATAAATTTGGTGGTAGTAGTAGATGATGTACAATTAGTAACAGCTATTGCTTTTGCCCATTTTTTGCAGTAGTCAACTACTACTATAATATATGACTTTCCATTAGACATGGGTGTGATAGGACCCATGAAGTCAATGCCCCATATGTTGAAAGGTTCTAGTGGTTGAATCCATTGTTGAGGACCTTCCATGCGAGTGATCATCCCCCTATCTCATTGACAACATTCGTGAGACTTGACAAACTACTGGGCATTCCTAAAGATTATAGGACAACAGTATCCTACCATCAGGATTTTTATGGTTGTGCTTCTCCTTGCATAATGGACTTTGCAAGGCCCTTCATGAGCATCATGGAGAACATGTAGTTGATCTTTGTCAAGGACACACCAACGAATCAGGTCATCGACGCATACCTTGTAGAGGTGTAGGTTAATTTCCATAAAGTATTTGGCCTAATGAAGAAATTGTTGCTTCTTTCTAAAATCCAAATCTTGTGGCATCTCTTGAGTGAGAAGATAGGTGAGGATGCCATTATACCATGTTGCTTTTATGGGCATTTGTTCACTTATTGCTCCTATAAAGAGAAGTTCGTTTGGAAATTGATTAGAGAGTTGGCTCTCCTTCTCTTTGTTATCCCATCTTAAGTGAGAGAGGTGGTTAGTGACCACATTCTTGGTCCCTTTTCAATCTACCATAGTAAAATCAAATTTTTGCAAGATCACTAGCCATCATATAACATGGGGACTCACCGTCGACTTATTCATGAGGAAGCAGATTGCAGTGTGGTTTGTATGTACAAATACTTTGTAACTAAGCACATAGTGCCTAAACTTTTCTAGAGCATACACCACTGCCATTAATTCTTTCTCCATGGTGGTGTAATTTAACTATGCTCCCACAACGCTTTGACTTGTGCAGTGGATGTAATATGGATGTTTCTTATCATCCATTTGCATGAGCACTACTCCCAAAGCATAGTTAGATGCATATGTCATGATATGAAAGGGTCTGGACTAGTCTGGTGCTCATAGGATTGGTGTTTCTACGAGTTTCTTCTTTAATTGTTGGAATGCATGTTCACATTCCTTAGTCTAGATGAAAGGTGCATCTTTCTTTATAAGCTCTACCAATGACTTTGCAATCTTAGAAAAATTCTCTATAAATCACCAGTAGTAGCTAGTGTGTCCAAGGAATGACCGAACATCTTTAATGGTCTATGATTGGTATGTTATTCCTTGGATGACCCTTATTTTTTTTGGGTCTACCTCAATCCCTTTTTGCAAAATTTAGTGTCCTAGCATAATGCCTTCTTGGATCATGAGATGGCTCTTTTTCCAATTGAGTTGTAGGTTTGTCTCTACACATCTTTTCGGTACTTACTCAAGCTGGTCCAAGGCTTGCTCAAAGGTAGCTCCATAGGTGGAAAAGTCATCCATGAAGACTTCAACACCACTACCAATTTTTTGTTGAAAAATACTAAGGACCAAGGGTTGAAAGCTTGTAGGGAAATTGCATAGACCAAATGGCATCTTACAATATGTAGAAGTCCCCCAGGGACTCGTGAATGTTGTCTTGGCTTGATCTTCTAGTGCAACTTGGATTTGGTTATAGCCACTATAACCATCCAAGAAACTATAATAACAATGCCTAGATATAGTGTCTAACACTTGATCTACAAATGACAAAGGAAAGTGATCTTTAAATGTTACCATATTCAATAGCCTAAAGTTAATGCAAACCTGCCATTTGCCTCCCTTCTTTGGTACAATTACAAGTGGGCTAATCCACTTACTATCTATGATGGGATAGATAAACCCCACCTTGAGGAGTTTCTCTATTTCTTTCTTGATGATTTGCTTCAATTTAGGGTTCAACCACCTCTGCAGTTGCCTTCTAGGCTTCATGGTCAGGTCGATGTAAATGTGATGCTAGCATATCCTTGAATCAATTCCTATGACCAAGAAAAGGCTATTGACCATTTATTCACCACCTTCAACAACTTTTATTTTTGTTCAGGAGCAAGTTTGACATTAATTATGACTAGTTTACCATTCTTTAAAAATGCATACTCCATACCGACAGGTAAAGTTTTTAGCTCTAAGGGCTCCTGCTTGAAGTGATCAAGGATTTCCAACTCTTCCCAACAAGTGTCATCATCTTCATCAGAGAGTTGGGAATGAACTTGCTTAATTTTGTCCATGCCTTCAACATATGCACACGTAAGGCTCTATGTTGGTTCCATGCATAATGTGTTACTATCTAAGTTAGCTATCAACCACTGGGTGTCTACCTATTTTGCGGCTGCTATGTACAAACACCTTTGAATATTGATCTCTTATGCACATTGATTTCATACTTTAATGTATTTATTCTTGATTGATCAAATCTTTTGCACACAATTGCACTTATTATCGTTGTACACGTTGCATGGAATACACTTCTTCTCAATCTTGCCTAGCTCATTTTCCTTGGATATTTCTAAAGATAGGTTCTTTACATCCATTCTTGCATTTATTATGCTTAACCAAGCCCTTTTGATAATGATGGGGAAGTCACTTTTGCAGTTGTCCACCTTGATCACTAGAAAATCAGCAGGATAGGACCACCCACAAACTGTGGTCACAATGTCCTCTACTAATCCTAGAGGGATAGTAATCAACTGATATGCTAATTCTAGATGAATACTGCTCTTCTTAAGAGATGGTAGGTTCCAAGCCTTGTACATGTCATGGGAGATGAGATTAACTCCAGAACCAAAGTCAAGAAGAGCCTTGCATGGCTCGTGTCCAATGATCTGTAGATAAATGAGTGGACTTTTAAGATCAAATCTTTTTATAGGAAGATTACCAGCCTTAATCTAGTCAGAAACAACATGGATTAGCATTACAGTGTGGATCCTAGGTGGAAATTGGTTTAAAGGACACTTGAAGGTGGTTAATGTAGAGGATGAGGATGTTGGAGATGCAAGGCGATTAGTTGGACTAGATTGTGAGGGTTGAAGAGAAATGCTAGGCTAAAAGAAAGGTCTTTTCCTAGATCAATTATCCAAACCACTTGGCTGAAAAATCAATTATGAGTGCACAACCCTTGTACCATTTCATTGTTGAGGTTGTGGAGAAATCTCACGCTGCATGGATGGAGCAGGAGGTAACTAGGTTGAAGGTGGAGGTGTATGTGCAAAAGGATGCAGAGGATGGTATGGATATGGATATGGATTTTCCCCTCTAGTAGATAGTGAATGTGTTCAATGGTACTCTAGAGAGTAATAGTGATGCTGGAATGATGCATGACTTGTAGAACTTCTAGGGGAGATGGGTTGCTTAACATAGTACCCATATGGATCTGGTTGCCTATAAGGATATTGTTGCCTTGGTGGTGGCATTCCCCAAAATTGTGGTTGATACCACTATTGGTATTTTTTGTATAGTTTTGGAGGAGTTCCACTTGGGTAGTAAACTTATTATTGTTGGTGAAACTACCGTGGATTGCCTTGAAGATAAGGTAATCATCTTGGAGCTTGCCTACATGCTAGGTGAGGATTCAATGCGTACACTTCAGAATCTTGTAAGTGTGACACCATAGGGCAACATCCCTTTGGATGTTCATATTGACAAATGTCACATTTAGTTTCATCATCAAAGTTAGACTCTACAACTTCCTCTATTGTAACAGTTTTGCCCTTACCTCTTTGGTAGGCATGTTCAGCTTCTTTTTGCCTCCTATGATTATGATCACTATTTTGCTCTTTGGATTCTTTAGCAATCTTTAAAGAAGTTTGAAATTTTTCATCCAAAGAGTTCCATAATTTATCAACCTTGGCCAAAATATTAAAAATAGATTTTTGAATGGGCAAGGTCTTTCTATTCATCACTTCATCATGTGGTGGCTCCTCCTCGTCACAAAATCAAACCTCTTGTTTTCTGATGGAAGGAACCCTATTATATTCTTCAGCACTTTCCCTTTTATGTAGCTTACCTTCTTCTTTTGCTACCTGCTCAATTAGCCTTTGGATTTGATGAGCTCTCAACTTAGACAATCTTCCTTGGGCATACACCCCAAGGGTTCTTCTTGTTTCTGCTCTAAGCCCATCTATGATGTGGCGAAGTTGTTCCCTCTGAGAATAACCATGGCCAGGGCATTGATGTAGGAGTGAATAGTATTGGCCCATGGCAGCCATCCAAAGGTTCATGTGCTCCTTATTTCCAGCCTTCAATTTGCCTTCTCAGATTAGACATTCTAGAGTACATCTAGTATTTTTCATTGAATAGCTATAACATAGTACTCCATTTGCAAATAAATTCTAGCTCTAAGGACCGTTATTAGCTTTCAGCTTCCTTGATGAGTGTTCTTAGGAAAAGCTTGAGTTTCTGCCATTCATTTTCTATGTTCTGTAAGGCACAGGCATCATGAAAAGCTTATATATGTGTTTGCGGGTTAGAATTGTATCCCCCCTCAAATCTTGGAATATTGTTCATGTCTAGGCACTTAATCTGACTATCCTTCATATGCTTGGTTGGGATTTTTACTGCCTCTGCAATGTTGAGCATACTTTGAGTTGCAAATAGAGGTTTATCAGCATCGTTGCATCGATGATGCTAATGATGGTTTCAGCCACCCCTTCAATTTTGGTGGCCTTCACGATCATTGTTATCTCCCTGATTACCTTCATCATGGTTGTTTTGATAGTGGTGTCCATCAAAACCATCAAATGAAGAGGCATGTTTAGAATTGGATGAAGAAGATGAAGAGGAAGAGGAAGGTGGACTGCCACCACCACCATAGTGTTCACCACCACTCTTACTCTTATTCCAATCATAATCCTTAGATCCCTTGCTATTGTGATGCTTAACCAAGTCCCTACCTTAGTTATCACTTCTATTTGAACTTATTTTATGGATAGTGGATCACAGATTCAAGTTCAAGCCCTCGCCATCTATAATAGGGGCTGGAGAATCTTCATGTTGAGAACCTTCAGTAGGAGGATCCTTAGTGTCATCCTAATTTAATAGGAACAAGGAATTGGTGTAATGTTTTCCCTTTGTAGCTTTATGAAGTTTCTCTTAACATTGATCTTGTTTACGGTGTGTTTCAATGGGATAGTAGCTTTAAGTGTCATATCCATTCACAACATATTCTTTGTGAAGATCTGCTATGCCCAACTTCTTAAGGGTTTTGAATAGCATCCTAAGCATAGATCGATCAGGGGACAAGACAATGTTGCCCTCCACATCACACCATCGTAGTTGTTCATCTTGATGTAACATGAAGGTGAAGTTTGGCACAAACTCATTTAGATGAGTGTATACCACCTTGCATTCTTGTGGGACTGGTCGTTTGGTATCTTCGTGCTTGTAAGAACAAGAAGACATTTTGCAAAACAAGATAAAATTATCAGTATGCTTTTATAATTCTATGTATAGTGGAAATAATATTGACCTTGAGGTTTTTACAACAATATTAATAGTATTCACCTAAACTTAAATAGCGCACACTCCACAAATAAAGTCCCTGGCAACAATGCCAATGATGAGTAGTCAGGTACCCCTATGTTCAACCATACGGATCACAAAGCGTTCACACGTGATCCAGTCGAATTTTCTAGACTTTATCATTTATGGTGCACTAGTCCTTTAGGAAGTGAATCTTGCCTTAAGGTCAATCGTTGTCTTCTCAATTACACTTGTGATGTACATTGGTATGATTAAGTGTAGCTGAGGCATCCAATTTTTATCATTTTATGTTTTATAGTTTTGTGCTTAAAAATGTAGATAAAAGGAATTGGATTTACGAAACTAAATTAACTAATTAACTAGCATTTAACTATTCCTAACATAAGCATCCAATCCCACTTTTTGTACATGTCCTAAACCCATGTATTCACTGCTGGGTGACCAAGTGCTATGCTAGTGGGTGTACTAAGCAATAATGCTGATGGGATTACCAAGTGAACACGTGTTACGCTCGAAGCGGTCGTACTTATGTATGTAATCTATCTAGCTTAATTGCTTCATTAATGTGATAATTGGAAAAAATTTAATAAATAATTAAAAACATTGAATACATAATTGAAATAGCTAATCTATCCAAAGTGCTACAAGGTTTATCAGAAAGCTCGTTTTTATTGTCGCACACACTGTCGTGCTTAGGTACAACAATGCTCGAATAAATATCTATACACTTAATGACTCTTGCTACAGGCACTTGGGAGGAAAATTCTAACTTTCAAATGGAAAAATAGCAAGAGCTACGTTGCAACTACTATCTCTACTTACCATAAATACAATTGCAAGTGCATATTTATGGCCAAAAATCAAAAAAGACCAACACTGTGTCGATGGGGCCTTGTTGATGCATGGTAAGATGTGTCAAAAGGGCCTTGTCAACAAGGCCCAGTCAACGAGGCTATGTTAATAAGGCCTCATCGAAACAGTCGACCAAACGAGACTCATCATAATCCCCCATGACTAAATGAAAACGCATCCTCGAGTTCTTTTAAAAAATTGGGAAGGTATGGGATTATTGACTAACTTTTCTTCAAATAAAATAAATTGACTAACTTGACAAAAAAATGGAGTGCCTAGGTGTATGGATCCATACATTACAAAAAATGAAGGTGTTCAATATACAAAATTAAACACCATGACTCAACTCTTCAAAACTAGATAGCATGTTCCTTGATGGTGTGAAGCTTGTTGGAGAAGACGAGATGGTCCTAGGTAGTGGTGGATCCTAATGCTTCAAGGGACCTTCATTGGCTTCATGCATGGGCAGTGGTTGAGGTGGTTGCGACTATTTTGCTACTGCTACAACTTCAAGTGGGTGGCAAAAAGCATCTAGTAGTGTTTTCATTTTCTCCTTCTTACTCCTGGGATCATTCACCATCCATGTAGCTTCCCCAATGTGGATTGGAACAGCCACATCCCAAGGACATGAAATTGCTGGAAATAACTCCTTTGAACTAGGTGTGAATTGTTTACGTTCAATGTCAAATGCCTTGACTGTGTCTTTCAACTCTTGGTAGTCATTCATCTATCTAGCTAGGTTCTCAACGATTGATCATTGGTCTCTAAATTGTGCTCTAAGGACTTTGAGTTCAACATTTGTAGTCTCAAGCTTCTATTTAGCATCTTTATGATGCTTGAACTCTACCTCGTATAATAGATATGAGCTAATCACTTGTTGTTCCAGTTCTGACTACAGTTGTTCAGTAGTCAGCTTTGCCAAGTTTGCATATCAGAGATTGGCCAACTCCATGTACTCTATCATCTCCTCGATTTTCAACTCCTTTAAGTGGATCTTTGCTTTGTTGTAGGTGTCGATTCCATCAACAATGGGTTGCCACATTTCTCTTCCTTGTTGGAGTTGCTGGAGGGCTTCATTCAGTTTTGTCTTTGCCATCTGAGTTTGTTTTTCATTCCCTTCCTTCTGTAGGCCAACTTGGTCCCTGTAGTGGTTCTTCACTTTCTTGAATTTGAGGGCCTCATTCTTCCAAGCAATGATTTCGATGGTCGATTTCTGGTGCAAGGCACACACTTCATCCATTGATAGATTATGATTTTCTGTAGCCAATATCCTCAGTTCAATGTTCACCCTAGCATTTGATCCTTCTGAGCATCAACATTTCGCAGGTGATAATTTTGTGCAATCAAGGCTTCATTCTCCTGGTGCATCTGTTACAAGTCCTTATGAATTGAGTGTGTTTCTACTTCAGTTATGGATTGGTTGAAGATGGCCATAACTACCTCTTCCTCAGCCTTCTAGAATCATTCTTAAAGTTGTTTGAAAGCTTCATCTCTTATTATTACTAGGCTAAGGATCATAGGATCCACAAGTCGGGCATGAAGTTTGGCAACCTTTACGATCAAGTGTTGGTTTCTTTCTTAGGCCATTTCAAGTTGCCCCTCCAAGATAATGCATTTTCCCCTTGCATTAAGTAGCTCTGATTGGGTTGCAGTGATGTCTTTTGGAAGATCAAAGGTGTTTGGAGTAAGTTGCTTAGTTTCCACCAGTCGTTCCAGCAACTTTTCATGCAGTTGCATTTAAATTTTCGTTGACTATGCCTGTGGATGTCTGCACATCTTGAAGTGTAGATACATCTAGTACAAACACCGTAGGTGCATTCAATGCTTCAGCTACATGGTCAACCAAACACTTAGTGAAATTCTTCCAATTTGTTTTCTTGAGGTTAAGGTTAGTTGTGAATACTTATAGTGTGGTGAATTACAGTTGTATGGAATGTTTATTCAACTGAATTATTATTGGACACAATTCATGAATGGCAATAAAGATTGATATTGTTCTTCATCACTGCAACATCTCACTTAGAATAGATTTACTTTCCATGTTATTTACTTTTACTAAGTCATTTACTATTCCACTATTCATTAGTAAGGTAGAATGACTATGATTAGTTTCAAGCATAAAGTATAATTATTTGGTAACCTAGTAGTGACTTTGCTTGATTCGCTCAATAGTAAAGTTACTTGGAAATCTCAATAATAGTTACATCAACCTAGGATGTGTATGGAAAACTAGGAAGATATACTTATTAATATAGGATAGAATAGCTTTACATTTCCATTGTGCTTAGAAATAGAATTTACATTCATTTTCATTATGTTTACACCTAGCATACTTAAGAGCCAACAACATCATTTTATTATATACCTCACTAAGAGTTAAACAATATGATTTTCACCTTGCTAACTCTAAGTGGAAAGACAACAATCATGAACTTACTATCAACTCACTAGCATACTTACATTGTCTATCTATGGACTATGATTTCGCCATGCATGAACACTTGTGACTTGTATTGTTGAATGTTGGAATTCGCTACCGCTAACCATTGGCATTGTTGTTAGGGATGTGTCCATGTTTTCTAGTTAGTTGATCTTATACAGTTTGTTGTATCAAGTATCACCAAGCCTATCTTTCATAATTAGAATAAAATTTTAGAAAAAAAAAAGAAAAAAAAAACACACACACACACTTAAGCATAAACCAAATTAAAATGGCTTCCATATCCATAGTGAAATCTCCACCTGCTATTAATCATAATGAAAGTAATGACAAAGATTATAATAAAGAAGATTGAAGTGCACTGATGCAAACAAGAATCTCATATGTTCATACTAATCCTTATTATCTTGATTTCACATTTATTTTCTACTAGGATGAATAATTCAAATGGAGAGACTTACATGAGAACATTGTCTTGCTACCAAAACACCCAACGCCATCTATGCTTCAAGGAGCCCTCATGATGCCAAATCTTGAACATATACAAGAAGAATACCAAGTTACCAAGAAAATGACTAGGCCATATCAGCCAACAGAAGCTTAAGTAAGAAGGAATGCTATTATGGTAGCAAAATATGAGCATGAGAAAGGAAAGAAAGCACCACAAGCGATCATCCTTAATGAGAAAGAAGATGATTTTTATAAAGCTAAAAAGCCTCAATAGACTCATGGATCTAGTTATCAAACACCAATAATATGCATTGAAGATCCTGTTGAGATAAAGTTACATTTAAAACTTGCAAAAATATTTGGAAGAGATATAGAAGGGATGAATCCATGAGTTATAGAAGGAGAACCAACCGACACTATTCTCTAAATCATCCATTCTCTTCATTACATTCATCAGTAGACTTTACCATAAGAGAACAAAGAACAAGGAATTATGATAGGGAAAGGAGAAGGGATCATGAGAGACATACTGATAGAACAAGAATGCTTCCTGAGGACATGGAAGATGACAAAGAAAATGGATAAAGAAAAATTAGACATGAGAGGAGAACATTTGAGCATTGAATGGTTTATTACTTCAATAAAGCTTATGAACCCAAAGATTATGAAGAACCCCTACTAGCCACTCATAGTATGATTAATATTAGAAAAGTAGTATACATACCTACCAGGCATCTAAGGGATAGTTGCATCAAATGACTTGATATGAATAATATTGCAAAGTTTGAAGGAGGATATAATGCAGATATGCAACATCAGCTTCAAGCCTTCCATGTTGCCTGTGTCATACAGAATACATAAAATGATTGGAAAAAATTAAATTTATTTCCCAAAACACTCATTAAGGAATTAGAGAGCTAATATAGATCCTTAGAACTGAAATCAATCATGGAGTACCATTGTAGAATGTTTTAATGAAAAATACTAAGCTTATTACAGAGTGTCAAACTTAAGAAAACAATTCCAAGGATGAAAACAAGGGACACATGAATCCCTTGATGCAATAATAGGAAAATACTATTTACTATTACATAAATGCCCATGCCATGGATTTTCTCAAATGAAACAACTATGACATATCATTGATGAGTTAAGGAACAAAATAAGAGAGACCCTTGGAGTATATGCCCAAGGTAGATTATCAAAGATGACACCTCATCAAATTTCAAGGTTACTAGACTAGGTAGAAAACGAAGAAGGAGATTTGTGCGAAAGGGAATTTGTTAAAGAGTACAATAGAGACCTAGACATCAAAAAAAGAGATGTAAAAAATATGTGAAATGCAAGAAGAAGAAACCTTAGAAGATGTGATCCAACAAAAGACTCTACCTATTCAAAAATTGGTAAATGATCTTGCAATAAAGATAAAGAAAATGTGGGATTCTGTGGATGAAAAATTTGCAATAGCACTTAAGATAGTAAAGGAATAAACCAAACAAGCCTTCAATAGAGATAATGAAAAAAAGAAAAATAATGATAATAGAGGTAAAAATTATAAAAATAAAGAAAAATTACTATAGTAGAGGAAGTTACAAACTCAAGTTTTGAAGATGACACTGGTTGCAAAGTGTGCCAATATGAGCATCCTAAGGGATGTTATCATGTTATGGCCCACTTACAAGAGTATGGGACATACATATTGAATCCAAAGTTTGTTAAAAAATAAATGCCTAGATGATCGCCTTACCCACAACGTAATTACAAACAATCCTATCAACAATAGTATTATATAAGGGGGCCTTATCCTCCATTACAGGAGCAATACCAGTAGTAGTGGTAACAACCACAATCATGGGGAATGCCATCACCAAGGCAATAGTATTCATACCAGCAACCAAATCCTTATGGATACTATGTATAACATCCTATATCTCTAGGAAGTACTCATGTTCATGCTTCTTCTCCCTATTATCTAGTTGAGTACCATAGACTTACAACCCCACACATGGAGTGACAACCTTATAGTAGTTGGTCCATCTTATTAAGCTCTCAATCCTTTATCACTAGTATTGCCAGTAATGCAAGGGGAACTACCAATACAACCACAGTAGAAAAGTGCAATAAGAGTCTTATGGATGCTTTTTCCAACCAATATTTTATGATAATTTCTCAAATGTCTGTAGGATTTGTGCTCAGTGGGGCCATATCTCAACCTAATGCCTATGGAACATGCAAACTAGGAAACTGATGCAAGATAGGGAGGAGGAATGGGTTCCACCTAGGTTAAATATCAGCTTGGATGCTAGAGCTATCTAAAGAGCCCATGTGGATGAGCGTAATGACAATGGTAGAAACTAGGTGTCAGACTAAACTACGTAATCTACAACTCTAGTCTAGAGAGGGTTGTTGGACACATCAAGATTAAAGGTGAGGCATGTGGCCTTCTTTCAGCAAGTTAGAGGGAACAATAAAAAGAAAGCCAATGTTGATGACTCAAAGGATTGGTAGTTGTCATCTAGAAAAAATAGAACTCAAGTGCTATAAAAGGACAATAATGACAACCCAAAATAGATGCAAAACAAGGTGATGGAAAGGTATAGTAAGGTTAAAAAAATGATAGCACCAGAGTTCATTTACCTTTTAGGCATGCCTAGAAAGTAATGGCTAAAAACTCTTACTCCTCGATGGTTCATAAGGGAAAGGGTTGTGTTGAGCATCAAGTACGGATGATTAAAGAAAGAAAATTGTTCATGATATTACTGATGGATGGCAAGGAATGCTGGATATTTTGTTTAGGATCAATCCTAGTAAAGAAGAGGAGGTAGCTCTCATGCTAGTAATGGATTCATCAATGAAATAAGATATGATAGTGGCTACCATCATCGAGATGCTTCTAATAACATGATTATCTTATTTTAGAATTGTGATGGCCTTCAAGGACCCAAGAAAACCTAGTTTTTGAAAATAATGTTACAAGTGAATCCTATGGATGTTGCTCTTCTTTAAGATATAAAACTAGAAGATTTCCAGTGGGATTACTCGCTTGGCTAGAAAGGGTCCAAGGTTCTAGCCTAAGGCTTTAGTAGAGGGTTTGTCTATCTGTTGAAAAATAATTTGAATTTTCGTGATAGGATGTTTTCTCCTAATATGTTTGGTATCACAGGGGAAGTATTAAAAATTTTGAATGTCTATAGTCATATTATTAGCTTATAACGACATGAGTTCAAAAGGAGGGTACTAAAGCTTAGAGCTAAGAAGGATTGGATTATTGGTAGAGATTGAAATTTCATGAGATGATGGGAGGAAAGGTCCAATTCATTAGCTAAAAACATGTAGAGTATTTTCTTCAATGACCTAGAGCATATTGAAGATTTGGCAAAGCTCAAGGTTCCTCTCTATTGTTTCATCTAGAAATAACTAGCACCTAAGAACAAGTCGATGATTTCTTATCTTGTCCAATTCTTTCTACTAAGTCATGTTGGATTGCTTATCACCTAGTTAGCAAAGCCTTACCATGGGGTTTTTCAGATCACAGAATCATCCTCTATGAATGGAAAAATAGGACTTCTCATTGATTATCTTTTAAATTTCACAATGTCTAGGTTTCTAAGGAATGCTTTTAGACTAAGTTGGAGTGGATTTAGGTCCTAGAGATGGTTAGTTTTAGATCTCGTGAAGTTTTGGAGAAGCTTATGGTGTTTTGATGATATTGCTCTCAATAGCATAGGCAAACATGGCTCCCAACAATGTAAGCTACTTTAAATAAGGTGAGCTAGATCCAACGATAGGTAGATTCATTACTATATTGAGATTTCATTATGAAAGATCTAGTGGTGGAAGAAAAACAAGTGAGAACCTTGTCTTATGAGAACGAGTTCTACTAGAAAAAATGCTCTAATAAGAGATGACTAAATAAAGGAGATTAGAATTCTAGCTAATTCTAAATGATCACAAATAAAAGAAATTAAGAGGTCCTTGATCAAATTCTTCCCAAATGCCCAAGAGGATCTCTAGGTTATGGTTGCCTATTTTTGTAGCCTATATGATTGGAATGAGAGGGTTGATCTTGGACTATTAAAAGGTATGATTCCTTGCTTGGTTTTCCTTATTGATGATGAGTTATTACAGGGAAGACTCTATAGAAAGAAGATTCATTCAGTGGTAATTGAGGCACCAAATCACAAGTCACCTAAGTCAGATGGCTAGAACTTTAAATGCATTAAAGCCTATTAGGATGCCATTAGAATGAATTTTGAGGACCATGTTCAAGTAAAATTTAAGTATGGTACTTTTTCCAAAGCATAGAACAATACCTTCATTATTTTGCTACCCAAAAAGGAGGAGGTGCAATCCCTAGGGGATTATAGACCTATCATCCTTTGAATATTTTTTATAAACTTTCTTCCAAGCTTTTAGTAAATCACCTAAATTCCTTGCTATCCAATATCATTGAGGCAAATGAATCAGGATTCATCCATGGGAGAAACATTATTGATAATATTATTATGACAATTAAAGCTTTGCATTGGGCTTACATTTAGAAACAAGAGATTTGTTTTATAAAATTGGATTTATTAGAAGCATATGATAAGATGGATTGGGATGCCTTACTTTTCACCCTATAAGAGTTAGATTTTTATAGAAGGTTTCATGGGATGATTAGGTCCATGCTTTCTATGGTTAGATTTCAAGTTTTCTTGAATGAATGAAGATATTAGCAATTTTTCCTAGGGAAGGGTCTTCAATAATGGGACTCCTTATTGCTACATTTCTTTACTATTAGATGGATTAGAGAGGTGAATGTCACATTCCCATTTCCCTAAAACCTTCATATTCTTCATTATGTAGATGAAACAATGATTTTTTCCTGACATCTATCCCTAAGGCTAGAAAAGTAATGCAAGTGCTGGATGGACTTTGTTAATCAACAGGGCTTGAAGTCAACTAGAAAAAGTTAGATCTTTTTCATGTAGGATGTCCAAAAAAAAGGTATAAGCATATTAGACATTTTATTGGGTGTATTTTTAGCTTGCTCCTAGCTACCTACCTAGGGTAGCCTCTCTTTTGTGAACAAAAATTAACTAATAGTTTAGAAGAAGTGTTGGAAAAAATGTAGAAGAGGTTGGCCACTTAGAGAGGTATGTATGCATCTTCTGTAGGTAAGCTCACTCAAGCTATATCTATCCTCTCAAGCATTCCCATTTATAGTGCTCTAGTTTTTAATCCCCTAACATAGTTTGTGTTGTAAGTCAATTAGATTATGAGGAATTTTTTTTTGGTTTGGTAGGAAGGAGAATCACCAATTTTATTTAATTACTTTCAATAAGGCAACTATCTTGGTTCATGCAAGTGGTTGTGAACTTAGGAACTTTAGGAGGCAAGCTTGCATTATGGTTGCTAAGCTAGCTTAGGAGGATCCTGAGAAAACAAGGCTTGGATTAGTTGTCTTTAGATGTGCTATCCTAATTAATGAACTTGCTTGACTAGATCCTCATAGATTTGGAAAACCATTAGGAGATGATGGAATTCTCTTTAGTTGCTTGGGCACTAGGGATTGGGAAAGTAGACATTTCAATGGAAGGTCTTCTAGTCAAACAAGCTCATCACAAAATGATTTTGAAAGGTTTTTTTAAAGCAATTACCCTACTACACTAAGGTGTAGGGACACATCTGAAGGATTGGTTCAATAGGAGGTAGTGGAGAATTTCCTCAATCTTTCATGATGATAATAGACATGGTCAATTCACTAGAGTTCTTAACATTCTTAAAGCACGTAGCCCCTTCCATGTCAACCCATGAAGATACCTTTCATTTTACTTTGACAAATCACACAAAGTGGATTTTATGTCTTTATAGCTAATCCTTTGCAAAAGTGAGGGGATGGAACCTAATTTGGAGGTTGCATCATTGACTAAAGGTGATATTTGTTGCTTGGCTATTAGCTCACAATGCAGTGCTTACTCAAGAAAAACTTGAGCAATGGGATTTGACAATGGTCTCTTAGTCTATCCTTTGCTATAAGGGTATCAAAACGGTGACATACCTTTTCAAGGAATGTTTGTTTACAAAGGTTACCTGTTGATGCATGCGCATGCAAAGTGACAGATTAGTGTTGGGCAATGATTATAGAAAGACCCATTCATTGATAGACACTTGCATGAGATTTCATTATGGGTGGAGGTTGCTTGGGAGATTTAGCTTAAGCCGAATACTTGCACTTTTTGTGTGAAGTGTCTAAACTCTTCTTATAAATGCATTTTAAAAGCATTCACCAACTTTTAAATGTAGGAAAACATTCATGAATACACAATGGTAATGTTCAACACTCATGAATTCTTGTAAGATGAGTTAACATGGCACTCGTAAATTACGTGATCTTTTACTTTCTTGGATATGCATACCATCTTTTTTAAATGACCTCTATGATGTTGCACATGGCTATTTTTTGGTTTTTTGCTTTAGTGCCATACAAGAATGATTAGGGCTTTTTGATTGGTTGGAAATGAGATTGAGATTCTCTCCCCCCAAAGTTGATGCATGATCCTTCTAATGATTTGATTCTTTGTTGGCTTCATTATTTGGGTATTCATCTATTTTTTTGAAGGATCTTCTTTCCTCCATGATGATACTATTGATATAATTATTGATTTGGGAATCGCCCTTATTATTATATAAATGAATAGACTTTTCCTAAAAAAACATATATTAGCAAAATATATTCTAATACTGGATAATAAAATATAACATTAATTTTAAGGAACAAGCATAATAATAGATAACAAAGCAAAGATTCTATGCTTTGGAACACCTGGGTATTACACTCTATAATAAGTTTTTTTTTTTTTGGTTTTGGTAAATTGTAACACCATCTTTGGGCTTGTTTTTTACTTAATACTAGATTATACTTGATGAGTGGCTAGGTACCCCTACACTCAACCATACGAATACGAGCGTTCACGCATGATTCGGTTGAACTCCGCAGATAGACTAATTGTGGTATCTAAATAGTTACACATTGATTACAATTCGTTGTCTTCCCACCTATACTAGTATTCACTTATCATGTATGGTTTAGTCCAGAGTGAGGTGTATGATGTGATCTTAAACTAGTGCTGCTCCTAGAGGCAATGGAAAATAATCTTATTGTAAGCTAATAGGCAATGAGAAGCAAAATCTAAACTAACCTAAGTGCGATAAGCATCTATCCTTAATCATCCGTGTGCATCTTGGACCTTGTGTACTACTTCTAGGATTACCAAGCGCATATTACTTGAGTGCTCCTAGATACACTACTAGGTTACCAAGTAGTTACACTTAAATGTCTGTGATTAAGTCATACTCATTCCACATTTAACAATAGGAATAGTAAATGACGGTAAATAAATATTAATTAAAAAATGATAAATAACAATAATGATTAAAAAATTAAAACTAAGTGAATGCTACAATGATGGAGTAATCTCGATCTTTATTGTAGATCATGTACGTGTCCAAGTACGTCACACTCAAATAAAGGTTTCGTACAATTACAATCATCACACTACGGGCATGCACTAGGAAAAGAATTGAAAATGGATTGAAAAATGACAAAAAGATCCTACCCTAAGATTAACTGACTCCCACCTTTTCCTGTGCCCTTGAATGTGGTATTTATAGGCTTACACAAGATCCATGATATTGTGTAATCAATATCGTTATCCAGGCTATGATATTGCATACCCGATATTGAGGATCTCATATTGGGACCTGGCAAAACACGATTCATCATACCCCCATGACTGAATAACAACTTGTCCTTGAGTTAGACAAAATAAGAATGGGTTTGTTTGATTACACAGTGGATAGGTATGGGATTATTTGACTAACTAGGAATTACTCATGCCATAGTGTGGAATTGAACAAAAAAAAATTAGGACACATACACTGAATTTTCAAAAGACAAAATTTATTAGACTCATGTGGTTCCTGGTGACAATGGTTAGTCCATGGGTGTCTTCTTCTTATCTTGTGCTCCAGGTTTTGGAAATTGATGTTTCTGAAGGAGTGCCTAGAGTTTTTCTTCTTCGGTTCGAGGATTGTATGCAGTCCATGTTGATACTCTAATGTTTGATGGAGTCGGCACTTCCCATGGACACGGTAGTTACGGAAACATCTGGCTTTGACATACCAAGTGGCAAACAACCATCATTCCTCTTCATAAGCTCTGGCTTTGTCTTTGTATTCCTGGTAGTCCTTGAGCCATCGAGCCAAATCCACTATGACATCCTTTTATCCTTGGTAGCTAGTCTTGGCCACCTCTAATTCAGAATTTTCCACTTCTAATTTTTGTAGGGTCTTCTTGTGCTCAGCAAATTTTGTTTCATACTTTGCATAGGTGATTTCTACCTACTTTTCTAATTCTATCCTTAAGCATCCTACTATCAACATGGCCAAGTTGGCATACCGCAAGTTTGTCAACTCCATGTATTCTGTGAGATCTTGTATCTGCAAGTCCTAGCTTTTTATTTCTTCTTGGTGGGCTAAGGCATAAGTATCCAATATGGCCCACCAATCAGTGTTTTGAGCACTGATTGTGTTAATGTGGGCTTTGGCCATATGGATTTCTTTTCCAACTACCTATTTATACATCCCCACCTAATCTTTGAAGTGCTCTTTGAGCTTCTCATGTCGCTTGGCCTTGTTCTGCCATGTGCTTATTTCAATTGCCATCTTTTGATAGATTGCGCATACCTCCTCCATTCAAAGGGTTCTATTTTCTTTGGCCCAAGTGATTCATGTCCTCGTTGACCCTTATTAATTGTTTCCGCAATTGCTAAAAATTTTCCTCGAGAACATTCTTTTATTTTTCCACTATAATCAACCGGAGATTGTCAGCAGCAAGCTATTTATTTTCCTCTTGTAAGGCCTTGAATGCTTTGGCATGTCCATATGTTTGAGCTTGTGCCTTGGAAGCATCCCAATTGGCCTTCTCTTTTTCCTCTGCCACTCTTTTATTCGCTGCTAGCAATTTATTCAGTTGCTCTGTCCGGAAGGACTCTAGCTGGTCTACAGGGATGAATTGGGATGGATCCCACTGTACAACTTGTAGGATGATGAGCCTTTCTTGGAGTCTTTTTAACTCCTCTGCATGCTCGGCCCTAACCTCTACCATGACCAACTTCCCTTTTGTGGAGATAAGGTTTGACTAAGTTGCTATGACATCTTGAGGGATGTCAAATAGTGACGTCATCACTTGTCCTATTCGTAGCAATCGATATAGAACATCCTCATGCTCCATAGGAATCATCGAGGGACTGGCCAAAGTTTGAGCATCGTATGCTTCTATAAAATTTGTCGGTGGCATAATAGGAACATTGAATGATTCTTTTATGTGGTCTGTAACCACTTCTATGGTTTCCACTGCATCTTAGTGCTGCATGACCACTACTGTGGAACCTTCACTAGTTTCCAATTGCACCTGAAAAGATGCAACGTTCCCAGAGATCTATTGTAGCTAGTGTGATTCCCCTCCTTCTGTTTGGATAGATACCTTACCTCATCTGTGATCAATTAAGACTGTGGATCGTACGACATCATTGATGACCTTGAAGAGATTAGCCTCATCATGGCTTTCCCAATTGACCATTTTAGTGATGGCCTTGAGATGGCTCATCAACGATCGATAGTCCTAAGGCGGCGGTGATGTTTGATCTTGCTAGCCTATAATTTGTGTGCTGGGTCCTGCTTCTTATTCCTACTCAAGCTCTAGTGTCTCACTAGCACTTTTCCTTGGGGTTGGTAGCTTCAATAATTCAGTGAATGAAGCATTTTGGGCCTTTCTAGGGATATCATTGGTGTACCCTAAAATTCCAACATGTCGACACAACTTCCTGATGAGACAAGGGAAGGGCAATGCGAACTTCCCCATCTTACATTCTTCAAACAACCACAAAATTTCTATAAGATATAGATGGGGTAGGTTGACATTAACCTTGCCCATCAAGATGGCACTTCCTCTAGTTGCATATGTAGAAATTCTATTTAAACCTTTTGTAGGGAAGGTGTGATATGTGCCGATTTTGAAGTAGATTATCTCTTCAAGTGTCAACTTTCCATATGCTTTTTTTTCCTTGCCGTATGCCCTTTTTAACCATATCTTTCGGGCATCAGCATTGGAGCTAGTGGACAAGTGAGCAACTTTTGGCCCTATATTTGAAAGATTTAGAACTTCTGAAATGGCTTTGGCATAGAAATCAACAAAAATACCACCAATATCAGCGGTGGTGCCTTCTTCTTTGTTATGCCAAAATTAGTACGTCTCTCCTAGGTACCAATCACCACTTTCAGAGAGAATAGGCCACAGTGGGGACCCTCTAAGTTGGTCCCTGACTACTTCAGGAGCAAACTTAGTGAAAGGTCCAAAGTTGAGTTCCACAATCCCAGCTGCTGATGTGGACCTTTCATGTATTACCTGAACACATTCCAAAGACAATGTGAGATGTTGTCTATGTTCAGGTGCTCTGCCATCTCCTCCTTTGACATGTCTCGATTGCATAGTAACAGGAGGTTCCTGATGGTTGCTAAATGATTGTGCCTCCTATTTTGTACATTCCTCAAGAGATGCCTAGCCTCTACCTCTCCTTGGCCATTTGGATCCACCCTTAAAGGGTCCTCCTTGCTATCCTCTTTTAGGGGCCATCTATAATCACACGGAACGATTATTAGTAAGGCTATTTACAAAATTTTATTTATACCTTACTCCTTGCCTTAATGGATTCATTTCTTACTTAGTGTGATTCAAAGTTAGAGATTTTTACAGAAATTCCTTGAAAGTTTTGATATTGGGCCCTATTTTGATTAGGTGATTCCAAAAAAAAATTTCATGGTCTGGGTAAAGAGATAAAATTAATTTGGCAACCGTTTCTAACAATTTTAAGGTCACTTACCCTTATGATATCCTTTGGGCAAAGAAAAATTTCGAAAAAACTACATGCAAATTGGAACATACCCTTCCCCCATGACTAAGTTAAACACTCTGGGTTTAAGTAGGTTCAATTGGGATGAGAATCAGAGTGTTAATGAGCAAGTTATGGATGTTTGAATGGTGGGTGCACAAGCTCGATAATTCACAAAAGAAAATTTCAACAACTCCCCTTGCATGAATAATGAAGAATGATGTTGATGTGCGCAGTGGGGCTCCATATATATAGTAGTTATAGATGCAATATTGCGTACTCAATAGCAGGGACTTGATATCATGTTGGATCCGATATCAGATACCCAATATCGTGTCCTTTTGAAAATAGGGTACTTGGTGAAATAGATCAATTTTTGAATTTCCAAAGTCAAAAATGAAGGATTTAAAGTTGAATTGAAAGATCTAGGGTAATGTCGAAGAGACCTAAAGGCACCAAAAGTGTAATGAGGTGGCTTTTAACAATGAAATTCATGAATAGGATGAGGAAAAAGGACATGTAGTGGTGCATAGGAATGTTTGAATTAGAATGATGATAAAGGAAAGAATAACGTTAGCAATGTAGTACTTGGAGGGTATAAAATGATGTTATGATGATGTGCAATGAGTGCAAATTACAAAAGTTACGCAAGTGGGTCCTCCCCAAAGCAAGTTCCTACCTATCATGCCCTTATGTAACCACACCTAAAAATGTCCATAGGCACTAAAAGGGTTAAATGTAATCCGCACTAGTTCCACAAAACACACACATGTAGATACCACCATGATGAGGTATGAGTTTAATGCTACATAAGACACAAGTCACAAATACATGAACAACGAGATGAGGCAAACTGTAGAAGGGATTGTAGAGATTGGGACATGAGGTAACTGATCCAAGGCACAATGAATCTTGAGTGTAGGGCGTGATTAATGTGTCATTAGACTGTCTCTCCAAAATCAAGACCAAGTCCATTCCTCTGATTAGTGACATCGCATTGTTTCATCCATTGATGGACAACCAGAAGAGCACCATCACAGCAAGGCGTACGATCACTTGGCATTTTGTCCAAGGGAGGAGTGATTTGGAATTTCTTTGCGACACACACATTTATTTTTTCATGATCTTTCTTTGTGTTTTTCTTTATTTTCTTCTTTTTCTTTTTCAAGTCACTTTGGCACTATGTTCTTTTCAATAGTGAACCAAAGAAGCCACCAACCTTCAGGCATGGGTGCATGTCTTTCCAGTGGAACCCCCTAGAACAACATTGAGTTTCTTTATAGAGTGCCATTATTACTCTTACTCCCATTTTTTGTTGGATCTACAAGGATCTTAGTACAACTAGGCTACATCATAGCACCTACAGATGTCACCAAAAAGAATCCACAAGTCCCCTTGATGTCACCCCTTAGCCATTTCTTGTTAGTCCATCATTCTTCGCTCTGAGCATAGTGAGCACAAAATTACTTTTAAGTTTTCATGATGAAAAGAATATCATCATACCCAGAGTAGAACCTCTTATCAATAGAATAGGTGGGTGGATGTTGTGGGCTCACTGTCCAAATAATTAGTTACCTGAGACTAGATAGCATAGAATAACACCTCAACCAACGAGTCACATGAGTGTTTTATTCATAGATGAGATTACCCATAAAAAGATAAAAAGATAAAACAATAAATAAAAAGATGAAACAACAAATTAAAAGATGAAAAATTGGAAAAAAATTGTAAAATTAAAGAAAAGGGAAAAAATTTATTATTTCTGCTCATTAGAATGGAGGATATCCTCCATAACTAACTTTTGATCATGGTGAGAATTAATAAATGGAAGGTTTGGATCCAAGCATTTTGGGAACATTGGATTTTGGTCATCACCAAACCATTGGGTATCCTTTGATGTGGTGGTTGGAATGTACCCAAATTGGGTTTTACACACTTGATTAAAGTAGGCATAGTGGGGAAAATTATAAGATGTGGTTAAGTGATAAGGAGTTGACCCACCATGGCACCCGTGACCGTAAGATGGTATGTAAGGATCCATATGTCTTCCTATGTGGTGATATTCATTGGGCCACATGGTAGTTAGAGTATTGATTGATGGCCCTGATAAGGTAATAGGAGGCATTAGATTCAAGGTGAAAGATGCACCACAGTGTTGAACTCATGCTGAGTTGGAGGATGCATGGGTTTCGGAACTATGCTATTTCTTTCTACAGTCATGCCTAAAGAAAGGATGCTTTCGATGCTGTGGAGGATTCCCACTACAGTTAATAGTAGTAGCACAAGTAACATTTGTGGGTCGATGCTATGGTGCAAACCCTTCTAGCACAATTGGTGGTAATGTAGAAGGAGGTGAAGGATGAGAACATTGAGGGCGAGAAGAAGTGAAAGGCACATGAGGTGGTGATCTTGTTGGAGAGGACATGGGTTTATAGTATTTAGGAGAATGATGGCAAAGTGGTGAGATAGAGGATGTTGACCCAGTTGGGGAAATAGGATGCTGAACCTGATAAGTGCTTGGGTTCGGATGGTATGAAGGGTGTGACTAGTTTGAGGGTGGCCTCCCCCACGACTTGGATTTTTGCCACTATGATTCAACACAGTATTTTTGTACGAACTCTAGATGTAACATTCCTCCATAATGCTCATGTAAATGTGACAATATTGGGCATTGACCTTTGGGGTGATCATACAAGCAAATGTTACATTGATAGGTATGATTAGCAGTTGAGTTCTTCTCCTTATCCTCTTCAACCCTTCTTTCTGATTGTCTAGTGGTGTTATGTCCTGTTTCTTCATTTGTCATGGTTCTACCTCTAATAGTGTTGGCATATTCTCTGCATTTTGCATGTACCCATTCCATCATCTTATTGATTTTTGCCTTAATTTCATCTAGTGATTGTAATATTGGCAAAGATGATTCCACCTCCTTGAGGTGAGTTGATTTCTCTTCTTCATGATCATGGACCTTTGCTAATTCGAGATCTTGGTCTTGTTGAGAGCTTTCAACATTCTTCCATTTGGCCATTTCTCCTTCTTCTTTTGCTACCCACTTAATAAATTTTTGGAATTGGTGGGTTTGTAGCTTGTATAGTTGACCTTAGGCATACATCCTTAGGGTTTCCCTTATTTCATTATGGAGCCCATCCATCATATGGTACATTAGCCTTTTCTTGGAGAACCCATGGCTTGGGCAATTGTTTAACAATGAATAGTATCTTTCTACGGCCATGTTCAAGGGTTCATGTTGCCCTTGTTTCCATTCTTGGATTTGTCTCCTTAAGGCTGACACTCTTGCATAGGTTTGATATCTTTCATTGAAGAGTTCTACCATTGTCGAGCAACATCAGATTAATTTTGGTCTTAAGGAACTATACCATACTTTTGCTTGGCCAACGAGTGTTGTAGGAAAGAGCTTATGTTTTGCCACCCATTATTAATATTTTTCCATACACAGGCATCATGGAAGGCTTGTAAATGATGTTGCGAATCTAAATCATAGCCTCCTGAAAACTTAGGGAAGTTGTTTAAATCAAGCCTGGGTAGATGGATTTCCTTATGATGCCTGCAAGATATTTGAATAGCCTCTTGTATATGCATTAGGCTTTTAGTGGCTAGTAGGGGTTCATTGTCACTAGGTAGGCTATGAGTTTCTGAGTTGGGACGATGTTGTCTTTGGTTATGTACATAGGAGACCCCTGCATAAGATTGAGTACTCCAAGCTTTGTCTTCATCATCATATAATTCGTTGGTTCTTCAATGAATTGCCTTACTAGTTGTTGCATTATCATAGTCTTATGAGAAAGACATTGTTGTAAATTTGTGTATGACTTATTTGCAATTACTTTCTTCCTAAAAGGTATATCATCCAGGCTTCGTTACAGCAATCTTAGATGATAACTAATCTAAATAACTAGCATCTTCCCCGCCAACAGTGCCAATGATGAGTGGCTAGGTACCCCTACACTCAACCATTCAAATATGAGCATTCACGCATGATCTGGTCGAACTCCGTAGATGGACTAATTGTGGTAGCTAGATAGCTACACGTTGATTGCAGTTTGTTGTCTTCCCACTTGGACTAGTGATGAGCGGCAAGGTATCCCTACGCTCAACCATATGAATACAAGCGTACATGCATGACCCAGTCGAATTCCAAGGACTAGGTGCTTATGCACCTTTACAGAACCTAGGGGGGTTAGTTAATCATTATCTTCCCAAGCTTACTTGTATAGCACGATTGTATGGTTAAGTAAACTTGGGGTATATGATTTTTATATATTTTTTGATGTTTTATGTCCTGGTGCTACAAAGGGAGAAGTGAACTAATTTAAGTAACCAATTTAATTTAACTAATCGACTATGCTCTAACTAGTCCTAACACCAGCATCTATTCCCACTTGTCGTCCACATCCTAAACCAGTGCAACACTACTAGGATTACCAAACGCTAATCATTACTAGGTTACAAAATGTTCCACACATGCTCGAACTGGTCGTACTGAGTGTGGTTACTTGGGAGAGTTGACAAGGTGAGAGAGAGAACATTAATTAACTAAGAAAAGCATTAAATAACTGTAAATAAGATTATATAAGTGATTCTAACTATTGCAAGGTTTATCACAAAGGTCTTCTTTATTTCCAGCCATAAGGTGTGCTCAGGTACATAATGTTCGAATAAAGATCCGTTCGCTTTATGACTCCTACTACGGGCACTTAGAAATAATTCTAACTCTGAGAAGGAAAAAAGGTAAGAGTTTGGGTAAGGGACTAAGATTAATTAACTAACTATTGCCAAACCAAGTGTGCCCACCTCTTATTTATAGGCGACAAGACATGTCCAGATATTGAATGTCCAATATCGCTTGGAAGGCTCTAATATCGTGTACCTGATATCATGGATGTAATATCGTGGCCTCAATATTGTGACTCATCATACCCCCACAATTGAATGAAAACTCATCCTCGAGTTCCTTACAAAATATTGGGAAGGTATGGGATTATTGACTAAATGAGAACTAATAGCAATAGGGAATAACAGACTCAAAGTGCCTGGTGAATGGATTGACAAACATATTACAACATTGCTGTTCACACCCATTGTGGTGAACACTGTACATAGAGGACATCCAAACCCTCATCTGACAACTTGAAAAGAAAGAGAGAGAGAAAAGAAAATGAGGCGTGTTGCTACCAATGTCAGAAATTTGCATTCTGTTGTTCATCCATAGCCACATGACCAAACTTCTTCCTTGCGTAAACACTCTAGCTCTAGTCCATCCTGAGTGCTTTATCCTATCTAATTAGTAATGGCATGTGTCAACATGATTGTGTGCATTGAATGTGGCCTTTGGTTTGAAAGGAGTTCTAAAGTTTTGGATGATGGTAAGGCATTTGAACAATTAGCCACTTGTGGTTGTAAGGACTTGGTTGGACTATTGGTTCTAAAGAAAGGTCGCTTCTTTGTGCAATTGTTTGAACCAATAGTAGGTTGAGGATTAATATCCCTTGTAGCGTTATGTTGTTGCAGCTAGGCAGGAGCTCACCTTGCATGGTTGGAGCAGGTGGTAATGGAGTTAAGGGTGGAAGAGATGAAGCTGGATGATAAGGATAATATGTTTGTGGAACATCACCCCTAGGAGAAGGAGTTCTATAATACTCATGGGATTGGTAATGAGGTTGGGGAGTGACGTGACTAGTAGAGTCACGTAGAGAGATTGGTTGATGCACATAGTATCCATATGGGTTAGGTTGACGGTAAGGGTACTATTGACGTGGTGGTGGCCTTCCCCATGATTGTGGGTGTTGCCACTATTGATACTGCTCATTTGGTTGTGGTGGAGTTCTGCTTGGATAATACATCAAGGGTTGGTGGGACTACCTTGGGTTACATTGGGGATAAGGTAACCTTCGGTGTGTTTGCCTTTTATTTAATCGTGGGTTGAGTACATACACTCCAGACTCCTATAGATGTGAGATTATAGGGCAACATCCTTTAAGATGGTCATATTGGCATATCTCACATCCATCATCATTGTCTATATTTGAATCCACAACCTCTTCGATGATGGAAACTTTGCCCTTACCTTTGTTATGTGCATATTTAGCTTCTCTCTTTTTTCTCTTTTCTCGATCACTACCTTCTTCTTTAGACTCCTCTACTATTTTGAGAACTGTTTGAAATCTATTATCTAGGGAGTCCCACATTTGGTCGACCTTTTCCGATACTTCTAATGTAAGTTTTTGAATGGGCAAGGTTTTCCTATTCATCATCTCTTCAAGTGGTGACTCTTCTTCATCCTCACAAAATCTAACTCCCTTCTTTTGGAGAAAAGGATATCTGTTATATTCTTTTGCACTCTCTCCTTTCCTTAACTCACCTTCCTCTTTAGCAACTTGCTCCAACAATCTTTGTACTTGATGGACCCTAAGCTCAGATGGCCTTCCTTGGGCATAAGTTCCAAGGGTTCTTCACGTTTTACGCCTAAGCCCATCTACCAGATGGCGTAGTTGTTCCCTTTGCAAGTAACCATGGCCTGGGCAATAATGTAATAGTGCATAATATCAACCCATGGCAGCATCCAAGGGTTCATGTCCTCCTTGTTTCCATCCTTGGATTTGCTTTCGTAGGTTGGACACTCGGGAGTACATTTGATACTTATCATTGAACTGTTCTAATATGGTACTCCATCAGCAAATGGATTCTAGTTCTAAGGATAGATACCAACTTTCCACTTCCTTAATCAGTGTCTGTGGAAACAACTTGAGTTTTTGCCACTTGTTTTCTATGTTTTGCAAGGCACATGCATCATGAAATGCTTGCAAATGATTTTGAGGATCAGCATTGTATCCTCCTTCAAATCGTGGGATATTGTTCATGTCCAATCTTTTGATCCTACTATCTGTTTGGTGCCTTGTTGGGATTCTAACAGCCTCAATTATATCTAGCATACTTCGAGTAGTGAGTAGGGGTTCATCGTGATCATACTATCTATGGCGTCTATGATGCATATGTTGTTTCCTACTCTTCCTCCTTTCATGATGAGTTTCTCTAGAATGCTCTCATTCCCTTTCTTGGCTGCTTTCTCTATGATTCTTGTTTCGCTTACCATTATCCTCAAGGTCCTTTTACTTGCAACTACGTCCGGATCCTGAAGGAGAGGATGAAGGTGAAGAAGAAGAAGGATCATCACCATGATGGTGCCTGCTTCCTTCTCTTCGATGGTCGTGGCCTCGATCGCAGTTACGATTAGAATGTCCATCTTTGTCATGTGTTCATGTTCCTTTTTCAGACCCTTTGTGTCTGTCGATACCAGAATCTAGGTTATGGATAGTTGAGTGAAGATTCTGATACACCACCCCTTGATCAAAGTCAATGGGAGGAACATCATTATGTGGGAGACTTCCTGAGGCAGGTTCACCACCCTCATTTTCACTTATGACATATGAGACATTCTAAGACAACTTCCCCTTCATGGATTCATGACATCTCTCCTGTTGTAGATCCCTTTGACATTGTGCCTCTGTGGGTTGATACTCTCTCAAGTCATGATCATGCACAACGTACTCTGCCTATAAGTGCTACATACCAATTTGTGTGAGAGCGTGAAGAAGCATGCCTGGGACTAAGTGATTGAGAGGTAACACTATGTTACCTTCTAAATCATGCCAAAGGTAAAGTTTGGTATATAATCATTAGGATGAACATATACCACACAAAACTGTTGAGGGACTGGCAGATTATCATGTGTACTATGCCTCCAATTGTTCCTTGTATCAGACCTAGGCGGTGAAACGCTCTCATAATTTTCTATTTAGTGTGCAATACTATTTGTTTCACTATATGTAAGATAACCAACCCTAAGGGTTCGTTTTAATGATGTGAAGATTTCCTAAGTTCTAGCTAGTGCACAAACAACAAAGTCCTGGCAACGGTGCCAATGATGAGCAGTGAGGTATCCCTACGCTCAACCATACGAATATGAGTGTACACGCACGATCTGGTCAAATTCCAAGGACTAGGTGCTTATGCGCCTTTACAGAACCCAGGCGGGTTAGTCAATCATTGTCTTCCCAAGCTTACTTGTATAGTGCGATTTTATGGTTAAGTAAACTTCAGGTATATGATTTTTATATATTTTTTAATGTTTTGTGTCCTGGTGCTACAAAGGGAGAAGTGAACTAATTAAGTAACCAATTTAATTTAACTAATCGACTATGCTCTAACTAGTCCTAACACCAGCATCTGTTCCCACTTGCTGTCCACATCCTGAACCAGTGCAACACTAATGGGATTACCAAATGCTAATCATTATTGGGTTATCAAGTGTTCCACGCATGCTCAAAGTGGTCGTACTGAGTGTGCTTACTTGGGAGAGTTGACAAGGTGAGAGAGAGAACATTAATTAACTATAAATAACATTAAATAAGCGATTCTGAATACTGTAAGGTTTATCACAAAGTTCATCTTTATTTCCGACCACAAGGTGTGCTCAAGTACAAAATGTTCGAATAAAGATTCGTTCGCTTTATGACTCCTACTACGAGCACTCAAAAATAATTCTAACTTTGAGAAGGAAAAAAGGCAAGAGTTCGAGTAAGGGACTAAGACTAATTAACTAACTATTGCCAAACAAAGTGTGCTTGCCTCTTATTTATAGGCAATAAGACAAGCCACAATATTGAATGTCTGATATCTCTTGGAAGGCTCTGATATCGCGTACCCAATATCATGGATACAATATCGCGTACTCGATATCGCAAATCATCAACTAGTATTTGCTTATCATGTATATTTTAGTATAGAGTGAGGTGTATGATGTGATCCTAAATTAGTGCTACTCCTAGAGATAATGGAAACTAATCTTGTTGTAAGCTAATAGGCAATGAGAAGCAAAATCTAAGCTAGCCTAAGTGTGATGAGCATCCATCCTTAATCATTTGTGTGCATCTTAGACCTCGTGTACTACTTTTGGGATTACCAAGCACATATTACTTGAGCGCTTCTAGATACGCTACTAGGTTACCAAGTAGTTACACTTAAATGTTTTTGATTAAGTCGTACTCATTCCACATTTAACAACAAGAATAGTAAATGATGGTAAAAAAATATTAATTAAGAAAATGATAAATAATAATAACGATTAGACAATTAAAACTAAGTGAATGCTATAATGATGGAGTAATCTCAATCTTTATTGCCAATCATGTGCGTGTCCAAGTACATCACACTCGAATAAAGGTTCCATATAATTACAATCATCACACTGTGGACATGCACTAGAGAAAGAATTGAAAATGGACCGAAAACTAACAAAAAGATCCTACCCTAATACTGACTGACTCCTCCCTTTTCTTGTGCACCTGAATGTGGTATTTATAAGCTTACACAGGACCCACGATATTGTGTATTTGATATCATTATCCAAGCTTTGATATCGCGTACCTGATATCGAGGATTTGATATCGGAGCTTGGCAAAACACTATTCATCAATATTGTTGTGAATGTTGAAATGGTTGGGTTGCGTATGAAACTATAATTGGCTATCATAAAAGAAATTCAGCTAACTTTCTCAAATATTGTGAGTTGTTGAAGGTTCCTATTTTGCCAAATCACTTAGTCTATATAGTCCCTATAGTACATTACTTGTAACAAATAAACTTTCATAAAAATGTTTCAGCACAATTCTGTGAATCTACTCCTAATTTCTCTTAGAGAGAAAAATCCACAAGAAAACTAAAAATAGAGGGAGATTCAATATATTTTATAAAGAGAAAAGAAAAGAAAGCAGATTTTTGTGGAATCTCAAACATTTAATAAGATAAATTAACATGACGAAACACTTCGCAATAAAGTTATTCCAATTCAATTTATTATGAATCATCTAAACCTTCTGAGCTCAACAAGCAATTTCATAAAAGACACTATTTAACTACCAAAGCACTTTGTAAAAGACAAAGTACAAGCTCCTATTTGGCTAGTTAAAATTAATCAAGAATTGCAAACAATAAAATTTCTAGAAAATTTTAACAATTTCAAGATTGCAATATTAAGGCAATAAACTTTAAAAATAAAAAAGCTATTTCAGTCATCTCAAAGTATCAAAGACTTTCTAAATTCCCTAAAATCAAATAAGCAATTTCTTTAAGATATTATTATTAATTTTCTTAAGATGCTTTTCTACAACACAAGCTCTTATATAACAATCCTTAATAGAAGTCTAATATTGTGCAAAAACAGAGCTATAAAGGCAACCTAGAAAAATCCCAAAATTAAATGTGAAGCACGATACTATCTAAACCATTAGCTAAGCAACTAAAATAGAAAGGGAAGAAAAGAACTCACAAGATTAAAACAAAGCAGCCAAATTGATGTCTTTAGTAAGCCATCTTATAATCTTCAATATCTTCTTATTTGACAAGTGTCTGTTAGTTACAACCACCATGAAGATTAAAAAGCTATAGTTAATTATAACTATCATAGATATTAAAAAATTATCATTGACATACATATAGGACATTGAACAAGTATCCCATAAATTCCTTTTCTTCTTGAATAATAATACTTTCTTTAAAAAAAAACAAAAAATAAAAAGCATCAATTCTTCATTCCAAACTAGATTCAATGTGCTTGATATAAAAGTTGTCTTAACTATTGATATCCCAAATGGCTAGGTTCCTCCTCATTCACTTTTAACAATCCCAAATAGTGCATCATCCCAACAGGATTGTATTTGTTGCTTGAATGCTCTGAATGAAACGATGAACTTGCATTTGTAGAAAATGGTACAATCTGTAAGCTTGGCTTTAAAAACTCTGGCAGTTCATACTTTCTGTTAGCAGATCTAGCAGCAAAATATGAAATGAGATGAAAATAAGGAGCAATGGATATGAATATTTTATGTGAAAAAACCCCAAAGTGGGAAAAAACCACAAGCAAATGTAGAAGGATCTTATTATAAGAAATGGGGATTACAACCTTCTCTCTTCATCATAAGGAGAGAACAAGAAGAAGCCTCTCTCTCATGCAATAGAAGAAGAATGTAAGAGTGGGATGGAAAGGGGATGTATGTGATGATCTGAATTGAGGTGATGGAGGTCCCTTTTATATTGGTGAAGGGGCCCTTAAATAACTAATGATAACCACCCACTATTTTAATAACCATAGCTGAATTTTAGCATGATAACCATGGCCATATTTATCATGATAACCATGGCCAACACTTTCTACTTGTAAAGTAATCCGTAACAGGTGGTTTGCTTTAAATCCGTAATAGGTGGTCTACTTTCTTGGAGACATGCATGAAGTAAAAGACAACTCTAATTCATTTAATGCCCATTAAACAACAACCCACATCAAAACCCACCTCCATCCCCCCACTAAACATCTATAAGCCTACATCTTACATAGCTATTGATGAATGGAAAATACCCCTACACTTAACCATATGAATCACTAAGTGTTCACATGTGATCCGGTCAAATTTCGTGGATCTTTTGTCTTCCGATACACTAGCCTCTAAGAAGTCAACTTGCCCTAACACTCATTCGTTGTCTTCCCAATTACACTTGTGATATGCAAAGGTATGGTTAAGTGTAATTAAGGCATATGATTTTTATTATTTTTTATGTTTTATGTTTTGGGTTCTTAAAATAAAGGATGAAAGGAATGAAGTAATTTAATTACTAATTTAATCTAACTAACTAACCAATCTCTAACTAATTCTAACATAAGCATTTGGTCCCACTTTTTGTACACATCGTGAACACGTATGATACTGCTGGGCTACCAAACATTAAGTGTTACTAGGATTACCAAGCATCATATGCATGCACGAAGTGGTCGTACTTATGTGCTTAATTAATTGCTATTTAATCTAGCTTAATATATATTAATTTAGCTTAATTACTTAAAAGCATTAAATAAAATTACTAAAAAAATTGAATGCATGAAGAAAATATTTAATCTAGCCAAAGTACTATAAGGTTTATTAGAAAGCTTGTCTTTATTGTCACACATACTACTGTGCTTAGGTACAACAATGCTCAAATATTTTAACTCTGGGGAAGAAAAACTGCAAGAGCTCTACTACACTATGACAAAGATTGCCATAAACACAGCGGTGAGCACATATTTATAGGTGAAAATAGATACTACACTAATGGGGCCATATCAACGCATCAAATCATGTATCGATGGTGCCTAGTTGATGAGGCCTAGTCGATGGGGCCCAGTTGATGCAACTAATTTACAATTCATCATACCCCCAGAATTGAATGAAAACTCATCTTTGAATTCTTTATAAATTTGGAAAGGTATGGAATTATTGATTGACAATAGACATATGACAAACACAAACAAACACAAAGTGCCTAAGTTTACGAATATATGATCATTACAATCTTTTCTAGTGTTCAAGACTACAAAATTGAACACCAGGACAAAAATTTGACAAACACAATCCTCTTACTAGTGTGAAGATAATGAAGAAGATTAAACAATCCTAGCGAGTGGAGGCTTTTGAGGTTCTGAAGGACCTTCTTCTACTTTAGGCACACACAGTGGTTGAGGCTATTGTAGTTGTCCTACTACGACTGCAACATCTAGTGGAAGGCAGTTAACAATGCTTTCATCTTTTCCTCCTTACTCCTAGGATTGTGCATAGTCCATGTAGCTTCACCAGTGTGGATATAAATGGGCACATCCCAAGGATAATACATTATTGGGAATAGGTCCTTGATGTTAACAAATCAAGCAGCAAATTTTTTGCATTCAATGTTGAATGCCTTGATTGTATTCTACAGTTCCTGGTAATCATTCATTCTTTTGACAAGGTTCTTAGTAGTTGATCTTTGATCAGTGAATCTTACCATGAGAACTTTGAGTTCAGCATTTGCAGTCTCAAGCTTTTGCTTGGCTTCCTTGTGGTGCTTAAACTTTGCCTCATATAGCAAGTACAAGTTGGCCACCTACTTCGTTAACTCTAACCATGGTCGTTCAATAGTCAACATTGCCAAGTTTGCATATCGTAGATTGGTGAGCTTCATATATTCTGTCATTTCTTCAATCTGCAACTCCTTCATGTGGATTTCTACTTTGTTGCAGGAATCTATCCCATCAATGATAGGTTGTCACACCTCTTTTCCTTACTGGAGTTGCTGAAGGATCTCATTAACTTTTGCCCTAGCCATCTTAATGTGTTTTTCATTAACTTCCTTTTGTAGGCCAACCTAATCTCTATAGTGGTTCTTGACTCCCCCATAGAGAGATTTTTATTCTTTGCTGCCAATCTCCTAAGCTCAGTGTTTACCTTGGCTAGCTGCTCCTCCTATTGATGGATGAATTCTTGCATATGCTATTTTTGCACATCACATTCTACAAGCAATGATTTTCTATAGTCAGCATTTGAACCAGGTCCTTCTACACTGAATATGTCTTGGCCTCAACTATGGATTGGTCAAAGATGATCGTTACCATCCCCACCTCAACCTGTTTTAGTCTATCTTGAAGCTATTGAAAAGCTTCATCTCTTGTCAGTGTAGGTGATGAGTAGCAAGTACCCCTCGCTCAACCATATGAATCACTAAGCATTCACGCATGATCCGGTTGAATTCCATGGACTCTATGTCTTTTGATGCACTAGCCTCTAGGACATGAAGTTGTCCTAATAGTCATTCGTTATCTTTCCAATTACACTTGTGGTGTACAAAGGTATGGTTAAGTGTAATTAAGGTATATGATTTTTATTATTTTATGTTTTATGTTCCTGGTGCTTTAAAATAGATAAATGAAGTAATTTAATAGCTAATTTAATCTACTAATTAAGGAATCTTTAACTAATCCTAAAATAAGTATTTGGTCCCACTTTTCGTACACATCCTAAACACATACAACATTGTTGGGCTACCAAACGTTAAGCATTGCTAGGATTACCAAGTGTTGTATGTTATGCTTGAAGCAATCATACTTATGTGTTTAATCTATTTAGCTTAATTACTTAGTTAATTAATTAAATTCTATTTTAGCTTAATTAATTTCATAATTAATGAAAATAGTAAATTTAGAAATAAATCATTAATCTATTCCAAGTGCTGCAAGGTTTGATCAAAAGGCTTGTCTTTATTATCATTTACATTGGTGTGCTTAGGTAAATCAGTGCTTGAATAAAGATCCATATGCTTATTGACTCTTGTTGTGGTCACTCAAAGAAATATTCTAACTCTCAAATGACAAAATTGGAAGAGTTATGCTACAACTATGACTTGACCTCCCATAAACACGGTTGGTAAGTGCATATTTATAGACTTTATTGTGGAGCTACGTTGATAGGGCCCCATAAATGTAGCAAACACTACGTTGACATGGCCCTGTTAATAAGGCAACACCACATAGATGGAGCCACATTAACAAGGGCCCGTCAATGTGGCCCCATTGATAGGTCACATCACGTAGATGAAGCCACATTGATAGAGGCCCATCAACGAAGCCATGTAAATGGGGGCTCATCAACATAATACTTTGATGCTCATCATACCCCCACGACTAAATGAGAACTCATCCTTGAGTTCCTTTACAAAATTGGGAAGAAATGGGATTACTAACTGAATCTTGACATAACAAACTAACATAACAAAACTAAGTGCTTGAGTGTACAAATAAACATCATTACAAAATTGAGGTGTTCATGACACAAAATTGAACACCATGACATGACTACTCAAAATTGAACAACATAGTGGCTCCTAAGGCTTTGAAGGACCTTCACCAGCTTCAAGTGCATGCGATGGCTATCTTGTTGTAGCTGCAACCTTCAATGGAAGGTGAAAGGTATCTAGTAATGCCTTCATATTTTCCTCCTTGCTTCAGGGATCATTTAGAATCCACATGGCATGGCCAATGTGGGCTAGAATGAGGATATCCCATGGATAAGACATTACTAAGAACAACTTCTTGACATTGATAAACCAGGCAACAAATTATTTGCATTTGACATTGAACATCCTTACTACGTTTTACAGCTCCTAGCAGTCATTCATTCTTTTGACTAGGTTCTTAGTAGCAAATCTCTAATTAATGTATTTGCCTTTAAGAACCTTGAGTTTAGCATTTGCCACCATAAGCTTTTTCTTGATGTCCTTGTGATGCTTGAACTTAGCATTGTACAATAAGTACGAGCTAGCCACCTACTTTTCCAATTCTGATGATCACCATCTGGTAGTCAACATAGCCAGGTTTGTGTACCAAAGATTGGCCAGCTCTATGTATTTTTTCATTTCCTCTATCTATAACTCCTTCAGATAAATTTCTATATTATTGTATTGATCAATCCCATCAACGATAGGCTACCATAATTTACATCCTTGTTGGAGTTGCTGGAGGGTCTCATTCACCTTTACCTTTGCCACTTGAATATGCTTTTCATTTACTTCTTTTTGTAGGCTGACTTGGTCTCTGTAGTGATCCTTGACTCTCTTGAATTTGAGAGCCTCTAATTTCTAGGTGGCTACCTCTATTGTAGTCTTCTAATGAAGGGCACGAACCTCCTTCATGCAAAGGTTTTTGTTCTCAGCTACCAATCTCCTTAACTATGTGTTTGCTCTGGCTAGTTACTCCTACTGTTGATGGATAATGTTAGTCAATTATTATTTATGCACATCAACATTTCACAGGTGATGATTTTTTATGGTTAGTTACACATTCTCCTTGTGAATCAAATCCAAGGCTTGCTAAATCCTGTGTTGGGTGGCCTCTGCCACGAATTGATAGAACATCATCATCTCCATCACATCCTCAATCCCTTTCAGCCTAATGTAAAGTTGTTCAAGAGCTTCATCTCTTGTCATTGCTGGGTTGAGAAATGTAGGGTCAGCAGTTTGGGCTTTTACTTTAGCAATGTTAGCAACCAAGCGTTCATTCAACTTCTTAGTTGTTTTGAGTTGCCCTTCCAAAATGATGTTCTTGCCCCTTACTTTTAGTAGCTTTAATTAGGTTGCAATAATACTATTCAAAAGATCAAAGACATTCAGAAGTGGTTGCCTAGTTCCACTAGTTGGTCCAACAGTTCTTCATGCTGTGCTACACTTAATTTGCTACTTATGATTCTTGCAGATGTCTGTACATCTTTGAGTGTAGTGATGTTTAGTATAGACGTCACAAGTGCATTGACTGTTTTGACAATCCTGTCAGTAACTACCTCTATTGTTGTTTTTTATCCTTGGTGTTGCATCACCAGTATTTTTGCCTCCTCACCTTCTTTCAAGCATACCTAGAAGGTCATGGCATTCCCAAAAATCTCTAGGAGTGGTTGCTATTTTGAGAGAGATACCATTATCTCTCTGGTGCTAGGATTTGACCTTGAGAATAACTACATTCATTGGGCAAAGAAAATGGATTTACCTTCTTTGATCAAGCTAACTATCTGGGCCATCTCATTTAGGTGACTCATTGTTGGCTGATACACAAATGGGTCCCCACCACTTGTCACTGCTTGTTGCTCTTGCTCACTTAAGAGCCATTCTCAGTACTCGTGTAACCATTGGAATGTTGCAACGATGTCTAACATAGTTTTCTAAATGGTAGATGGAGGTGGTGGCTATTGCTCCTCGTCTTAAATGGTTGTTGCAGACATTTTATCCTTCATCATCTCTACCCAATTAGCAGTCGGAGCACGTCAGGCAACATCATTCATATAGTGGACTATCCCTCCCCTCCGGCATAATTTTCTAATGCGGCATGGGAAGGGGAGTTGCTTCCTTTCATGTTCATTTTTCTTAAATCGATTCTCTATCTCCAGATAGATCAGCTGTGGAAGGTTGACAAGGAATCTCCCACTTAAAGCAACACACACATGGGAAGAAAAGGTAGTGATCTTGTTGGGTCTCACCATGGGGTTTAGGTAAAAGGCTACAATCTTGTAGTGATTTATTTCCACTATTGTAAGCACTCCATACTCCTTGCAGTTGACACCATAGCACTATTGCATCCATTCCTTTTTGATACTGCAGTCCACCTACATCAAAATCTTGGTGAGATTTGTCCCAGTTTTTGGCAACCCAAGTGCTTCAGTAATGGTCAACACTGAGTAGAACATTGAGATGTCCTTGATTTTAACCGTTGAATCAACTTGCTTGTTGTTTCAAAATAAGAATGTCTCTCCCATATACCACTCCCCACTGGAAATGATAATTGACCACATGGGAGAGGTCTTCAATTGGTCCTGTACCTCCTTAGGTGCTTGCTCTAGGAAAGAGCTAAATTTTAACTCTTGGAGCACAATTTTTTGGATCTCCCTTGATTTGATTTGATTTAGGTAGGCCTTTGTCAAGGCCACCTCAATGTTTGCTTGCTAAGCTGGTGTCTCATCTCGGTGGAAATGTTTTGTTGCTATTGCTAGTTCTAGAGTTTGACGAATGGATTCCACTTCAACCTCTTCCTTAAGAGGACTTGTGGCATGGGTTACAATTGGTTCTTCTTGGGCCTATTCTTAGCCCCTTCCCATTCTTGGTTGTTTCTCCCTTGGTTGAGATGGTTCTCTTTCTTGTGTGTGTTTGCCTTTCAGTGCCATATATGGTCACAACATATTCGTGGATTAGTAGATATAATGTGTAACTTTGAATATTTGAATACCTTATCTCATTAGTTAGTTACACTTGGCTATGGTTGGACCATGGAAGACTGATTATTTTATTAATTAATTTTTATTATAGGTGTCATCAGAGCTTGTTGGAAGGGTTTAACTTCTGTAATTTGGTGTCTAAATGTTGATTTCTTAGTTAAACCTTTTTAGAAGTGAAAAAAATGGTGAAAATATTTCTATCAAAAATGGCACATTTATAGCCCCCACAACTAAGAGCTTACCTCCGGGAGCTACATGGTCAAAGAACGGAGTGATTTGGATAAATAGTGAGGAAGTTATGGGCTCTGGAAGGTTGTAGGATCTAAAAATTTGAAAAACTTCCTTAGCATTTGTGAGTAAATGTGAAAACTTGTAACAGGAGTCACACATATTTATAGTATTTTTGCGCTATGTCAATGGGGCCACATATATGGGGCCTCATATATGCTGTCAATGGGGCCCCATTTATGAGGTCCATAAACAAAATTTTTAATTTTGAATATTTTGAAAAATACAAGGAATTTTTAAGTGAATTTGGGGTCCATGGAGTCTTAGAAAAGCTAAGAATATGATGAAATCATTGAAGAGGGTCTTTGAAAGATTAAAAATTCAAAAATTTGATGGAGAATATGTGAATTAAAGAAAATATGTAAAGCAGCATATGGTCGAATGCAGAAGATGGCTGTACAAAAGATTCTAATTACAAGAATGCCTAAGGATAAGGTGCTTAATGAACCCAACCAAGAGATATGCAAGTGGGTCCTTCTCATATCAAGCGCACATCTTGTTTGCCCCTGCATAATCTCAACCTAAGGAATCTATGGGTCCCATAGGCAATTACTAGTTGATAGAAGTTAAGGACCAAAACCTAGAAGATTCTACCAAAGAATTCAAGTACATTAGACAAAGACATTGAACAAGAACATGGACACCAATAGTGAGGTAAGTTACAGGCAATATGGATGGATGTTGGAGAAGGTGGAATGGAATTTCAAATTAAGGTCATAAGAAGTCCCTTGTGGGTTTGTGTTTAAATGACCTAAGAAGATCCATCCTTAGTCTAGACCAAAACCAACCACTTTCAATGACTTTGCATCACCACTCCAAGATCAATCCACGATCCACAAGAGTGCTCCCATAGAAAACTATCATTCCTTAAAGAGAAATAAAGAGAAGCAAGAATTGAGAGAGGACCTTAGTTAGAGGGGACCTTTAGGCATGGGTAACGTGTCTTTCTAGTCCCATAACCAATGTTTGTCACCCATTTATTTGTCTAAGGGATGCGCTTTGAATTAACATCATGTTTTTTTCTTTTATTTTGTTTTTTTTTCTTCTTCTTCTTCTGGATGGAAACCACATGATGCAAAGACTTATCTAGATATAACTAGCCTTTACAGCGACCTTGTATGATATAACTAATCTAGATAACTAGCATCATCCCCAGCAACGGCGTCTATGATGAGTGGCAAGGTACCCCTACACTCAACCATACGAATATGAGTGTTGCATGCGCAATCCGGTCAAACTTCGTAGACGGACTAGTTGTGGCACTTAGATAGTTAGCCTTAGGTCGCAGTTCGCTGTCTTCCCACCTAGACTAGTATTATATTTGCCACGTATGGTTTAGTCCAGAGTGAGATGTATGATGTGGTCTAACCTAATGCTACTCCTAAAGGCAGTGGAAAGTAATATTAACTAAGCTAGGAGGAAAAGGGTAAGAGAATCTAATCTAGACTGAGTGCGATGAGCATCTGTTCCTTGATTATCCATACACATCTTGGACTTTGTGCATGACTACCACTAGGATTACAAAGTGCAAATCCTAGGAATGCTATTGGGTTACCAAGTAGTCACACTTAAATGCTCGTAATCAAGTCGTACTCATTCCACGTTTTAACATGAGTTTAAGGGTGAGAGAGACTAATTAGGAAAGCAGTAAATAATAATTAAATAAATAAATAAACAAAGTGAACACTGTAATGATGAAGTAATCTCGATCTTTATTGTCGGTCATGTGCATGTCCAAGTACGTCACACTCAAATAAAGGATGTTGTACAATTACATTCACCACACTGCGGGTAGACACTGGAAAATATTCTAACTCGGGAATGATAAAACTGTAAGACTCTAGCTAAGGGTCTGAATCTAAGTTGTGAAACAAGGGAGAGCAGCCTCTTATTTATAGAATTGGCGGCGGACTACGATATTGCATACGCGATATCGAAGGGAAAGATGCGATATCACGTATGCGATATCACGGCAGACGCAATATCATGTATGTGATATCGCGGCCCATGTGATATCACGTCCCATCATACCCCCACGACTGAATAAAAACTCATCCTCGAGTTACAGTGATTACACAGTGGATAGGTATGGGATTATTAGATGGAAAAAGAAATGGGATGAAGTCACAGTGTGGGAAGAAAATAAAATAAAGACACAACACACAGAATATGTTATAACTACAAAAATTTGGAACTCATGTAGTTCTTGGTGGTGGTGGCTCCTCCATTGGTGCCTTCCCTTTGTCTTGTGCTCTAGGTTTTGAGGGTTGATGATGCTGAAGTATGGCTTGGAGCTTCTCCTATTCAGTCTGAGGGTCTTGTGCCGTCCATGCTACTGTTCCAATGTTTGACGGAGTTAGCACCTCCCACGGACAGGGTAGTTGTGGGAACATTTGGTTGGCCTTGACATACCAAGCCGCGAACACCCATCATTCCTCCTCATAGGCTCTGGGTTTGTTCTTGTATTCATGAAGGTCCGTTAGCCGTCAAGCCAAGTCCGTTGCGACATCTTTTTGTCCCTAGTAGCTGGCTTTTACCACCTCAAGTTTAGAATTTGCAACATCCAATTTTTCCAACAACTTCTTACATTCTACAAATTCTGCTTCATATTTGATGTGGGTGGTTGCTACTTGTTGCTTGAGCTCTAACCTCAGGTCTGCTATTAACATGGTAAGGTTGGCATATCTAAGATTTGCCAACTCCATGTACTCTATTAAGTCCTGAATTTGCAGGTCCTGGTTCTTAACTTCTGCTTGGTGGGCGAAGGCATATGTGTCCAATATGGCCTACCAATTAGTGTGTTGAGCACTGATAGTGTTGATTTGGGCCTTGGCCACATGGATCTCCTTTTCAAGGATCTGTTTATACATCCCCACCTGATCGCGAAAATGCTCCTTCAGCTTCTCATGTCATTTAGCCTCATTCTTCCATGCGCTTGTCTCCATCGCTAACTTTTGACGAATGGCATGTACCTCCTCCATCGAGAGGGTTCAATTTTCTCTGGCTAAATGGCTTACGTCTCGATTGACCTGGATGAATTGTTCTCGTACTTGATGAAAGTGTTCATCGAGAAAATTTGTTTGCTTCTCTACAGTGGTCAACTGAAGGTTGTTAGTTTCAAGTTGTTTATTTTCTTCTTGCAAGGCCTTGAGTGTCTTAAGATGTGCATGAGTTTGCGCTTGTGCCATAGAGGCATCCTAGTCAGCCTTCTCTTTTTCTTCCGCCATCCTTTTATTCTTTGTCAATAGTTTATTAAGTTGCTTGGTTCTAAAAGTGTCCAGTTGGTTTTGAGCAACCTTTGGCCCTATATTCAGAAGGTTTAATACTTCCGAAATGGCTTGAACAAAGAAATCAACAGTCACACGACAATTGTTAACCACGGTGCCTTCTTCTTTATTGTGCCAAAGTTGGTACATTTCCCTAAGTACCAGGCACCGCTTTCAGAGAGGGTAGGCCATAATGGGGATCCTTTTGAGGTGATCCCTAATGGCCTCAGGAGCGAACTCTGAAAAGATTCGAAGTTCAATTCCACAATCACTGCAGCGAATGTGGACTTTTCATGGATGGCCTGAACATAATCTTGGGGCAACGTGAGATATCATCCCTATTCAGACACTGCAGCAACTCCTCCTTTCGCCTGCCTTGATTGTACAGTAGGAGGATTCTCTTGAAGAATACTGAACGATTACTCCTCCTGTTCTACATGTTGTCCAACAGGAACTTGTCTTCCACCTCTCCAAGGTCATTTGATTGCACCTTGAGCAGGACCTTCCTGTTATCTACGTTTCGGGACCATCTGCAATCACACGGGACCACTCGTTAGTAAGGTTGTTACCAGAGTTAGGTTATACCTTACTACTTGCCTTAATAGATTTACTTTATTTCCATGTGATGTTAATTATTGGAAGAACATGTCCCCGAAAGATTATAATGTTGAGTCCTCTTTGCTTAGGTGGTTTCCAGATTTCATTTTCTGGTATAGCTAAGGGGATGAAATTGTTTTTGACACATTCTATTCTTAATTTTACAACTAATTACCCTTAAAGATGTCCTTTGGACGATGATGAATTTCAAAAAATGTATGTGCTATTCGGCATGTGACCCTCCCCCACGACTAAGCTGAACACTCTGGGTTCGAGTAGGTTCAGATAGAATGAAAATCGGAGTACTAGCGAGCAAGATATAGGTATAAAAGCAAGGGCCTCACAATCGCAAGTCGTAGAGAAAAAATTCGAAAAACTCCCCTGCGTGAATAGTGGAAAATGATGGTAAGTTTTGCGAAGGGGGGGGGTCACGTATATATATTTTCATCAAAGTTAGGGCACTTAGAGAATGTACCAAATTTTAAATATTTTTTTTTTTGAAATTAAACGATGTAAACTAAGGACATCTGGACAATTATTAAAGGGTTCTAAGGTAATTCAACTAGTTCTAAAGGCACGAAAATTATGATGGTATAGTATTTATCAATAAGGACTTCGGATGGGAGAAAAAGGCTATGTGATGGTTCATAGGAATGTTGATTCGGAGGGATAATGATAATAGGGAAAGAATGTTATGAAAAATAGGCTGAGGGTAAGAAATGGTATGTGTGAGTTATGTCATGAGTGAAGATTACAAAAGATTACACAAGTGGGTCCTCCCCAAAGCAGGTTCCAACCTATAACGCCCTTGTTTAACCACACTTAAAGCGTCCGTGGGCACTAGAAGGGTTAAATGTAATCCGCTCTAACTCCACAAAACACACACATGTAAGTATCACCGAAATGAGGTAAGGATTCTATGTTACACACGACACAAGCTACAATTACATGAACAATGAGATGAGATGAACTATAGAAGGGATTGTAGAGATTGGGACATGAGGTGACTAACCTAGGGCACAGTGAATCCTGCGTGTAAAGCATGATTAAGGTGTCATTAACCTGTCGTTCCAAGATTAGGACCAAGTCCATTCCTCTAATCAGTGACATCGCATTGTTTCATCCCATGATAAACAACTATGAGACTACCATAACAACAAGGCGTACGATCACTTGTCGTTTTGTTCAAGGGAGGAGTGATTTTTATTTTGTGGCACCTTGTTTTTCTTCCTTTTCTTTTTTTTCTTTTCCTTTCTTTTATTTTGAATACTGAATCCAGAGAAGCCGCCAACCTTTAGGCATGGGTGCATGTCTTTCTTGGGACCCCCTAGAATAGCATTGGATTTTTGAGTGCCTTCTTGATTACTCTTACTCCCATTTTTCATTAAATCTACAAGGATCTTAGTACAGCCACATTGCATGATAACTCCCACAGACGTCACCAAAGAGAATCCTCAAGTCCCCTTGATGTCACACCCTAATCATTCCCTCTTGGTCCATCCTTCTTCATTATGGGTACAATGAACACAAAATTAATTTTAAGTTTCAAGAATGTCAAGAATATCACTGTACCCTCAAACAGAACCTCTTATTTGTAGAATGGATGAGTGGGTGCAATGGGCTCATTGTCCAAATAATTGATCACTCGAGACGTAATAACATAGAACACACCTCAACCAACGATCCACATGAGTGTTTTATTCATAGACGAGATTACTTACAAAAATACTAAAAAGACAAAAAGATAAAACAAAAAGTTGAAAAATGAAAAACTGGAAAACAAAAATTGAAAAATTAAAGAAAATGAAAAATATTTATTAATCCTGCTTGTTATTAAAATGGGGGATATCCCCCATAACTAATCGGTTGAGGATGGCAAGGATTAATAAATGGAAGATGAGGATCCTTGCATGTTGGAAATATTCTGGCTTGGTCATATTTACCCCATCGAGGTTCACACACTTGATTATAATAAGCATAGTGGGGCAATTTATACGATGTAGTTCCTGGATAACGAGTTGACCCACTATGATATTTGGGACCGTTAGATGATATGCAAGGATCGGGTTGTCACCCTCCATGCTTTTGTTCATTGGGTCGTATTGTTGTTGGAGTGTGAGTTGGTGGCCCTCATGAAGTTACATGAGGTGTTGGGTTCGAAGGTAAGGGTGCACCACAGTGTGGGACTTGTGCTAAGTTGGAGGATGCAGTGGCCTCGGAATGGTGTTTTCCCTTCTTACGGTCATGTTTAAAGAAGGGGCACTTTTGATGTTGGTGAGGTTTCTCACTACTGTTGGAAGTAGTAGCACAAGTGATGTTCGTGGGTTGTTGCTGTGGTGCAAGTACCTTAGGAACAGTTGGTGGCACTGTGGAAGGAGGGAAAAATTGAGAATGTTGAAAGTTAGGAGGAGTATAGGGTACACAAGGTGGTGGTTGTGTTGGAGGCATGGGTGAATAGTATTGAGGAGAATGGTACTGTGGTGAGATAGAGTATGTTGGCCCAGATGGAGAAATAGGATGTTGAACAAGATAAGCGTTTGGGTTCAGATGATACGAATGGTATCTCTATTTTATTGGTGGTCTCCCCCATGACTGGGATTTTTGCCACTGTGATTGAACACAATATCTCTGCACGAACTCTGGATGTAATGTATTTTCCCAATGCTCATGTAAATGTAACAATATTGGACATTGGCCCTTGGGGTGATCATACAGGCATATGTTGCATTCATATGTATGATTGGCAATTGAGCTCCTATTTTTCTTATCCCTTCTTTCTGATTGTCTACTGTTTTGTCCTACTTCTTGGGTTGTCAAAACTCTATCTCCAATAATGTTGATAAATTCTTCACACTTTTGATACGTCCATTCGAACATCTTATTGATCTTTCCGTCAACTTCTTCTAATAATTGTTGTGCCGGCAAAGCTGATTCTTTCTTCTTGTAATAAGTTGATTTCTCCTTTTTATGATCATGGACCTTTGTTAAGTTGAGATTTTGGTCCCATTGATTTTTTTCAACACTCTCCCATCTAACTAATTCTCCTTCTTCTTTTGCTACCCGCTTAATAAGCTCTTGGACGTGATGGGTTCATAGTTCATATAGCTGACCTTGGGCATACATCCCTAAGGTCTCACTTGTTGCATTACGTAGCCCATCAATGATATGGTACATTAGCCTTTCCTCGAAAAATCCATGGCCTGGACAGTTGTTTAATAGTGCATAATATCTTTCTAAGGCCATGTCCAAGGGTTCATGTTTTGCTTGTTTCCACCCTTGGATTTGTTTCCTCAAGGTTGACACTCTTGCATAGGTTTGATATTTTTCGTTAAAGACTTCTACCATTGTTGACCAACGTCGTATTGAATTTGGTTTTAACGATCTATACCATACTTTTGCCTGGCCAACGAGTGTCATAGGAAAGAGCTTAAGTTTTTGCCAACCGTTATCAATGTTATTCCATGTTCAGGCATCGTAGAAGGCTTGTAAATGTTGATACTGATCTAAGTCATAGCCTCTTGAAAAATTGGGAAAATTTTTTAAATTGAGCTTTGGTAGACAGCTCTCTTTACAATGCCTATGGGAGATTCTAACAACCTCTTGTATTTGTGTTAAGCTTGTAGTGGCCAGTAGGGGTTCATTGTTATCAGGTAAGTTATGCCTTCGTGTGTTGGGATGACGTTGTTTTCATTCATGTTTATAAGAAACCCCCACTTCAAGTTGTGTACTCCAATCTTCATCATCATATAGTTCGTTGGTTCTCTAATGAACTTCCTCACTAGGTGTGGCATTATTATAGTTTTGTAGGAGAGGCATGGTTGTGAAGTTATGTGTGAAATTACGTGTGACTTTTAATAATTATTTCTTTTCTAAAAAATATATCGTTAAGTCCTTTACAATGACCTTGTATGATATAACTAATCTAGATAACTAGCACCGTCCCTGGCAACGGTGCCTATGATGAGTGGCAAGGTTACCCTACACTCAACCATACAAATACGAGCATTGCATGCGCAATCCGGTCAAACTCTGCAGACGGACTAGTTGTGGCACCTAGACAGTTAGCCTTAGGTCGCAGTTCACTGTCTTCCCACCTAGACTAGTATTATATTTGTCACGTATGATTTAGTCCAGAGTGAGGTGTATGATATGGTCTAACCTAATGCTACTCCTAAAGGAAATGGAAAGTAATATTAACTAAGCTAGGAGGAAAAGGGTAAGAGAATCTAATCTAGCCTAAGTGCGATGAGCATCCATTCCTTGATTATCCGTACACATCTTAGACTTTGTGCACAACTACCACTGAGATTACCAAGCACAGATCCCAGGTATGCTACTGGGTTACCAAGTAGTCATACTTAAATGCTCGTAATCAAGTCGTACTCATTCCACGTTTTAACATGAGTTTAAGGGTGAGAGAGACTAATTAGGAAAGTAGTAAATAATGATCAAATAAATAAATAAACAAAGTGAATGTTGCAATGATGAAGTAATCTCGATCTTTATTACCGATCATGTGCATGTCCAAGTACGTCACACTCGAATAAAGGATGCCATACAATTACATTTACCACATTGCGGGCAGACACTGGAAAATACTCTGAAATGATAAAACTGCAAGAGTCTAGCTAAGGGTCTAAATCTAAGTTGTGAAACAAGGGAGAACTGCCTCTTATTCATAGAACTGGTGGCGGACTATGATATCGCGTATGCGATATCATGGCCCATGCGATATCACATCCTATCAGACACCTTTGAATATCTGCTTCATGTGTACACTGCTTGCATGCAAAAACATATGCTTATTTCACTGACCAGAGTTTTTGCATGCAATTGCACCTAGTATTACTGTACGTGATACATGGAACTCATCTCTTCTCAATCTTTCCAAATGAATTTTTGTTAGATATCTCTAGGGAAAGATCTCTGATGTCCATTCTTACATCAGCAATGCTTAGCCATGTCCTTTCCATAATGATTGAAAAGTTCCCCTTATAGTTCTCAACCTTGATTACTAGGAAATCTATAGGATAAGACCACCCACAGACAGTGATCATAATGTCTTTGATCATTCCCAATGGAACCATGATGGATTGGTTTGTCAATTCCAATCTAATATTACTCTTCTTGAGAGGCAGTAGGTTCCAAGCAATATACATCTCATGAAAAATCAAGTTCACTCTAGAACTTGAATCAAGAAGAGCTTTACATGGTTCATTTCCAACAATCTATAAATAGATAAGAGACTCCCAAAATTAGCTAATTTCCTAGGAAGGTTGCCAGCCTGGATCTAATCATATACAACATGAGTGAGCATAATAGTATGGATTTTGGGTAGCATTTGGTTTGAAGGGGACTAGATGGAATGGTTTGTAGAGGATGAGATAGTAGTAGGGTAGCCAACCGACTGAGTCTGTAAGGGCTTAGTAGGGTTCTTGGTACAGAAGAATGATCTTTTATGGGCATGAGGTTCTAAACCCCTTAATTGATGAACCAATTGTAGATTGATGGCCCTAGTAGCGTTGCGTTGCTATGGTTGGGCTGGGAGTTTAGCCTACATGGATGTAGCAGGTGGTAGCTATGTTGAGGATGGACGAACAGGTGCAAGAATAAGAGGGGGATGAGGATAAAATGTGGTATCCCTCTTGGAATGCAAAGAATGAGCTTTGTAGTATTATAGAGGGTAGTAGTGATGTTGGAAAGGAGAAACATGATTGGAAGAGTCACGTGGAGACAAGGTTCCTAAATGTAATACCCATATGGATTTGGTTACTATTAAGGATACTGCTACCTTGGTGGTGACATCCCCCATGACTGTGGTTCGTGCCATTGTTGATATTGCTCATACGATTGTGATGGAGTTCCACTTGGATGATATTGTTGTTGTTGATGGAACTACCTAGGATTGCCTCGAGGATAAGGCAATCTTCTAGGTGTTTGCCTCTTTACTAGTCATGGATTCAGAGCATACACCCCAAACTCCTTTAAGTGTGACATGATGGGGCAACATCCCTTAGGATGTTCATATTGTCAGATGTCACACCCATCATCATCATTTGATTCAGTTTCTATAATGCCTTCTACTGCAATTATCTTGCTCTTACCCCTTTGGTAGGCATGTTTAGCTTCTTTCCACCTCCTACAATCATGATCACTACTATACTCTCTTGATTTTTTGGTGATTTTTTAAGTAGTTTGGAATTTTTCATCCAACGAATCTCACATTTTATCTACCTTGGCCAAAATTTTAAACATAGATTTTTGAATCGACAAGGTCTTTTTATTCACCACCTCATCAAGAGATGGCTCTTCCTCATTGTCAAAAAATTGGACCTTCCTCTTTCTAATTGAAGAATCCCTATTGTATTCTTTAACACTTTCTTGTTTCTTTAACTCTTTTCTTCTATTGCTACTTGTTAAATTAACCTTTGAATCTAATGGACTCTAAGTTTTGATAGTCTCCTTTAGGCATAAACCCCAAGAGCTCTTCTCATTTCCGATCTAAGTCCATCTATGATATGGCAAAGTTGTTCCCACTAAGAATAAACATGGCCAGGGCATTGGTGGATGAGAGAATAGTATCTTCCCATGGCAGTTTCCAAGGGTTCATGGTTTCCTTACTTCCATCCTTGGATCTGCATTCTCAGATTAGACACTCTGGAGTATGTCTAATACTTATCATTAAATAACTCTAGCATTTTACTCCACTTGTGAATGGATTCCAACTCCAAGGACTGGTACCAACTTATTGCTTCCTTGATGAGTGTCCTGGGAAATAGCTTTAATTTCTATCAATCATTTCAATATTTTGTAAGGCATAGGCATTGTGAAAAGCTTGAAGATATGTTTTTGGATCAAAGTTATATCCCCCCTAAAATCTGAGAATATTGTTCATATTAAGTTGTTTGATTCGACTATCTTTCACATGCCTAGTTGGAATTTTTACAACCTTTGCAATATTCAACATGCTCCAAGTTACCAGCAAAGGCTCATTCTCATCATTATTTCAATGATGTACTTTGCTACCCCTTCATTCATGGGGGTTCCAACAATCATCATTGTTGTCCCACTATTCCCCTTCATCACAATTTTTCTTTCTGCAGTGTTTGTTAAAACAAGAAGAGGAAGAAAAAGATGTAGATGAAGAGGGTGAAGGAGGAGGAATGTCACCACCATGATGTCTACCAACTCCTCTATGGTTTTCATGACCACATTCATCAATTTTCTTGTCATCTTGATGCTTATTCGAGCCCTTGCCTTGACTTCCATTTTTACCTAAACCTAGGTTGTTGATAGTGGATTGCAGATTCAAGGTTGCATCCCCATCACCAATAACAAGGGATGAAGAATCTTCATGTTGAGAATCCCTAGAGGAAGAATCCTCATTGTCATTTTGGTTAAGTAGGAATAAGGGATTGGTGAACTGTTTCCCCTTCATAACCTCATGGTGCTTCTCTTGGTGTCAATGTCTCTTACATTGTGTTTTAGTGGGATGGTAGTCCCGGTAGTCATAATCATGCAAAATGTACTTCTCTTAAAGATCTTGGATGCTAAACCTCCTAAGAGTTTAAAGCAACATTGTAGGCACAGATTGATTGGGAGGCATTATAATGTTACCTTCCATATCTTGTCATCACAGTTGTTCATCGTAATGCAGGATGAAGATGAAGTTAGGCACATACTCATCTGAATGAGTATACACCACCTTGCATTCTTGAGGAACAAGTGGTTTAGTATCATCATGCTTGTGAGAAGAGGACATTTTACAATATAAATAAAATATCAGTGTGCTTATGTGATTATATTTATTGTGAGAATGATTTTGACCTTAGGGTTTGTCCAACAATGTTAATGATGTTTAATAAACCTAGATAGCGTAGATTTCAAACAAAAAGAGTCCCTAAAAATAGCGCCAATGATGAGTAGTGAGTACCCTTACACTTGACCATATGAATCACTAAGCATTCAAGCACAATCTGATTGAATTCTATGGACTCTATGTCTTTTGGTGCACTAGCCTCTAGGAAGTGAACTTGCCCTAACAGTCATTTGTTGTCTTCCCAATTACACTTGTGACGCACAAAGGTATGGTTAAGTGTAATCAATGCATATGATTTTTATTATTTTATGTTTTATGTTCTTGGTGCTTTAAAATAGATAAATGAAGTAATTTAATAGCTAATTTAATCTAATAATTAAGGAATCTCTAACTAATCCTAACATAAGTATTTGGTCCCACTTTTTGTACATATCCTGAATGCATACAACACTACCAGGCTACTAAGTGTTAAGTGCTATTGAGATTACTAAGTGCTATATGTTATGCCCAAAGCAGTCATACTTATGTGTTTAATCTATTTAGCTTAATTACTTAATTAATCAAGTGAAGTCTATTTTAGCTTAATTAATTGCATAATTAATGAAAATAGTAAATGTAGAAATAAATCATTAATCTATTCCAAGTGCTACAAGGTTTGATCAAAAGGCTCGTCTTTATTGTTCTTCACATTGGTGTGCTTAGGTACATCAGTGCTTGAATAAAGATCTGTACACTTTCTGACTCCTACTATGGGCACTCAGAGAAATATTTTAACTCTAAAATGACAAAACTAGAAGAGTTTTGCTACAACTATGACTTGACCTTCCATAAACACAATTGGTGAGTGTGTATTTATAGACTTTATTGTGGAGCTACGTCGATGGGGCCCCATAAATGCAACAAACGCTACGTTGATGTGGCCCTATCAATGGGGCCCCATAAATGCAACAAATGCTACGTCAACGTGGCCCTGTCAATGGGGCAACACCACGCAGATGGGGCCACATCGATGGAGGCTCGTCAATGTGACAGTTTGACAGTCATCAGCAAGGTTGAGGAGCATGGGATCAACAAGGTGGGCTCTTAGTTTGGCAACCTCCATGACCAAGTGTTGGTCTTGTGCTTGAGCCATTTTGAGTTATCCTTCCAAAATGATGCATTTTCCCTTTGCTTCAAGTAGCTCCAACTGGGTTGTAGTAATGTTATCCGAAAAATCAATAATATTTAGAATCAGTTGCCCGATTCCCACTAGTCAGTCTAGTAATTCCTCATGTTGGGCTACATTCAATTGGCCGCTAATAATTCTTATGGATGTTTACACATCTCTGATTGTGGAAACGTCTTTATAGATGCCACAAGTGCATTTAGTACTTTGATGATCTGATCAGTAATCACTTTCATTGCGGTCTCCTATCCTTGGTGTTGTATCGCTAAGATAGTTGCCCCCTCGCCCTCCTCCAAGTGCATTGAAAAGCTAACGGCACTCCTAGAGATTTCTAGAAATTACTATTGTTGCAAGAGAGACATCGTTACCTCTTGGGCACTAGGATTCAACCTCATGGATAGCTACGTTCTTTGGGTTGAGAATATTGGCCCACCTCCCTCCATCTAACTGATTATTTGAGCCACTTTGTTGAGGTGACTCATTACAGGATGGTACATAGATGGATCCCCACCACTTGTTCTTGCTTATTATTCTTACTCATGCAAGAGCTACTCTCGGATTTCGTGTAGGCGTTCAATGGCTACACATGCCTCCAACATTGTTTCATGAGTGGGTGGTGAAGGTGGCGATTAAGACTCCTCTTCTTTGGACATGGTAGAAGTCTTACCTTTCATCATTTTAGACTAGGAGGCAATGGGAGTATGCCTGATTATGTTATTTGCGTAGCGGACTATCCTTGCCCTTTTATAGAGTTTCTTGATAAGGCATGGAAAGGGTAGGATTTTCCTTCCACGTTCATTTTTTTGAAGTGCTTTTCCATCTCTAGATATATTAACTATGGAAAGTTTACAAGGAATCTCCCACTTAAAGTAGCACATGCTCAGGCAGAGAAAGTAGTCACCTTGTTGGGCCTCACCGTTGGATTAAGGTGATAAGTTGATATCTTGAAGTATATGCACTCTGCCAATGTGACTACACCAAAATCCTTGTAGTCAACCCCATAACACCTCTGGGTTCAATCCCCTTTTACGTTTGGGTTTGCTTGCATGGAGATCTTGACCAGATAGGTTCCAGAATTAGGTAGACTAAGATCATGCATAATAGCTTTTACCAAGTAGGACACCTGAATGTTCTTGATTCTCATAGTGGCTCCTACCTTTTGGTTGTTCTAGAAGAGAGATGTCTCTCCCATGTACCATTCCCCACTGAAAGTGATGATTGGCCACATGGGAGAGTTTTGCAACTGTATCTTGACTTCTAGTGGAGCATGTTCTAGGAATGGCCCAAAGTTTAGTTCTTGGAGAACTAAGAATTGCACATCACAAGGCTTGATTGTATCAAGGCAGACTTGTGTCAATGTGACTTGAAGTCTTGGTATGGGCCCTAGTGCCTCTCCTCTTTGAGATTGTTTTGTGGTAGCCTCTTCTTTGGGAATCTATCAGACAAATTCCACTTTGGGCTCCTCTCAAAGAGGTCTTGTTACATGAGTTTCTACTGCCTACTCCTGGGATTGTTACTAATGTTCCCTTCCAGCTATGGGTCATTTGTCCTTTGATTGTGAGGGTCCTCCTTCTTGTGATTGTTTCAGTCTTGGTGCCATCTACGATCTCAACATGACCAAGGGTTAGCATTTAATGTGTAACTTGAAATAATTGGGATACCTTATCTCTTTGGGAAATTTACACATGGCTAAGTTGTGATCATGGCCAATTTCATTATTTTAATTACTTTTTATTCTTATTTTAATAATAATAATAAATTTTAGGTTCATCGGAGTTTGTTGGAAGGGTTAAACTCTCAAAAATTGATGGTTTAATGTGATTCTATTCATTAACCCTTTGGGGGAGTTAGAAAAATTTTGAAATTTTTTGTCAGAAACCTTAAGGTTTGTAGCCCCCACAACTAAGAGCTTACCTCTGATAGCTACAAGATCAAAGAATGGAGTGATTTGGACAAATGGTGTGAAAGTTATGGGCTCTTGAAGGTTTTAGGCTTTGAAAAATTGCAAAAACTCCTCTCTAGTTTTGACGAAAATGACAGAAAATTTCAAAGTGTTGGGCGGTATTTATAAAATTTTTGTGTTGTGTCGATAAGGCCTAGAATTTTTAGAATTTGACAATACTCTAAATAACTACAAACAAATTAAAATTGACATGAAACCCTCAAGATCCTTATTACTACATCAAAAAGTCACAAAACCTAACATACATGATTTGATTTATGAGAATGTTAACTAATGTAACCTTACCTTCATATTTCATTGCCTGCTCATTGCTATCTACTTGGTCACAAAAACTCCACCATTGCTATGTGCTCCTAGCTTCTACAACAACATGAACCCTACTACTACACACTCCTAACTATTGCTACAATAAAGTCCTTCAATGCTTCACATTTTTTGCAATGTCTAAGAATGTTCTAACTCTTTGCCAACATCTACATGTCTAATTGCTATTAGATGTTGAATGTCCTTATGAGTTTCTATGTTTTGTTTATAAAAGCACTAAGTCATACTCTTCTTTTAACATGAAACTTCCACAATTAGCTGAGACTTCTTATCTCATCTCATCCAATGGTAACTCATGACACAATCATTTCTATTGCCATTGAAAGTCAAGTGATCATGAGTAGAGAAATGTGAAAAGAGTCATTTATAGGATAATGATACATCATGTCAACTATGCCATATGCTACACAATGCTCCAACAATATCCATCAGTCAAAGGTACCTAACTACACAACTTGACATGTTTATTGCACATAAAATATCAAAAATAAAATTAATGAAAAAAAATCAAATCATACAAATTATCAAAATATTTAAAAAATAATTAAAATACAACTACAAGTGTTGTAAAAACTCACAATCTTAGCTAATCATTGTTATCACTACCAACAAAGGATATCACAAGGTATGAGACATAGGTTCGAGTCACAATAATGATTTACCAAGGTGCTTAATTAAGGAGTGTTACATTAGAGGAGATCCTTGGTCTAACCTAACATTCATAACAAATTCCAAAGTCTCTACATAGGTAGTATGAACTCAAGTTATTACTCCATCATACATCTTATGAATAGTTTGTATGTACTCAATTAACAATGAGGTGTTAGCCTAGTGGTAAGACTCTTGATTTGCAATCTTAAAGCTATGGGTTTGATTTTGGTGGGCAATATTAAGTTATAAAGTTCTAATTGGACTATATATCTTGGGGCGTATCTATATTACAATTATTTCAAGATTTCAACACCTCCATAATGTCCTTCTATGCAAGATATTGACCATTGGATAATTTTTCATGAAGCATATTACTAGTAAAGAGATGAGTGAAAATGAGATTCAAGATGTCCACTGGATATTGCACTATTTCCATAGGATGTATAGGAATATACTCATTCTTTGTGGAGTATTCTAATCTATCACACCACTTTCACTATTGATTATGCAAAAAAACATGCTAGAAGCATAGCACATGCGCCTTCAGTGCCACCCTTGAGTCTCTAATTAGCAAGGCAAGGAGGAAAGACTCAAGATGGACTACACATTAGATATCACAATACCTAAGAGCACAACATGAGCATACATACATGTTACTTCGTATGTTAGGAGTATAACATGTATTATATAAGCAATAGGACCAACAAGGTGCACACACACTACTATAGAAAGCACTTGCACACACATATAGACATCATTCCTCTTAAGGTAACTAAGATGCTTTCCTACTTCAACGCATGTAGCCCTAATCTCTCGCTTCATAGAGATTGCTTCATAGAGAAGGGGCCATGCTTGAACTAGAGAAGCCAAAGCCTCCCCAACAAGCCTACATACCCTTGTGACATAGTTCACAAGGGAATCAAGGCAATGTAGTTCATTAGGTTGATGGTTAAGATAGCATGGAATTGACAATGATCTCCATACTGGTCTAACCCCATTCAAGAGGGAAACAATCTTCAATCAACCAACAAGGCATGTTATGTTACAATTTGAATTCTTTTTGGGTATTCACCAAAATTACTAAAGTTATAATATTTTAATTAGTAAGTAGATAATTTGCAAACCAACAAAGTAGGAATACATGAATTATGATTGAGATATGATCAAATGAATTAGAAGAGGATCTTCCAAAGGAAAATTTAACCACCCACTACCTCTTTACGGGAGTAATTCTTGCTCTTAGTTAAAGCAATATAAAGCCAAACGAAAATATAAACGGAGAATGAATCAGCTTTCTCACCTTTTCTCTTCAACCACAACCGATTATACAATTACTACTCACACCAACATTCTCAAGAGAATACACAAAAATGATTGATTGTGCTTTATTTGTTGTTACCAAAATGAAACGACGTTAATTAATTCATTGAGGGCACCCATGGCAACCGAAATGTGGGTGGTGGTTAGGAGTTGGGATGATGAACCATACAAACGGCTGCTTTTCATCTGTCAGGCTTTCTCAGTCGTATGTTTCTGTTAAAAGAAACAAAAAAACAAGAACACATCGATGGAGAACGTGCAGGCACCAGATTTTGGGATATCACAAGGCAGTGAACTTGTGGATCTTACAAAACATCCATCAGGAATAGTTCCAGTTCTGCAGTGAGTTTGATTTTATTTTATGTTTTTTTTCCTGCAGAGATTCTGTACGGTTGTTGTTACCTGTTACTACTACATATATGTATATTTACAGAAAATAAATAAACGAATTAATCGATGCAGGAATGTTGTTGCAACAGTAGACATGGTGTGCCGCCTGGATCTCAAAACAGTTGCTCTTCATGCACGCAATGCAGAGTACAACCCTAAGGCATGTACTCTTGTGTTTCTGGCTTCTGTTCATTTCGATTTTATTTTTGTTTTTGTTTTTGTTTCAATTTTTAAATTGAAATTGAATGTACTGAAATGGAAACGGGAATTCATTTAATTACATTTTAAAGGAAATTTGCATTAAATATTATTTAAACAACTCCAAATAAGTAAACTTTTCCCTTTTCTTATGGTCTATGCATCAAACGAATCCAATTCGTGGAAGCCAGGAATTGAGGATTTGTGATTCTGAACATGTTTGGGTAAGTGTGCATTAAGAAAAAGTGGGGATGAGTTCATAGCCAGGAAGGTGATAAAGAAAATTTAAATATATTAGTTTTTTTAAAAATTAAATCTCATATATCATAAAAAAACATTGTAGAATATAGAACAAGTACAATGTAAATCCAAAATATTGTTAATGCTTAAAATTGCACAGAAGATTGCAATATCACCATTAAACTGAACCAAGAAAATTTGCAAAGGTATGGAGGGCATGGAATCGATTTCCTTACTCAAAAGCCATAATTCGGCCAAACATATAATTTCTGCAACAACCAAAATGACAGCAATAAAATGAAACCCTTTTGTTACTCAATCCAATCTTTCCAAGAATAAAATTAAGCGTCAAGCTTCAACCAAATTTATAACAAATCACATCAGTTAATACTTTTGTTTAACCATGACCTATGAGTAGCGCCGTAGGGCCATGTTGAAGACGACCACATTATAAAAAGACACAACTTAACTAAACTAAATTAGGCACAGCCCAGTAACTCACCTCATCTATGATGATGGAAAACCTTTCCAACGCTTGGGAATGGGCACAAGCCATGATTAAGGGGAAAGTAAAAACAGAGTGCCACGGGCTTGCATATGGCCATTGGCCCTGTGCTGGTGGGCTTCGTTGGATCATAACCAAACAGATTTTTTTAAAAAAGTTGAACAAGCATTCATTCGTCATCATGTTCATGACCCATGACGATGACCCTGTTTTGCTTTTTCTTTTTTCAGCAGAGAGATAAGAAAAAGAGCAAAAACCAGCAATGATCAATAAACACGCGTGAACGTGAGTGATGGCGGAACCTTTGACGCTCCCAAAGGCCAATCCATTCAAATGCAATGTTTACCTCGCACGCCCTGTCCCAATCTTGATTTCCGTATGACCCAAACTTGGAGCCTCTCGTGATTTCTGTGTTTATTCATTCGTACTCCCTTGTTTTCTGTGGTCTGTGTTATGCCGATGCCATGAATCTTGATTGTTATCTGGCCACTTAACAATGAAAGGAAGTTTCTGGTAAGATTTCAGAGCAGGAGAACCTAGGTTTTTAACGCACAATGCAGACATTGAGCACAATGCAGACATTGAGAACAAGGCAAGAATAATCCGAGGCAAGGCAAGGGGACCATTTCAAATGTATACATAGTTACATACCGATCCAGACAAAAATTCATAGGAAATTATGAAATACGGACCACTGTACGCGGTCCTGAATCCAATGCAAACAATTCGTCAAAATTAATGCAGTATGAAATAAGGACCACTGTACGCGGTCATGAATCCAATGCCAACAATTCGTCAAAATTAATGCAGAATCGCGAATCAAAATTATTGCAGAATCGAATCTCCAGCGCATAGGTTATGGTTGAAAATTGTAAAAGGTGCCCTTGAGAAATATTAATATCATTTCAGTTGTCCAGTATAGAAACAAGGAAGAAACCCAGAACATCTCTCTTTATATACAATGCAGGTCTAACTTTAAATTTTTTCTGGTTGGTAATTTTTCTTCCTCAAATTTTGTAGAAATAAACCTATGAAAAACGAAACTTTTGGTGGAATGCTGACTGTATTATTAATCCAAGCCATGTTATTGTTCAATTACTTAAAGAGGTGTGTAGCCACTAGCCACTCATATGATATCTTAGTTGATTCTTTAGGGTTCGTTTTCAAAATATATATTTTAATTATTTATAAAAGAACATTATTCCCAGTACATGTCTAATAGTTTCAGTTTCAGTTCCATGATTAAATAACTTTGGTTAGATTATAATTTAATAAATTTCTGGTATGATTGAATATATAGATAGATTCTATGCTGATGACCTTCTGTACTGGTTCACACTGTCTGGTTTTCATGAATGAACATAGAGATTTGCAGCCGTTATCATGAGGATAAGGGAGCCAAAGACAACTGCATTGATATTTTCGTCCGGAAAAATGGTATGCAGAATTTGTTCTTGAGCTTCCAGGAAATTTTTTCCTTGTTCTGTGAACTATTTAATACTTTTACGTTGAAACTCACCTTCCAGGAAAATTTCAGTACATGTAACTTCATTAATGTTTACGGTGTTTGCCTTCTTACGTTAATGAATTGGATTCAAATTGTATGAAGTTACAATGAAATCATGTCTCGTAAAACTTACAAGCACAAAAGATAAATCTTAAATAGTCACCTTGTTTATGTTTTAATTATCTCTCTAAATCATGAATAAAGGGATATTTTTAATTTTTATCTTCGTAGGATGGAAGGGGCATCATTTGGAAGGATGACCCAATAGTTTTTCAGAACGGGAGACCATCATTTTTCAAAAAAAAAAAATAAAAATAAATCAAAAGATACATTCAAAGTAAAACATAGACTTAGGAAACAGGATTTCTCTCATCTAGAGTTCTGGTGTAGCCCTGCCTAATAACGCTCCGTCAAAAGAAAAGGCAAAAGCGAGGACAGTAGTGCCAAAAGGCATGCCCTTACATTAACACTAACTGAACTCTCCGATTTACCTGGTTCTAATGCTGTCTCTTTCGCAATTCTTCCTTTCAATACCGTCATACCAGATATTAACATAGCATTCAGATTGCGTTTGCAACGTGGATAACGGAAGATATTTGCCCCGTGCCACTTAGCCGCAGCAAAGAGAAACACATGTTGCAGCAGGTAAGCGTGTGCTGACAAATGCTGTGCATGCAAAGGCACAGCAGAGTCTACATAAACCTTATTAACCCAGAACTCAAAATGCAGGAAAACAGAAACCAAACCAACAACAGCTAACAAAAAAAAGAAAGTGTTGCAGAGATGTCACAGACACATGCGCAAGAGCTGAAGCAGCAAAAGAAGAAGCAAGAACGAGGAGGAGGAGGAGAGAAGCAAAAGAATAAAGAAAAGGAAAAGGCAACGGAGGTAGCAGAGACTGAGAAAGGAGCTTATTATAAGAGCAAAAACGTAAAAAATGTGCAGGAATACAATAAGGTGGCCTACGGTGGCCTGGCCAACAACATGAACTTGGATAATGTGAAGGCCCATCCTGGAGCCATAGGAACTGAAGGACCCACTCTGTCTGGCGCAGGCCTTGAATAATTTCCCCCAAGTTGCCAAGCCCTCCATCCTTCCTCTTTCTAGAGCTCTCTCCCTCCTTTCATGCATTCTTTCTTAAGGGTATGGCGTTTTGTCCTCTCCTTTTAAATGAGGGGTGACACTGTATCACAAACATTGTATCGGATTGGAGGAGAGTGGTATTTTGCCTTAGAAATTGAATTTAAATCAGTAAATTTTATAATAAAAAACTTATGTTCCAAGGTTTCAAATTTTTAATTTTGTATATTTTAACTTTTTAGAGTTTAAACTTAGAGAGTTTGAAAAAAGGTCATCATATGGAGGTAGAATCATTAAATGAGCAAAACCTTGACCTTTTTTAGAATAAGCATTGAACCTAAGCATAAACATTGTAACTTGAGAAACCAACATGTTAAATTAAACGTTGTAACTTGAGAAACCAACATGTTAAATTAAACGTTGTAACTTGAGAAACCAACATGTTAAATTTTAACATCAATATGTTGTAATTTTTGGCCGACTACAAATAATAGCGACAATGCTAAATAATATTCTACCCATTTAACTTAGGGGAGACAACAATGCTAAACAATATTCTATATACATTATGCAATGCTAATAATATTCTACCCATTTAACTTAGGGGAGACAACAATGCTAAACAATATTCTATATACATTATGCAATGCTAAATAATATTCTGCCTAGGGGAGACAACAATGCTAAATAATATTCTATATACATTACGCTTAGAGGAGACAACGTATTGGTAACACTACAAAATATTTTGTCACACACTAAATAATATTCTATCCAAACAAATTGGCAAACCAAATTGGCAACCTCAACCTCAATGTTTCTAAGAGGAATGCATGAGGAATAAAATGCATGAAAAACAAACAACATGAGGAAGAAAATGCATGAAAAACAAACAACATGGGGAAGAAAATGCATGAAAAACAAACAACAAGAGGAAACAAACAACAAGAGGAGGAGAGGAGGAATGCATGAGGAAGAAAATGCATGAAAAACAAACAACAAGAGAGTTCAGAAATATTTTGTAGCACAATATTTATTATTCATGAGAATTCAAAATCTACTAAAATAACAAATTGCATAAAATAACAAATTGCATAATTTTTAATACAATATAAAGGATCATCACCTAGGCCATATCTTTACTTGTTACTTGTTATCAAATTAATTATTCATGAGAATTCAAAATCTACTAAAATGACAAATTGCATAATTTTTAATACAATATAAAGGATCATGATCATCACCTGGGCCATATCTTTACTTGTTATCAAATTATAATCATATCTTTACTTATCAAATTGTTAGTAGTTTTTATTTAATTTTTCATATAATCTTTTATTTCATTGGTGATGTGTTACTCAAGTGCTTCATTCATCTTTAAAAAAGATTTGCAAGTAAAATGTTGTTTGTTTAAGTTAGCTTTGACACATTATTTGTATTAAGTTCTTTTAAAGTATTATATTGCCTATAGTCAAATTGTTTATGTTTCATCCACTTCCATACTTCCCTTACACCACTATGGTGGTACAATTTAATTGTTTTTTCATTATCATCGTTATCTTAGCCTTGTCCTAACAAAATGAAGTTATTTACAAGAGTTTTTTTTTTCACTATTGGCCTCTATAAAGAGCTAGATCTTTATCTATTTGTGAAACTAAAACTTATGTTTTATTTTGTCCAAAAAGCCATAAGATCCATTAGACAAACATTACATTTACTTCATGAAAAAAGTAATAAATATCAACTCAATTTAAAAAAATAATAAATATCAACTTAATTAACTAACATTTGATGTAATAAGAAAAGATCATATAGATGTTTTTTTTATGCTAGATGATACTAAGAGAAAACGTGATGCTCATCCTACCAAACCATATAGCCTACATCTGTGTTCTCCTTTAGAAAGGTGCAACCATCTTTTACTTTCTATCATAAGATAATGTGAACTCAAACGAAGCTTGCTAGTGAAAATGTAACATCTCATTAGGACAATGAACATATAGTACACTTTTGAAGTTAATTAGTGTAATGACACTGCTCTAGAGAAGCAACACTTTGCACTAGCTAAGAGTCCCAAAATCGCAAAGTGTTTTTAGATTAAATTCGTTGGATTAGAAGCTTCACAAAGATGCCTTTATAATCATATAATTGACTAATGTGACACAAACCACGCTTATAGAAAGCATTAGCAAACACCTAGAGACATCATTCCTTAAGAAAGATATGACACATTCCTACTCTAACACGTCTAGCCTTAAAACTTGTGCTATAGAGAAGGGTAGTAGCTTGAGCTAGAGAGATAATGCCTCCCCAACAAGCCCACATATTCTTGTGATGTAGTTCACAAAAGATTAAAGCCATGTAATTCTTTATTGATGGTTAAGATACCATGGGTTTCCACACTTCTTTTGACCTCCATTTCAAAAGGGAAGCAACCTTTGACTCACTAACAAGGCATACTGATGAACTGCAATATCAGGACCACAATATCGGACATCCGATATCGTGACTTGTCTCGTTGCCTATAAATAAGAGGTGGGCGCACTTGGTTTTGCCATTAGTTTCTTAGTCTCTTACCTGAACTCTTGCAGTTTTCCCTTTCCAGAGTTAGAATTATTTCTGAGTGCCCGCAGTAGGAGTCATAAAGTGAACGGATCTTTATTCGAGCATTGTGTACCTAAGCACACCTTGTGTCCGAAAATAAAGACGAACTTTGTGATAACCCTTGCAACATTCAGAATAGCTTATTTAGTGCATTTAATGTTATTTATAGCTATTTAATGCTTTCATTAGTTAATTGATGTTACTTTTATTGATTCGTTACTTTTCACAAGTAAGCACACTCAGTACGACCACTTCGAGCATACGTGGAACACTTGGTAACCCAATAACAACTAGCGTTTGGTAATCCTAGTAGTGTTACACTGGTTCAGGATGTGTACAGAGAGCAGGAACAGATGTTAGTGTTAGGACTAGTTAGAACCTAGCGGATTAGTTAAATTAAATTAGTTACTTAATTATTTCGCTTCTCCCTTTTAGCACCAGGACATAAAACATAAAAAGCATAAAAATCATATACCTCAAGTTTACTTAACCATACAATCTTGCCATACGAGTAAGCTTGGGAAGACAACGATTACCTAACCCATTCTTGTTCTGTGAAGGCGCATAAGCACTTAGTCCTTGGAGTTTGATCGGATCACGCGTAACGCTCGTATTCATATGGTTGAGCATAGGGGTACCTCGTCGCTCATCACATACTCTATACACTCTTCCCTACTCAAAATAAGTAATATCCTTGGAGCTTAAATCTTTATTCATGTACTTTTCCAAATGTGGAGAGCAAAGTGAATATCAAGAGTATCAAAACTCAAATCCATTTGGTCCCTAATTATAAAGTAGAAGGTTCAAAAACTAGGGTAATTAATCATAAAGTACTAATGTTGAACTCAACTTAACATCCAATCAAGGTTTAGAGATGATTATGCAAACTAGGCCAAGGAAGAAAAGGCTTGCCCTTTTTCATGCAAATGGTAATAAACTTTCAAGATGGAGAAACACTTGTCTAAAATGTGAATCATCCCACTACACATTACAGTAATACAAGTGTGTAGAAATTTGAAAGCACTTATTCCTTCATCCCAAATTTAACTCTCCAATAGGAGTCACAATTCCTAGAATTATGCCTTATACTTAATGTCATAGGTAAGAACATGTGCTTCCCACTTAGAGTTACAAAAGCAATTTGTGCTTCCTACTCAAAGACATAATTCAAAGCATGTATTTCCTACTCAGAGTCATGACAAAAATTTGTGCTTCCTACTTGATGAGTGGCAAGGCACCCCTACGCCCAACCATACAAATCACTAAGGCATTATGCACAATTCGATTGAATTCCATGGACCTATAGTTATCTCATACACTAGTTCCTCTAAGAAGTGAAATGGCATTGAGAATGTTCGTTATCTTCCCAACTATACTTGTGAGGCTCAAGGGTATGGTTTAAGTGTAATTGAGGTATATGAAATTTTATTGTTTTATATTTGATGGATATAATTGCCTACAATAAGAATAAGGGTAGAGTAGATTGAAACTAATGTCTATTGCCTATCTAGCCTAACACAAGTAATTGCTCCACTTTCCTGAACACATATAGCACAGTTGGGCTACCAAACATTAAGGGTTGCTGGGTTACCAAGTACTATATGAATGCTCGAAGTGGTCATGCTTGTGTTCATTAACTGCTGGAAATAAATTGCTTAATCGAATGCATTAAGGTAAAGAATAAGAAAGTAAAATGCAATAACGAAAATATTAAGTTATTCTTAGTGCTGCAAGGATTGTCAAAAGAGTTCATTTTATTCCCATCACATTACTTTGCTCAAGTACATTAGTGCTCAAATAAAGAACTGTACACACTTTAGACTCCTTTTATGGACACTCAAAAAATATTCTAACTCTAGTGATGAATCATGATTCATCAGGTCACGATATCACACCCTCAATATCGGATCCATGATATTGCGTACGCAATATCACAGCCCAATAACGATATCGGATACACGATATCGTGAGTCCTGCGTGGGCTTATAAATACACATGTAGGCACACAAGAAGGGTCAGTTTTTAGGGGGTTAGTTTAGCGTTAGAATAGAGTCTTTTTGTCACTTTTTCCTCTCAACCCTCTCTCCTAGTGCATGTCCACAGTGTGATGATTGTAATTGTATGACATCCTTAGTGTGACATACTTGGACATGCACATGACCGAAAATAAAGATCAAGATTACTTCATCATTGCAGCATTCACTTAGTTTAATTATTTAATTGTTATTGTTATTTATTGCTTTCATAGTTAATATCTCTTCACCCTAAACTCCTTAAATGCAGAATGAGTACAACTTAATCACAAGCATTTAAGTGTGACTACTTGGTAACCGAGTAGCATACCTAGGATCTATGCTTGGTAATCCCAGTGGTAGTCATGCACGAGGTCCAAGATGTGTATGGATGATTAAGGAACGGATTCTCATCGCACTTAGGCTAGCTTAGGTTCTCTCTCCCTATCTCCTATTAGTTTAGATTCTCTCTCCCCTTTCCTCTTAGCTTAGTTGAAGTTATTTCCCATTACCTTCAGGAGTAGCATTAGTTTAGGAACATATCATACACCTCACCCTAGACTGAACCATACATGACAAAGCAATTACTAGTCCAGGTGGGATGACAACGAACTACAATCAACAAGTAACTATCTGGATACCACAACTAGCCTGTCTGTAGAGTTTGACCGGATCATGCATGAAACGCTCGTATTCGTATGGTTGAGTGTAGGGGTACCTCGCCACTCATCATCTAGCGAGAAGAAACAACAAGAGCTTCGATACTTTGCTTGAAAACTGAAAACTGACTAATGAATTACTTGTGAAAACTGGAGCCCAGGCACAGTATTTATAGACTCAAGGTATATACCCTAATGTCAGACATCCGATGTCAGATGCAAGCCCCGACGTTGTGTACCTGATGTTGTGGCCAACACAAAACAATGATTCATCACTACTTAAAGTCATAATCAAGAACATTTGCTTCCTAATTGAAGTCACAAGTGAGAACATGTGCTTCTTTCTTGAAGTCATCATTGAGAACATGTGCTCCTTTCTTAGAGTCACTCTACTATACTGTCTCTTCCCACATAGTCACATGTGTGTGCTCTCTCCCTTATTTTTTTTCTCTCTCTCTTTCTTGATCTCTTTTCTTTTATTATTCTTTACACACAAAATTATCCATGTTTTGTCCTCTTTGGCACAAACTATATTGGTAGAAAATTTGATTATCCACGTTCCATCAAGGTAGTTAACATAAAATCACATTTCACATTCACTATCATAATCAATAAAGTTACCGGCATTGCAAACAACCGCTACTAGGATCTTCCATAAAACAAGAACCACTATTTAATATAATGTCTACAAGCAACCAAAGGCATCATACCACATGGCATGAAGGTGGCAAATGTAGAGATTTATCTAGCAAAATCATTGTTCTTTCAAGAGCATCATCACATATCCTACTATTCACCAATTGCAAGTCATCAAATCAAAAATATAATTATTTTTAATTTTAAGCATTCACAAGTTGACAACAATGCATCATCTTGTTTCCCATAGGGATGAATCACCAACCACATTTGAAACAACTACTCAAATCATATTAAATTCTCAATGAAGAAAATTTGAATAAAGAAACCAAGATATTAAAACATCCAAGAATTTTCATTCTTGAACTATCTCTAAGAATAAGGACATAGGGACACTCCCCTCAAACATAAGATTTGCAAATAGGACAATTTAAGACATTGTCAATTTTCTACTATGGATTTTGAATTAATCCATTAAGGCATCATTAGCAAAGGATTGTCGAATGAGAATCCAGGTTGATGAGCAACGAGATACCCCTACGCCTAACCATATGAATCACTAAGGCATTTACGTGCAATCCAGTTGAATTCTATGGACCTATAGTTCTTTAGTACACTAGTTTTTCTAGGAAGTGAAATGGGCGTTGAGAATGTTCGTTGTCTTCCCAACTACACTTGTGAGGCTCAAGGGTATGGTTTAAGTGTAATTGAGACATATGTTTTTTCTTATTTTATGTTTTGTGAGTTTAGTCGCCTACAACAAGAATGAAAGGTAGAGTAATTTAAGATCTAGTTCATTTATAGTCTAACTAGCTTAATACAAGTAACCGCCCCACTTTCCTGGACACATCCTAAACACATATAGTGTTGTTGGGCCACCAAACGTCAAGCATGGCTAGGTTACCAAGTACTATATGTATGTTTGAAGTGGGTGCCTATGTTCATTAACTGCTAGAAAGTAATTACTTAATTCAAATGCATTAAAGTAGAGTGCGTGAAAGTAAAGTGCATTAAAGAAACATTAATCTATTCTTAGTACTACAAGGATTTTCAAAAGAGTTCATTTTATTCCTGTCACACTACTGTGCTTAGGTACATTAGTGTTCGAACAAAGAACCGTACACACTTAGACTCCTTTTTCAAGCACTCTGAAAATATTCTAACTTTGGAGAAAATAAATTACAAGAGCTTTGCTACTTTGACTTAAAAATGACCAAAAACTAATTGCCAAATCGGGAGCCTAGGTGCTATATTTATAGGGCAAAGGATACCCCCCAATGTCGAAGTAGATGAAAACACATTTCATCACAAGTATTGCTTCATAACAAACAAACTTAAAACCATCACATCGTAATATCAAGTTATAGAGTCCTTGAGGTATTTAAGCCAAATACTCTTCACAAGATTAATAGATTCAAGGACAACCACACAACAAAAGCAACACATTGTAACAAGAAGCACTAATCACATCCATTGCCTCTTATTTGATGCATCCCAAGACATATATCAAACATCATACTTTGGAATAATTATGAAGGAATATTAAAATGCTTGAAGTATGATTCACACTAGCAACCTCTTGCCTCATAAGACAATGGGCTAACCATTTGAACCACCTATCAGTGGATACCACACTAATTATGTGTGCAAGTGATGGTAGGTATTAAAATCCAATTTTTTTTAACAATATTTATTCCAAAGACATGTAAATTTTGCTTAATAGAATAAACCAATAACTTGGAATTTCTAAATCAAGAGTCTCACTAGTAGATTAACACCTCATTATTAGTGCACTAATTTATTGTTCTTGTCTCTCTTGTATAATCCAATATTTATCATCATCATCTTAGTCTTGTCTCAACAAAATGGGGCTGGCTACATGAGTTCTTTTTTGTCGTTCGACTATATGAAGGGTTAGATTTTTGTTTATTTACAATTTCTTCATATAATCTTTAATTGGTTTTTCTTATATCTTTTCTTATCTTTCTTTGGGTGGCTTTCTTGTAATGGTAATGTAGAAACCTTTTTTTATAGGCACATTATTTGATCTTTTTTACACATGCCCAAACCATCTAAGACACCATTCTTGGAACTTATCTTAAATAGAAACCACTCTAAGTCTTCTTCTAATGTTTATAATATGCAGTTTATCTCTTTTAATTTGTTGTTCATGTTTCTTTTGTATTACTCAAAATTTTGCACCATATAAGATAGTAGGTAGGATTATTATCTTATAAAATTTTCCCTTTAGTTTTATTGGTATTCTTTTATCATATAGAACACCACTAGCTGATCTCCATTTTAACCATCTTACCTCAATCCTATTTGTTATATCCTTATCAATTTTACCATATGATTGAAGAATTGATCATAGACAGTGGAATTTTTTACAGTTAGGAACATTTTGGTCTTAAATTATCACTTCTATTGCACCGTTGTTTATATTGTTAACAAAGAGGTATTAACTTAGTGGTAAGATTCTTGATTTGGAAACTCTAAATCATGGGTTCAATTCTCATGGGTAATACTTCAAGGGTTTTACATTTTAAAATATATTTGGTATGTTAATATCTCAATAATATTGAATATGAAATCATTGTATGACATACCTTTCATTATGGATAGGTGTGTACTGGTGCTAGGAACGAGCAAAGTTCAAGACTTGCAGCTAGAAAGGTTCAAATTAGATTTAAGATTTTATTTTTTCTTATATATAAAAATTGAGTTACTAATGCTTTATAAGATATGAATATTTCAGTATGCAAGGATTATTCAAAAGATTGGTTTCCCAGCACAATTCAAGGTATCAATAATGTAATAATACAAAGAGTTAAAATAAAAACTATAAAAATTAATTTATTTCAATGACCGTGGAAAACTCATCTTATTAAATAAAGAAAAAAATTTATTTTAGTTTTAATAGAGTATGAGGGGATAATAAAGAAATTATCTTTGAATATCTAAGAAGAATTTTTGTTCATTGCTGCAGGATTTCAAGATTCAAAATGTTGTAGCTTCTTGTGATGTTCAATTTCCTATAAGATTAGAGGAACTTGCCTATTCACATAGCTACTTCTCAAGTGTAATCTCATTCACCTAAAATGCTAGTGAAATTTTATCAATTAATTTTTCATGTCCCTTAATTTTGAATGTCTTATAATATTTATTTATGCTTTTTTGTGCAGTATGAACCTGAACTATTTCCCGGTCTTATATATCGAATGAAACAACCCAAAGTCGTTCTTCTCATTTTTGTATCAGGGAAAATTGTTTTAACAGGGGCTAGGGTACGAGAAGAGATCTATGAGGCCTTTGAAAATATTTATCCTGTCCTCACAGAGTTCAAAAAGATACAACAAAACTCCTAGGATAGTTCAGCAAAACTTATCAATAATTTTTTTTCTTTAAACATTCTATATAATGAGGGCTTGCCTTACAAAATTTCTATATGTTTCAACGAAACACTTATTAATAACCTTTTGCATATGAGCATTATATTTGATGAAATATAATTATCATATGTCATAAATTTTTAAATATTTTAAATGATTTATGTTAATCAAAATTATATTTATAGTTAACAAGTTTGTAAGTTAGTTAAACAAGTTTGTAAGTCATTTAATGATACATTGATTATTAATTGAAAAAGGTTTTAGTTTTAAACTTGCATTAGATCTTTAATATTAGTTTATGTTAATCCAAAATATAAGAGATATTATTTTTATGATATAATTTGAATAAATTCCTACTCTAACATTCCTAAAGGATCTACATCCTCATTGGTTAGGAGGAAAAACCCCAATTGAAAGAGAAGGTAATCATCATGGTACTATCATATTTACAAAAAACTAGAGGGAATTATAATATTTACTACTATATTGACATTGTTAAAAATCCTAGGGCCAAGACTAGACGATGAAAGGAAAAGGTAATAGCAATAACGAGAATAAAGATGTTATCAATATTGTAAAAAGAGAAAGTAATTTCTCTAATTCCTCAGTTATTGATTTTACTGCAAGGTTTTTCATTTACAAAACACCATTGAAAATTTGTTTATTGCTAATGAATTACTCTCAAATAGCATTCACCCTTAGACATGCTAATATAAAAGTGTTAAAAAACTATAATAATTTTATATTGACATTTCCAAATTTGATATTATGAATATTGAGTTAAATTTTGAAAGCTTTATTGTCTATTATATCCCAAAGCATAGTTACTAGAAAACCTTAGAACTATTAGAGTTAATCCATTTTAATGTTTACAAATCTTTTGCATATGAGTGAAAGGGAAATGAAACATATTTTGTATTATTCATTGATGATTATACATAAACGACTTAGTTGTATGACCTTGTTTTTAAATACCAAGTACTTGAAAAGCTTAAACATTCTAAAAACTATGTATAGAATAAGAAACACTTAAACTAATTTTTTAAGATCTAATGAATGATGTAAATATACCTTAATTAAGTTTAGTTAGTTTTGTGAGGAAGCATGTTTTTAACAAAAATTCACTATGTCATACACAACATAATAGAATAGTGTTGTAGTAAAGAAAAGCTATATATACTATTATTAAAATAAGGAACATGATGTCTAAAACCTAGATGTCAAAATTGTTCTAGATTGAAGCAATCTACTATAAGGTTTATATTATAAAAACATTTTTAACTTTAGCTCTAAGTATAATATCTCTCCAATAGATCCTATGGGTCTTGAGACGCAATAAACACTTTGGGTTCAATAGAACACTTTGGGTTCAATATTTTTTTAATAAACAAATTTAAGCATCAAGTTGGGGGAGTTTAGAATCTACTATAGAAGAATGATAATTCTAGATAAATTAGATTCCTCAATGAAACCCTTGAGACCTACAAAACTTCAAACACTTGGGAAGTGGAAGAAAACCTTTAGCATTGTATACAATCATCCAAAGGTAGGGAGAGAGATCCTCATTCATTCATTCTAGCTTTATTTGAGTAACATTTCATTCTTTTTAGGTATGAAGCATCCTAGTACAAATACGACATTTTTTTCTTGGAGAAACTTCAATTTATAAGAGGAGAGAGAGAGCATTCTCCCAACTTCCATTGATTTAGGGAAAATGGGAAGGGGAAGGTTAGGTTGGGGAAGGTGGGTTGAGGAGGAGGAAACCTAATTTTTTCTTTTTATTTTTCTTTCTTTTTTTGTTGATGATGTCATCATCATTACCTTGGTACCTTTATCCCATTTATAACAAGTTATTTGTTAAAGTAGGTGAAGGTTCAATGAAGTATTTTTTTAAATATATATTTTTAGGATATCAAACCCAAAATATAAACATATTAAAAATAAAAATTTAGAGTACAAAAGCAAAGAAGCAAAGGAGAAAGTCCAAAACAATAAAAAAGAAAGGTCCAATGGTTTTGGGGATGCCTTTTCAAGTTTTCATCCTTACAACCAATCCTCAAAAACCACCCCTCCGAGATAGGAAAAGGAAAGAACCAATGAGTTTAAATATATATTTTTGATTATACATACCTCTAAAATATATAGCTAACATGATACTTTAGTAGAATGTAGCAAGAATGTAAATGTATCTAAGTGTTACAAATGAGCAACCTTCAATCTACATAATACTTGTGAGAGAATAAACAAACAAATTGAATTACCTTTCAATATAGAGATTTACGAAAAATTTTGTTCATTAATATACAAATATATATAATTATAAACATATATACCCTATTTATCTTTCTTTGCTCTAAACTGAAAACTTGAAAAGCTAATTCATAGAACAATGGTTTTAGTACCTTGACCAAATTTACATGCAAGGGAATGAAACATAATAAGTTGCCATCATTTTTTTTATACATACAAAGATAGGCATGAAACGTTTGACGTATAGTAGGATGGTAGAATAGTATAAGCATGCACTATAAAATCGTCTCCATAACATTAGGAAATGGCCATGCTTATACCTAATAACAACATTTAGAAATCTATGGTTCGAGGCTACTAAAGTATGCAACTCTTATTACGAATCTAGAGATAATTATTGCTGCATTGAGTTTTCTATTCTATAGAGCCATGATGCCAAAGGCGCCTCCCATGCCTAAAGAGAGCTATTTAAATTACCAAAAATGAGCACCTCAATCAAAAGGTACCCACACATAAGGGAAGCCACCCACCCCCAACCTTTGTTTGAACAATAGAGCATAGCTAAAAAATATGCGGCATCCACTTATCCTTGTAATCCCATCAAACGAAACATTAAAAGATTCTAAGAGAAAGGTCACAGACTCCCACTCACATTCTCCATAGCTAAGTCTATAGCAACAGGGAGTATATGTAGGCCTAAAGAACTTTAACCTAAAATATATTGTTATTGACCTTTTCCTAGGCCAAACTACACAAGATCCGCACTGATTCATGTTAGGTATTTTGGGAAATCTCTCTAGAAATATCAGTTTCTATGGGACCAATGACCTTGGGGATCTGATACAATGACAATGCAAAGCAATTAAGATTTATGCAGGGCAAATATTAAATGGGTGTCTGATAACCTTGGAAGCAAATAAAGAAATAAATGTTGCCCAGGAGTCACTTTCGTGGTCCTGCCCAAGTCGCTAGAGAATTTTCCGAACAAAAGAGGTGTTGCGCAATCGGACAGGAATTATAAAACAAAGGCCCCGTTTTTTCGGCAACAATTGTGCCGTGTGTGGGTTTTTATGTTGGTTTTTGGATTTGGCAATTGGAATTTCCAAAAATTTGAAAAGTTTCAACTGCTCCAAAACCTCCTCCAAGAGTCACTCGACATAACCGCGACAAGTGGATGTTTGATTTCTGCTGAATATAAATACAAGGCATTTGCATTTTTATTCATGTTTATCTCTGCGATCGTTGCTGTGACAGCAGCAGCAGCAGCAACAAAAGCAGCTCAGAGAGATATATCCCTTCCTTAGGCAGAAAAGAAGGCCAAACATGAACTACAATACAGCAGAAGATGAGATTCATGAATGTCTGCTGAGAAAAGAGGAGGACAAGTTTCATCAGACTGAAAACAGCGATGGCCATATCCTTTCTGGCTACCACAACAAAGATGCCAATGGAAGACGTTACAGGATCAATTCTTCCTCTCAGACGGCCCTTGTTGGTACCCAGCTTTCACAGCTGGAGAGCCTGGATTATGAGTAAGTTTCCGAATCGGGGTTTCATGTCTGTTTTTTGCATTTCAATCTTTCAGGAGAAGATTGTGTTGATAGTGTGTTTTTTTGGTTGTTTTAAAGTTTCTGACATTAATACTGATCGTTGTTGTTCATCTCTGGAATTGGGTCTTTCTGTCCGCAGGATTCCTGAGAGTGATCTGTTCAAGCAGGACTGGAGATCCAGGAGTAAGAAGGAGATATTCCATTACATAGTTCTAAAATGGACCCTGGCCTTCCTCATAGGACTCTTTGTGGGTATCATTGCATCATTTGTGAACTTTGTCATTGAGAACATTTCTTCCTACAAGTTGCAGTTTGTGTCAGACCTGATTCTGAAAAAAAGGTAATGGAGTTTTTGGCCAAGGAGAGCTTGTTTCATGATGATGGAATATTTTTGAGAAGCCATGAATGATTCCAGAACCTGAAAGAGTGAAATTCTGATGGCAGGTCAGTTTTGGGTTTTGGTATTCTGGCTGGAAGCAATATCTTCTTGACCTTGCTAGCAACCTCTCTTACAGCTTTCATCGGTCCAGCAGCAGCAGGGGCTGGTGTGCCTGAAATCAAGGCATATCTCAATGGAGTGGATCTGCCTAATTTCTTTGGACCCAACACTCTTTTTGTCAAGGTAACTAATCATTTGATGCAGAATCCTTTGGTTTGGCCAAAGTCTTGTGAAATTATTTGGTTTCAGTTTCGTTATTTGAAAAGGCAGAGTTAACCCAGGCATGTTTGTTGTCTCCTGGAAAAAAATTGAAGGTTTTTGGAAGCATATTTGCGGTGTCAGCAGGGCTGGATCTGGGCAAGGAGGGGCCATTGATCCATACTGGATCATGTATTGCAAGCATACTTGGTCAAGGTGGCTCAAGGCGATATGGCCTCACATGGAGGTGGCTCAAGTTCTTCAAGAATGACAGAGACAGAAGGGATCTCATCACATGCGGGGCAGCTGCTGGTGTGGCAGCTGCCTTCCGAGCTCCCATCGGAGGAGTTCTTTTTGCACTTGAAGAAATCGCAACATGGTATGTTTCTTGCCCAATTCCCGACAATGCATCTGAGTATGATCAGAAAAGATGAATTAAGGATGAAGTAAATTTCTCTGTACCCACGAACTTTGAATCCCTATTTCTAGTATTTTTCATTATCATCTTAGCCTTGTATTAATAAAACAGGGTCCTCTGAATTAGTCAAATGGTGTCCTTAATCAAACCTTGAGGCTGGCTGTTACCTGAAATCTCTTTCACTCTTGTATTCTTTTATCTATTTGCAATTTCTTCCCTTAAATCTGTAATTTTACTTTATTAAAAAGATTTTATAACCATGAATGATGATGGATCTTGCAGGTGGAGAAGTGCACTACTTTGGAGAACCTTTTTCACCACAGCAGTGGTTGCTGTGGTGTTACGAGGATTCATAGATTTTTGTGGGAGTGAAGGTCACTGTGGAAAATTTGGCAGTGGTGGCCTGATCATGTTCGATGTTAGCGCTGCCACAATAAGATACAAATTCATTAGTATGTTGCCAGTTGTGGTGCTTGGAATAATTGGAGGAATTTTTGGAGCAATATATAACTTTCTGCTCAACAAAACTCTGAGAGTCTATGCAATTATAAACCAGTAAGCATTTCCTCTCTTCAATCTCAGGAGTAGGCAATACTTTTGTAGACGTACGTTTGTTGCTTGGATTGAACTCATTTGTAATTTTGTATCATGATCACATGTTCACTAGACTGATTTGATGCAAACACTAGTGCTGTTAGCCTTGGCAAACCGATCATCATCATCTTGACCTTCTATGTTGGATCCGTTTTAGAAGCACTGATTAACCATTTTTTACCTGCTCATGGCTTATCGGTTCATCATGACCTTACCTACTTACCCTATATCCATCATTATCGTACCTTTGTCTTAATTGAAGTTCGATACATGAGTTTTCTTTTACCATTTACATTTATCAAGAACTAAAGAACAATCATTATCAGTCACTTCGCTTAATCTTTACAAGGTCATCCCAAAATTCATCCATGAAATTTCACTTTACTGTTTCATCCAAAATGTCTAATTTAATATTCTGATGTCTCTCAATATTCTTTTAAACCTCTCCTGTTACCCTCTGCCCATCATTATCTTCTCCTTATTCCAACAAGTTCTTCTTCACCATTCACCTTATCAACAAGTAAAGCACAATCACTTATCCTTTTCCTTAAGATCCTTACAAGGTCCTACAAATCATCCATAAACTCTGACTTTTACTTTTTTATCCAAAATATCCAATTTGAGATCCTACCTGCAGTTCAGGGATGGAATTATCATCATCACTATAGTACAAGAAACCAGTGAACTGACTCCAGCACAATGGTTTCTAACAGGAAAGGAGCATTGTACAAAATGCTTCTGTCAGCTGCAGTGGCTCTGATGACATCCTGTTTCATATTTGGTCTGCCATGGCTTGCATCCTGCACACCCTGCCCAGCAGGGGCAGCACATGAATGCCCTAGCAAGGGCAACTTCAAGCAATTCCACTGCCGTGCAGGCCACTACAATGACCTGGCCACACTGCTGTTCAACACCGTGGATGCCACAATCAAGAATCTCTTCAGCTCTGGAACACCAGGAGAATTCTCACAGGCATCCCTCATGATCTACCTGGTTACCATATTCCTCCTGGGATTGATAACCTATGGTCTGGCCCTGCCCAGTGGTCTGTTCATTCCTGTGATCCTCATAGGCTCAACCTATGGCAGGGCTCTGGGGGAGATGATAGGCCCCTTCATAGAGATAGACCAGGGCCTGTGTGCGGTTTTGGGAGCAGCCTCATTTCTTGGGGGATCCATGAGGATGACGGTATCTCTTTGTGTGATTCTACTAGAACTCACTAACAACTTAACACTGCTGCCATTTGTGATGCTGGTGCTGCTCATATCAAAAACAATTGGGGATGCATTCAACAGCAGTGTGTATGACCAGATTGTGAGGCTCAAGGGGCTGCCATTCCTGGAAGCCCATGCAGAACCCTACATGAGGGTTCTCAGAGCTGCAGAGGTCATAACAAATCCTCTGGTTTCCTTCAAGGGAGTGGAGAGAGTTTCGACCATAATGCAGACCCTCACCAACACCGGTCACAGTGGGTTCCCAGTCATAAATGATCGTCCCCACCCAAAACCTCCAGTGCTGCACGGCCTGATCCTGCGTTCACATCTCCTGGTTCTGCTTCACAAGAAGGTCTTCATGCCAACACCAGAAATCACACTGGATGTAACCCACATGTTGAACCCTAAAGATTTTGCAAAGCCCGGATCAGGAAAGGGTCTGAAACTGAAGGATATTGAGTTGGACCCAGAAGAACTCAACATGTACGTGGATCTTCATCCTTTCTGCAACACTTCACCATACACTGTTGCAGACACATGCTCTGTGGCAAAGGCTTATGCCCTCTTCCGCCATCTTGGCCTCAGGCATCTCTGTGTTGTGCCTAAGGAACCCGGGGTAAGTTATTTATTTTTACTTTTTTTTTTGGCTATGATTTCACTAATAAAACTCTGCTTCAACATTTCAAGGTGTTTGATTTTATTCTGAACCCACAACCCAAATCTAAAACGCAAGAAAAAACCCGGAAACCCCCCAAAAAACCAATCTAGATTTCCGACTTCAAGGTACAATTCTTATTCTAAACTCGTGGTGCCCTAATTTTCTTGGAAGATCTACGCCCCTAGTTTTTGAAAGCCATCTCAATTTTACCAAGCCAGACAAGTTTTTTAAAATAAACAAATGAAAAGGTTTTGAGAATTGGGAACCTAATGTTACTGCGAATTTTTTTTTGCCCTTACAGAGCTACCCGATAGTGGGAATTCTAACACGGCACGACTTCATGCCTGAGCACATCTTCGACGTGGCCCCATTTTTGAGAGAACGGAAGAGAAAGAGATTAGGAGCGTACCCAGGTCCATGACCTCACTTGTCTTGAGAGAAGGGACTCCGGCAGGAAATTACAAGAATTTTGGCGCACTAGGATCCGGGGGTAATATTCTTTTGATTCCCTGAATAAAGGCAAGTCTGCTTTGCAGGATTTCGTTTTCGTTTTTACTTTGCTGTGCAGTGAGGAGAGGCTTCTGTCTACTAGTCTATCCTTGGTCTTCCTAGGATGAATGAATATCAGTATTCCATGAATGATTTCATGGATCATGATTATTTACTGTAAAATGCAAATTTGGTTGTTGATTATTTATTATTTGTCCGGGAATACCCTTAAAATTTGGAATTATTTATTGAATTGCGTGGGTGTGTGCATCAACATGTGCAATCCTATCTATTTTCATGTGGATCATTGCATGGTAGATATGGATTGCATTGGGATCATTCCATGCCGGGTATGTTTTTGTTCCTGGTTTGGTTGGACGTATCCTAAAAAACAAAAAAAGTTTCAAATCGTGTGAAACTACAAAGTGGTTACGTGGATTAGCATGTGCAATCTTATTTATTTTCATGTGGGTCATTGCATCTCAGGTATGGATCGCATAAAGATCTTTGCTTACCATTGGGCCCAAAGTCTTTTCATGGTGAAGCACGTATGCAGGGCTTGAGATATACATAAGAGCAAAAGAGTTGCAAGCATGTTTTTTTCGTGCAACCTAAAATTTTAATTATCTTTTTATATTTTATAAAAATGAAAAAGAGATTTCAACCTTCGCAAAATGGTTTAGATACCAGCATGCCATTATTTCATCTAGTTGATTGAAATTTGAAGTGCATATTATTTTTTATTTATAATATTTCCCGAGTCCTACCATGGTCTAGTGAGTACCATAAACATGCGACTCTCCGACTCCAAAGCGTCAATCTTGGGGGCAACGGAAGGCCGCGGTGGCGGGCCCGCGTCCACGTGGCCATGGCATCACAGCGAGGCATATCTCGGAATCTGACGTGGAATTGTTTTCTAACAAATAGCATCCTGCCACGACATCACGGTTACCTTTTCAAGTTCCTATGCCACGTGAACATAGCCCACCAATCACAACCACTTCAGAAATCACTCCGCCGTTTTGAAATCACCAAATCTTTGACATTTGCGTCACCGGAATCCATCCAAGGATCGAACCAAGCATATACAGTTAAACATACAAGTTTTCTTAGCAATAAGAACGACACAAATGTCAACCTGCAACTGCTGCACATAAAATATTTTCTTTTTTAATTTATCACTCCTTAGACTATAGCACCGCTCCACGACGAAATTAAAATTTTTGTTAAAGCATGAACAGCATGTTTCATTCTCCATCGAAAATTTCGGGTTAAACTCTAAGCTGTTACCCGGCAGGTAAAACCCTGAAGTGCAAACCTGGACCTTAATTTTGTTATAGAAAAACCATACTTCCCTTCCGTCACAGTGTACATGCAAGGCTTCTAGATGTTTTCGTTGGTCAATTGCTTTTGTTGTGTGACCAGCCCAGAAGACTTTTGTTTACTGGAATATGTCACGGTAGTCATGTCAATAATCTCCTACAACTACTTTTTCCTCTTTCCTGTCGATGCTAGGCTATCTTTTGGTTTGATGGTTAGCTAGGCTATTAAGAACTATCATTTGGAATGATGGTAAGGTCTTTGTTGGTCAAGGTGGAAAAAATGGGTTTGAGCATGGGTGCAACTACTTGAAGAGTTTAGACTTTTGCTCATCCATTGGATGACCCTTGAAGGACCTCCTTGGTAGAATGAACAAGCTAGAAAAGGTAAGTTGGGCTCTTGGTTGTGGTTATCTTTTGATAAACCATAAATCAATCCAATCCACATTGTTTCAAAATAGTCCAATCCACATTGTTTCAAAATAGATGTTTGGGATCAAGTAGTGATGCAATGAGATACATGTTCATCCTAAACGTCCATTTGACTCGATGCAGATTAATTTATGATTTTCCACGTATGGTGGGGCACGTGTTGCTATTATTAAAATCGTTTTTACTTTTAACACCAAATCCATAATTTTAAAAGCGATTTTGCAGACTTTTGGTTGCCACCGAATACGCAATTCCTAAAACGACCCCATATTTTTCGTGACCAAATTCATTGCATGATTTGGTGCATCCTTAACCTGACGTATAACGACAGCTTTAAAAAATGGACGTCCAAAAAGTAGAACATTGGCCCACATGCCACCTTTAAATGAAGGAAAAAAAAAGAATTTAAGGTCAATAAAAAAAGGTGCAGAAATGCAGCCAACCGATGGAGTCGAAAGTGTGGGTATAGAGACGACCAAAGGCCGCGGTGGTGGGCCCATGGCAGGGCATAATTGTGGAATATAACGTGGGATTAATCCCATTGCTCAGCAGCTGTTAAAACGACAACATGGATAAGTCAATAATGATGCATCGATTTAAGCACGCACTCCTGTTGGCCACATGGACATGGCCCACCAATTATCAACACCGACGACGTGTCCCTCACTCCATTCCTTCAATTTCACGTTAAATAAGAATAACCAGTTAAAGTGCGAGCACGACATGCACGTGAACATACAAATTCATTTATTTTGTCTTCTGATTTATTATTCTTTGACTATAGTTGCACGCTCCGACAAAGATAAAGTTGTGTTACAAGTTTTGATGGATTGCTATTTGTTGTTGACTCGACAATGTTAATGATGTTTCAATTTCTTTCTTTTACAACAACGACCTTCTGTTGAACTCTTGACAAGTGTATTACCAACAAATTAGTTGACGACGTGGACGTAGGATTTAAGCAGAACATGCATAAAGATATCATTCTCTTGCTTTAGTGTATATATATATCGTTAGCATTACATATTCTATCACAAATATCAAAAATATAATGTTGATAAACATTGAGTATGCACCATGTTCAACCATATAAATCTATCAGCATTGTGGTACACTATGTTGTAATCTATAGATAAGCAAGGTGGAATATTTAGAATAGTTAAGGTGGAGGGTCACAATCTTCCTGGTCACACTTATAGTGAGGTCAAATTGTATGATTAAGTGTGATTGAAGCGTAAACATATAAATGCTACAACTTCTATCTTGCTTGGTTTCAATTCTGCTTATAGAAAGATTTGAAAGTAATCAATTATTAAATTATCTATAAAATAATATAAATGTAAAAATTAAACAATAACTTAAAAATATTTATATGTTTATTTAAAGATTGAAATAATAAATTTCTACACACACCTCACTATAAAACCCTTTATTTAAGTGCATTCAACATGTTTGGCTATGTTTTAGATTGTAGAATTTGTTGGCATAGGTACCAATGCATAAGATAAAGTGAAAAATGTATAGCTTACAAGTAAAAGTGGAACAAAAAGTGAACACCCTCTTTCTTTTATCTGAATGAAATGTGAGTACATAAGAGTTTGCATTGATTATGCTATGGAGGCAAGTATTACTTCCTAGCTTTTATCCTAAGGATGTATGAATGAGGGTGGAACATAACGTAATATGTGGTAAAGCGAACGAAATGATAAAATGAACATGTTTTATGGGATGGAATTGAGTTTTCCTTTTCTTGTACAATGGGAGATAACCAAACCATGAATTTAGGGTGGTTCAATAGTAATTCCCATGAATGAAACTATTGTACTAACATTTTTGATGTTAGCAGCAACTATGAAGAAAGTTGTACTTTAGGACTTTCGACTAGACTTTTAAGTCTCTAAATCTTTGATTTTATGCGTTTTAGAGCTTCTAGACTAATGAGACTTGATATGTTGGGCAACTTTGTTTGTCAATGAAGCCTTGTCGACGCATCTTAGATGCATTGATGCATATATGTCAATTAAGACATGTTGATGCACTAACCGGCAATGCATCTTAGATGCGTTGATGCAGCCTTGTTGATGCATCCCTATCGACATAGCCTCATTGACACATCTCTGTTGACATAGCTAAATACCTTAATGTATCCCTATCAATGCAATGCCTGTATTTGCCTATAAATATGCAAGCACCTGTTGTATATTTGGCACCATTTGGTTAGTAGTGTAGCTAGACTCTTGTAGTTTTATTTCATAATCTTAGCAAATAGCTAGTGATTACCTACAGTGTGGATTTGAGTCAGTTGTACAAAGTCTTATTCGAGTGGCATTGTTCCTAAACACATTCCATGAATGGTAATAAGATCAAGATTGATTCCTATTCATTGTACGACTTTGACTTAGAATAAATTTACTTTCAATGCAATTTATTTTTTATGTACTTAGTTAACATTTATATTTCTATGCACATTAATCAATCGATAGAATGAGCATGGCCAATTTCGAGTGTAAACACGTATTTGCTTAGTAATCCCATCAGTGAATACATGAGTTCAGAATGTGTATGGAAAGTTGGAAATGGACACTCATTGCCATTAGGATGGTTTAGGATTTATCTTCTTATTATTAATTAGTTTAAATAATTAATTTATACATGATAATTTAGTTAGTTTAAGGGCCATAGAACATCAATAATCACATGTCTCGCTTTGGACTAAACCATATGTGACAAAGCTACCACTAGTCCAAGTGGGAAGAAAATGACTTGCAATCAATGCTTAACAATCTAGATACCACACTAGTTCCATCCACAGAATTTAATTGGATTGCACATGAATGCTTGTGATTCATATGGTTTGGTGTAGCAGGTACTCACTTCTCATCATTGGCACCGTTGTTGGGGATCGTGCTAGTTATCTAGATTAGTTATATTATAAACAATTGTTGTAAAAGTATTAATGATTTATCTTTTTGAAAATATTAATATTTTTAAGTCACACACGTTATCAAATAAAAATATGTCTTCTTCACATAGGACCAATAATGAATCACATGATGGGAATACTAGTAGGAGAAATGGTAGGTTCTATATGTAAGAAAATTAGAGTGAATCACTAAACATAGGGGTCTCATATGCTGAATTAGACCCTTACTACATTCAAAGACTACATTGAACTAATGTAGACAATCTTAAAGGAGATGAAGTAAGTCCTAGAATAAAGAGGGCCTCAAGGCCTAGGACCTCCTCCAAACTTGGAAGAGATAAATCAAGGGACCATAAGGGGAGATATAAGAGCCATGACGATTCTCCTAGTTTACCATCTTCATCTTCCTTTGCAACATCTAGTTCTAACGAAGATGAACATAGGTATAGAGATTGAGATACACTAAGGGGTCAAGATGAAGATATAAACAGAAAGAAAAGGTAAGATGAAAGACATCAAAGTAAGGATAGATGAGATCATCGTAATCAAACAAATATAAATAGAGATTATCATCAGTATATGTCTAATGATGATGAACCCTTGTTGGCTATTAGAAGCATGATACAAATCACAGAGGTAGTTAGAATACCCCATAGGCATCAAAGAGAAAGCCACATCAAGTGACTTAATATGAATAACATTCCTAAATTTGAGGGAGGCTATAATTCTAATTCACAACATCATTTACAAGTCTTCCATGATGTCTGCACGTTGTAAAACATTGAAAGTAAGTGGCAAAAGCTTGAGCTTTTTTCTAGGACACTAATAAAAGAAGCTAAAAGTTGGTATAGATTGTTGGAACAAGATTCAATCCACCAATGGTCCACAATGCTTGAGCTCTTCAACGAAAAATACCAAACCTATGAAAGAGTGTCCAATCTAAGAAAACAAATCCAAGGATGGAAATAAGAAAACCATGAATCCTTAGATGTAGCCTTAGATAGATACTATTCTCTACTACATAGATGTCTAGGACATGGTTTTTCTCAAAAAGAGCAACTTCTCCACATCATAGATGGGCTTTATAACAAAATGAGGAAGATTCTTGGGATCTATGCCCAAGGATGATTATTAGAATTGAGATCCCATTAGATACAAAGGCTAGTTGAACAAGTGGCAAAAGAAGAAGAAGAGTTGTGTAAAAGGGAGAGTTTAGAGGAATATAACTAGGATCCAACTCTTCATGAAAAATAGGTTCATATTTATGATCAAGAAAAAGAGGCAGCTCTTGATGAGTTGATTTCATACTAAACCTTGCCAATACAAAATTCTATCACTGAATTGAAGCAAGGGTAGATAAGATGTGCGATTTGATGAATGAAAAAGTTACAACCAACTTGAAAATCATAGAGGAGAAGGTAAAACAATAATGATTTAGTAATCAAAACAAGAAGAGGAAAAAGAACAAAGAAACAAGGAAGGACACTTATCGGAAAAAAGAGAAAATATCTATAGTAGAAGAGGTTACAAACTTAGATACAAAAGAGGATTATGGATGTAACATTTGCCAATATCAACATCCAAAGGACTATTGCCTAGTTATATTACATCTACAAGAGTTTGGGGCTTTTGCTTTGAATCCTAAGTTCATAACAAAGAAAATGCCTAGGAGACTACCTTACCCATAAGGTAATTATAGATAGTCCTATAACCAATAGTACTATCCTAGTGGGACTTCTTATCAACCTTAAGACTACTATCAACCAAAATGGCAAAATCCATAGCTGTGGGGGATGCCATCAACAAGCCAACAATAGCCCTCTCACCATCTGAACCCTTATGGATACTAATGAAGCATCATGGTTGGATGCATAGAAAGGATGTCATTGATGCAACCTCGTCGACGAGATGCCATTGACGTGATCTTGTCAATGTAGGGTTTGACCCATTAACATGTACCCATCGACAGGGGATCTTGTTTCACCTATAAATGTGCAGCTTCCACTACATTTATGGCATTTCTTTCATAACTTGTAGCGAAACTCTAGCAATTTTTACATTCAAAAGTTAGAATATTTTCTAAGTGCTTACAGTAAAAGTCAAAGAGTATATAGATCTTTATTTAAGCACTGTTGTATTTGAGCACTGTAGTATGTGCAGTAATAAAGATGAGCTTTCTGATAAACGTTGCAGCACTTTGAAATAGATTAATTCTTTCCTTTATGCATTTAATATTTTGAGCAATTTCCTTTAATGCTTTAAGTAATTAAATTAAGCTAATTTAAGATATAATAAATAGTGATTAATTAAGCACATAAGTACGACCACTTTAAGCATATGCTTGGCACTTGGTAATTCTAGTAACACGCTTAATGTTTGATAACCTAGTAGTGTTAAACGTGTTTAGGATGTGTACAGAGGATGGGAATGGATTCTTATGTTAGGATTAGTTAAGTGTTAGCTAGTTATTAGATTAAATTAGCAATTAAATATCTTTATTCATTATTCTTTGTGATGAGTGGCGAGGTACCCCTACACTCAACCATACGAATACGAGCGTCTCACATGCAATCCGGTCGAACTCCTTAGATGGACTAGTTGTGGTATCAAGATAGTTATCCTTAGGTCGTAGTTCGTTGTCTTCCCATATGGACTAGTGTTAACTTTATCACGTATGGTTTAGTCTAGAATGAGTTGTATGATGTGTTCCTATACTACTGCTACTCCTGAATACAATGGGAAATGATATTAACTAAGCTAAGAGGGAGAGGATGAGAGAGAATTTAAGCTAGCCTAAATGCAATGAGCATCTGTTCCTCAATCATCTGTACACATCTTGGACCTCGTGCACGACTACCACTGGGACTACCAAGTGTAGGTCCTAGGTACGCTACTGGGTTACCAAGTAGTCATACTTAAATGCTCATAATCAAGTCGTACTCATTTCGTGATTAATAGGAGTTTAGGGTGAAGAGATATTAACTAAGAAAGTAGTAAATAACAATTAAATAAATAATTAAACTAAGTGAATGCTACAATTATGAAGTAATCTCGATCTTTATTTCCGGTCATGTGCGTGTCCAAGTACATCACACTCGAATAAGGATGTCATACAGTTACAATCACCACACTGCAGACATACACTGGGAGAGAAGGGTTGAGAGAAGAACTACTTAAAATTGAAACACTTAAAGCAAAGAACTACAAAAAAATCCCTATTGGAATTGTCTACCTCTTATTTATAGATGAGGAGACAGGCATACACGATATTGCAGTTAACTAAAATGGCGACTCATCATACCCCAATGACTGAATGAAAACTCGTCCTCGCGTTACAGTGAGAACAAGCTCCATTGATTACACAGTGGATAGGTATGGGATTATTGAATGGTGAGAATGGGTTTATGCCGCAGTGTGGAGTCAAAACAAAATTGAGACACAACACAAAAAATGTGAAAGGAAATCATACAGCTACAAAATTGATGGAACTCATGTAGTTCCTGGTGGCGGTGGCTCCTCCATAGGTGCTTTCCCCTTGTCTTGTGCTCCAGGTCTTAGGACTTGATGGCATTGAAGTATGACCTAGGGTTTCTCCTCTTCGATTCGGGGATCTTGTGCTGTCCATGCTAATGTTCCGATGTTTGATGGAGTCAGCATCTCCCATGGATAGGGTAGTTGTGGAAACATTTAATTTGCCTTGACATACCAAGCCGCAAACACCCATCGTTCCTCCTCGTAGGCCTTGGCTTTATCTTTGTATTCTTAAAAATCCGCAAGCCATCAAGCCAAATCTGTTGCGACACCTTTTTGTCCTTGGTAGCCTACTTTCACCACCTCAAGTTCAGAATTTGCAATCTCCAATTTTTGTGACATCTTCTTGCGTTCTGCAAATTTTGTTTCATATTTATTGTAGGTGGTAGCTACTTGTTGTTCGAGTTCTATTCTCGGGCACCTTGTTATTAACATGGCAAGGTTGGCATATCGCAGGTTTGCCAACTCCATGTATTCTATAAGATCCTAGATCTACAGGTCCTGGTTCTTAACTTCCGCCTGGTAGGCAAAGGCATATGTGTCCAATATGGCCTGCCAGTCAATGTGTTGAGCACTGATAGCATTGATGTGGGCCTTGGCCATATGGATCTCCTTATTAAGGATCTGTTTGTACATCCCCACCTGGTTCCGGAAGTGTTTCTTTAACTTCTCATGCCGTTTAGCCTCATTTTTCCACATGCCTATTTCGATAGCTATCTTTTGGCGAATGGTGCGTACCTCCTCCATTGAGAGAGTTCGATTCTCCTTGGCTAAACGGCTCATGTCTTGGTTGACTCGGATGAATTATTCTCGCAACTGATGGAAATGTTCTTTGAGAACATTCTTTTGCTTCTCCACAGAGGTCAACTAAAGGTTGTTAGCAACAAGCTGCTTATTTTCCTCTTGTAAGGCCTTGAGTGCCTTGGTATGCATATGAGTTTGTGCCTGTGCTACAGAGGCATCCCAAACAGCCTTCTCTTTTTCCTATGCCACATTCTTATTCTCTGTTAGAAGTTTGGTTAGTTGCTCAGTTTTGAAACTGTCTAGTTGATCTGTAGGAACAAATTGCAAAGGGTCCCACTGTGCTACTTGTAGGGCCACGAGCTTTTCATGCAATTTTTGCACCTCTGCTTTAGCATGCTTGGCCCTCACCTCTGTCAAGACCAACTTCCCCTTAGTGGAAATGAGGTCTGACTGAATTACTGTAACATCTTGAGGGATTTCATTACTTGTCCTATTTGTAGTGCTCGATCAAGTGCATCCTCATGTTCCGCAGGAGTCATTGAGGTTCCAGCCAAAGTTTGAGCATCCCGTGCTCCCGTGAGATCTTCCAGTGGTACAACAAGTACATTGAATGATTCTTTAATGTGGTCTGCGACCACTTCTGCAGCTCCTGCTGCATCCTGTTGTTGCATGACCACCACCATGGCCCCTTCACCAGTTTCTAATTGCACTTGGAAAGATGCAATGTTTCCCGAGATCTGTTGTGACCAAGTACTTTTCCCTCCTCTTGTATGGATGGACACTTCACCCCTTGCACGATCCAAAGAAACCGTGGGCTATATGGCATCGTCAATGACACGGAAGAGATTTGCATCATCACAACTTCCCCAATTGACCATCTCAGCGATGGCCCTGAGATGGCTCATCGACGGTCTGTAATCTTGCGGCGATGGTTGATCTTGGCCTGTGCTAGGCCTTGCTTCCTATTGTTGGCTGGGTCCCGGACTTGGAAGTTGGCTGGGTCCTACAAGTTGAGTTGCAGTTGGTCTAGCCGTTTATTCTTTTTCTTGTTCTGGTCCCAGTGTCTCACTAGTGATTTTCCTTGCAGCTGGTGGCTTTAACAATTTAGCGTATGAAGCATTCTAAGCTTTTTGGAGTACATCATTAGTGTATCCTCTGATACCAGCACATTGGCACAACTTTTTGATAAGATAAGGGAAGGGTAATGCAAGCTTCCCTGTCTTCTGTTCTTCAAACCGCCTTAGGATCTCCGTGAAATATAAATGAGGCAGGTTAGCATTAACCTTTCCCATTAGCACTACACATCCCCTTGCTGCATATGTTGAAATCCTTTTTAGGCCCTTTGTGGGGAAGAGGTGATATGTTCCAATTTTGAAATAGATCCTCTCTTCCGTTGTCAACTCTCCAAATGTCTTATCCTTGCCATATGCCCTCTCCAACCAAACTCGTCGTGCATCAGGGTCTAAATGGGTAGATAACTGAGCAACCTTTGGCCCTATATTCAGAAGGTTTAATACTTTTGAAATGGTCTGCACAAAGAAATCAACTTTCACACCATAAATGTTAATAGTGGTGCCTTGTTCTTTGTTGTGCCAGAATTGGTACGTTTTCCCTAAGTACCAGGCACCGCTTGCAAAGAGGATAGGCCATAAGGGAGACCCTTTGAGGTGATCCCTAACAGCTTTAGGAGCAAACTCTATAAAAGATTCAAAATTTAATTCCATAATCACCATAGTGAATGTGGACCTTTCGTGGATAGCTTGAACACAATCCTGGGGCAACGTGAGATGTTGTCCCTATTCAAGCGCTGCAATAGCTCCTCCTTCTACTTACCCAAATTCTACAGTAATAGGGTCTTCTTGATGAATGCTAAATGATTGTTCCTCCTTCTTTGCATGTTGATCAGCAAGGACTTGTTCTTCGCCCCTCCTAGGTCGTTTGCTTCCACCTTAAGTAGCACCTTCTTGTTGTCCACGTTTCGGGGCCATCTGCAATCACACAGGGCCAAGCGTTAGTAAGGTTGTTTCTGAAGTTAATTTATACCTTACTATTTGCCTTAATTAATTTATTTTATCTTCATGTGATGTTTCCCGAAAGATTATAATAGTGAGTCTGTTTTACTTAGCTGGTTTCCAATTTTAGTTTCCCAGTGTACCTAAAGGGATGAAATTATTTTTGGCACAGTTATCCTTAATGTTATAGCTAATTACCCTTGATGATGTCCTTTGGGCAATGACAAATTCCAAAAACGTTATGTGCTATTTGGCATGTGTCCCTCCCCCACAACTAAGCTAAACACTTTGGGTTCAAGTAGGTTCAGACGGAATAAAAATCAAAGTACCAGCGAGCGAGATATAGGTAGAAAACCAAGGGTCTCACAACCGCAAGTCGTAGAGAAAAATTTGAAAAACTCCCTTGCGTGAATTGTGGAAAATGATGTTAAGTGTTGCAGGGGGTCACATATATATAGTTTGATGGGACACAATATCGCATACGATAGATCGCGTACACGATATCGCGACCTATCGATGTTTAGACCGAGGGAAAAAATACTGAATTTTGAAGGTTTTTCTGGAATTAAAAATGGAAATTAAGGACATGTGGGCACATGTTAAAGGGTTCTAAGGTAAGTTAGATAGTTTTGAAGGCACGAATAATGATATGTGGGTGGACTTTAGCAATAAGGCCTTGGGTGGTAAGTGAGAGAAAAAGGTCACGTAGGGGTACATAGGAATGTTGGATTTCAGAGGGATAGTATTAGGGAAAGAATATCGTGGAAAATATGCTGAGGGTAAGAAATGGTGTGTGTGAGCTATGTCATGAGTGAAAATTACAAAAGATTACACAAGTGGGTCCTCCCCAAAGCAGGTTCCAACCTATAATGCCCTTGTGTAACCACACTTAAAAGTGTCTGTGGACACTAGAAGGGTCAAATGTAATCCACACTGATTCCACAAAACACACGCATGTAAATATCACCGGAATGAGGTAAGAATTCTACGTTACACATGACAGAAGCTACAAATACAAGAACAGTGAGATGAGATGAACTATAGAAGGGATTGTAGAGATTGGGACATGAGGTAAGTGACCCAGGGCATAGTGAATCCTGTGTGTAAAGCATGATTAATGTGTCATTAACCCATCATTCCAAGATTAGGACCAAGTCCATTCCTCTAATTAGTGACACCGCATTGTTTTATCCCATGATGAGAAACTATGAGAGTATTAGAACAACAAGGCATATGATCACTTGGCATTTTGTTCAAGGGAGGAGTGATTTTTGTTTTGTGGCACTTCCTTTGTTTTTTTTTCTCTTTCTTCTCCCTTTTTTTTCGATTGCTAAATCCAAAGAAGTTGCCAACCTTCAAGCATGGGTGCATGTCTTTCCAATGGGATCCCCTAGAATAGCATTGGGTTTTTAAGTGCCTTTTGATGACTCTTACTCCTGCTTTTCATTAGATCTACAAGGATCTTAGTACAACCACGCTGCATGATAACTCTCATAGACATCACCAAAGAGAATCAGCAAGTCCCCTTGATGTCACATCCAAATCATTCCCTCTTGGTCCATCCTTCTTCATTCTGGGGACAATGAACACAAAAATAATTTTAAGTTTTAAGAATGTCAAGAATATCATTGTACCCTCAACAAAACCTCTTATTTGTAGGATGGATGAGTGGGTGTAATGGGCTCACTGTCCAAATAATTGATCACTCGAAACTTGATAACATAGAACACACCTCAACCAACGAGCCACATGAGTGTCTTATTCGTAGACGAGATTACTGATGAAAAGATAAAAAGATAAAACAAGAAATTAAAACATGAAAAACTGGAAAAAAAATTGTAAAATTAAAGAAAATGAAAAATATTTGTTAATCATGTTTGTTATTAAAATGGGGGATATCCTCCATAACTAAACGTTTGAGCAAGGTGAGGATTAACAAATGAAAGACGAGGATCCTTGCATGTTGGAAATATTGGAACTTGGTCATACTTACCCCATTGGGGTTCACACACTTGGTTATAGTAAACATAGTGGGGCAATTTATGAGATGTAGTTCCTGGATAAAGAGTTGACCCACTATGATACTTGGGACCATAAGATGGTACGCAAGGATTAGGATGTTGCCCTCCATGGTTGTGTTCATTGGGCCATATGGTTGTTGGAGTGTGAGTTGGTGGCCCTAATGAAGTAACATGAGGCGTTGGATTCGAAGGAAAGGGTGCACCACAGTGTTGGGATTGTGCTGAGTTGAAGGATGCAATGGCCTTGGAGTTGTGTTATCCCTTCTTACGGTCATGTTTAAAGAAGGGACACTTTTGATGTTGAGGAGGCCTCTCACTACTGTTGGCAATAGTAGCACAAGTAACGTTCGAGGGTTGTTGGTATGGTGCAGACACCTTAGGAATAGTTGGTGGCAATGTAGAAGGAGGGAAAGGATGAGAATGTTAAAAATTAGAAGAAGTGTAAGGTGCACAAGGTGGTGGTTGTGTTGAGGACATGGGCTGATAGTATTGAGGAGAATGATAATGCGGTGAGATAGAGTATGTTGGCCCAGTTGGAGAGATAGGGTATTGGACTAGATAAGCATTTGGATTCAGATGATATGAAGGGTGTCTCCAGTTTAGGGGTGGCTTCCCCCACAATTGGGATTGTTGTCACTATGATCGAACACAGTATCTTTGTATGAACTCGGGATGTAATGTGCTTCCCCAATGCTCATATAAATGTAACAAGATTGGGCATTGGCCCTTGGGGTGATCGTACAGGCAAATGTTGCATTCATACGTGTGATTGGCAGTTGAGCTCTTATTTTCCTTATCCCTTCTTTTTGATTGTCTAATGATACTTTGTCCTGGTTCTCGAGTTGTCAAAACTCTATCTCCAATGATATCAATATATTCTTCACACTTTTTATGCATCCATTCCAACATCTTATTGATCTTTGCCTCGACTTCCTCTAACGATTGTTGTATCGGCAAAGATGGTTCTTTCCCCTTATGGTAGGTTGATTTCTCCTTTTTGTGATTATGGACCTTTGTTAAGTTGAGATTTTGGTCCCGTTGATGTTTTTCAACATTCTCCCATCTAGCCATTTCTCCTTCTTCTTTTGCTACCCCGCTTAATAAGCTCTTGGACTTGATGGGTTCGTAGTTCATATAATTGACCTTGGGCATACAGCCCTAGGGTCTCTCTTGTTTCATCATGAAGCCCATCAATGATATGGTACATTAGCCTTTCCTCGGAGAACTCATGGCCTGGACAATTATTTAACAATGCATAATATCTTTCTAAGGCCATGTCCAAGGGTTCATGTTGTGCTTGTTTCCACTCTTGGATTTGTTTACTCAAGGCCAACACTCTTGTGTAGGTTTGATATCTTTCATTAAATAGTTCTACCATTGTTGGCCAATGTCATATTGAATTTGGTTTTAACGATCTATACCATACTTTTGCTTGGCCAACGAGTATCATAGGAAAGAACTTGAGTTTTTGCCACCCATTATCAATGTTGTTCCATGCACAAGCATCGTAGAAGGCTTGTAAATGTTGTTGCGGATCTAAGTCATAGCCTCCTAAGAAATTGGAAAAGCTGTTTAAATTGAGCCTAGGTAGGCGACTCTCTTTATGATGCCTACGGGAGATTCGAACAGCCTCTTGTATTTGCATTAAGCTTGTAGTGGCCAGTAGGGGTTCATCGTCATCGGGTAAGTTATGCTTTCGTGTGTTGGGATGACATTGATTTCGTTTATGTTTATAAGAAACCCCCACCTCGGGTTGCGTACTCCAATCTTCATTGTCATATAGTTCGTTGGTTCTCCAATGAACTTCCTCACTAGATGTGGCATTATTATTGTCTTGTAGGAGAGGCATGATTGTGAAATTGTGTGTGAATTTGTATGTGACCTTTTGTAATTATTTCTTCCTAAAAGATATATCGTTAATTCTTATACAACAACCTTGTATGATATAACTAATCTAGATAACTAGCATCGTCCCCGGCAACAGTGCCAATGATGAGTGGCGAGGTACCCCTACACTCAATCATATGAATACGAGTGTCTCATGTGCGATTCGGTCAAACTCTATAAACGATTTCAATGGTTAGTTTCACTTAACCATAGCTTTGCATTTCACAATAACCATACCTCGGTTACACTTAACCATACCTTTGCATTTCACAAGTGTAATTAGGAAGACAACAATTTCAATGGTCAGTTTCACTTCTTAGAGACCAGTGTACTTAGAAGAATATAAGTCTACAAAATTCAACTAGATTGCATGTGAATGCTTAGTGATTCATATGGTTGGATGTAGGGTCTACTCACCGCTCATCATTGGCACTGTTGTTGGGGACTTGTAGTTTGATACGTGCAGTATCTAGGACTTAGTGAAAATTATGTAAGATTGTTAGAATGAATCCTAAAGTTATAATCATTTGAAAAATAAAAATACTAATCATAATTAAAGCACACTGAATTTTTCTTGTAATCAAAAATTTCTTTTTCTCACAGGCATGATGAATAAAAACTGCTAGTGCCCCAAGAATTCAAAGTAGTCTACACTCATCCAGATGAGTTTGTACCTAATTTCACCTTCATCCTGCATTAGGATGAACAATTTCAATGGAGAGACATGGAGGATAATGTTGTGTTGTCACTCGACCAATTTGTTCCTAGGATGCTACTCTAAACTCTTAGGAGGTTGGGCATCCAAGATCTTCACGAAGAATACGTTGTGTAAGACCATGACTATCGAGACTATCATCCCATTGAAACATAATGCAAAAGAGATCGACCCTAGGGTAAGCACCATGAAAGCTACAAAGGGGAAATGGTTCGCTAATTCCTTATTCCCGTAGAACCAAAAAGATAATGAGGATCCTTCCTCTAGGGGTTTTCAACATGAAGATTCTCCATTTCTTGACTCTGGTGAAGGGGGCTTGAACCTGAACTTACAGTCCACTATCAACAATCTATGTTCAAGCAAAAGTGGGAGTCAAGGTAGGGGCTCGGGCAAGCATCATGATGATGATAAACATAATGATAGTGGGTGTGACATTATGGTGGTGGTAGTCCTCCTCCTTCTTCATCCTCTTCATTTGCATCTACTTCTTCCTCCTTTGAATCTGATTGAAATTGTAGAGGATGAAACGGTGATGGAGGTGAACAATGGAAAAATCATGATCATAGGTCTCGACATGAACAAAGGGGTAGTAGAGGACATCATAGGCATCATCGAAATCACAATGATGATGAACCTTTGCTTGCAACTTGAGGCATGCTGAACATCACAGAGGTAATTAGAATTCTAACCAGGCATGTGAAAGATAGTAAAATCAAGAGGTTGGATATGAACATTATCCATAGATTTAAAGGGGGATATAATTCAGATACATAGATTCTTCTTCAAGCCTTTCACAATGCTTATGCATTGTAGAACATTGAAAATGATTGGAAAAAACTTAAGCTATTTCCCAGAACACTCACAAAAGAAGTAAAAAGTTGGTACTGCTCGTTAGAGTTGGAATCAATTTGTAGATGGAATACAATGCTTGAGCTATTCAATAATAAGTATCAAACATAGTGCAAAGTGTCCAATTTAAGAAAGAAAATCCAAGGTTGGTGACAAGGAATACATGAACCCTTAGATGCATCCATTGGCAGGTATTACTCTCTTTTGGACAAACGTCTTGGCTAGGGTTATTCTCAATGAGAGCAGCTTTGCCATATCATAGATGGACTTCGATCAAAAATGAGGAGAACCCTTAGGGTCTATGCCCAAGGGAGATTGTTAGAACTTTGAGATAATTGGATTCAAAAGCTAATTGAGTAGGTTACAAAAGAAGAAGGTGAGTTTAGGAAATTGAAGTGCTAAAGAATATAATTGGGGTTCTTCTATAAGAAAAAGGAGATTCAATTCTGTGATAGTGAGGGGGAGGCACGACTTGATGAAGTGGTGCAGCGAAAAACCTTGTTGATTCAAAAATTTATTTTCAAAATTTTGGCCAAGGTGGAAAAGATGTGGGAATCTTTAGATGAAAAATTCTAACTTGCTCTAAAAATTTCAAAAGAATCCAATAAGCAAAGTAGTAATCATGATCGCAAGAGAAGGAAGGAAGTTGAACGTGCCTATCAAAGGAATAAGGGCAAGACTACTACAGTAGAAGAGGTTGTGGAGTCAGAATCAGATGATAATGGTGGGTGTGACATTTGCCAATATGAACATCCTAAGGAATGTTACCCTATTGTGTCACACTTGCAAGAGTCTAGGGTGTACACTCTGAATCCTAGGCTGGTAAGAAGGCAAGCATCCAAAAAATTGCCTTATCCTCAAGGTAATCCTAGGTAGTTCCACCAACAACAAAAAACTTACTATCCAAGTGGAGCTCCACCACAATCATATGAGTTGTACCAGTAGTGGCAGCATCCATAGTCATGGGCGATGCCACCACCAAGGCAGCAATTCCCTTACAAATAGCTAGATCCGTATAGAGACTATGTTCAGCAACCCATGTCTCTGCATGACTCTTTTAATCACGCTTCTTTTCAGCATCACTACTATCCTTCGGAGTATTACAGAACTCATTCTCTATCTCTTAGAGAAGAATCCCCATATTCTTATCATCCTCCTCATCCTTCTACACATGTGCCTCCATCCTCAACCCAATTACCACCTACTCCATCCATGCAGGCTGAGGTTGCTACGCAACCATAACAATGTGACGCTACCAGGGTTGTTAACTTACAACCAATCCCTTCACCATGTGGTTCGGAACCTAGACCTAGAAAAAGACCATTCTTCCAAAAAAAATAGCCCTACAAAGCCCTCATCGACTCATGCGATTGGTTGTCCAATGTCTCCTTCATCCTCTGCATCTATTCCTTTTGAGAACCCTTCAAACCAAATGCCTCCCAATATCTGCACAGTCATGTTAACACACATTATATCTGATTCGATCAAGGCCAAAAATCTTTCCAAGAAAAGAGCTAATCCTAGAAGTCCTCTCATCTACTTACAAATTGTTGGAAATGTGTTATGTAAGACTCTTCTTGATTAAGGTTTTGGTTTCAATCTAATTTCTCACGAAATGTACATTCATTTAGAATTGACAAATCAATTCATCACTATTCCCTTGGGATTAGTAGAGGACATTATGACCACTATATGTGGGTGGTCCTATCCTACTGATTTCCTAGTGATCAAGGTTGATAATTGCAAAAGGGACTTCCCAATCATTATGGGAAGAGTTTGGTTGAGCACTATTGATATGTGAATGGGCATTAGAGATTTTTTTTTTTTTTTTTGGAAATTTCTAAGGAAAATGCATTTAGAAAGATCAAGAAGAAGAGAGTTCCATGCATCATGTACAAGGGTGATCTTAACAATTCATTGCATCTGTTCTTCATACATTCTCTACTAAATGATAGCCAAAAATTGCAAGGCTCACATGCAACTATTAAATGAAAAAAACAATTAAAATCAAAAAAGGGTGGATGTTGGACCCACATGGAGCAACCATTCAGAAGGTGACACTTGCTTGAACATGAAAGAGTGTGTATTGGCAAAGACCAAAGGCCACGGTGGCGGGCCCACGTCAAAGCATATCCTTGCAATATTACATGATGTGGTTTGAACAATAACTTAAAACCTATGTGCCAAAGATTTGAAGATTTGCGATTGTGGATAAATTTTGATGAACGGTTCGCGAGCACGTACAAAAGCACATTAAATGCACAGTGGCCACATATTTCATAATTTCCAATCATTTCCAATCAATGAAATTTTATCTAGATCTATATGAATACATTGAAATGGTTCCCTTGCCTCGTATTATTCTTGTCGTATTATTCTTGCCTTTGCCTCATATGATTCTTGCCTTGTTCTCCATGTCTACATTGTGTATTAAAATCTTACCTAGCTTCTCCAATTCAGAAACTTCATTTCATTGTTAAGTGGCCAGCAAGCAATCAAGATTCATGCCATTGGCATAACACAGACCACATAAAACAAGGGAGTACGAATCAATAAACAAATTCACAGAAATCACGACAGGCTCCTAAATTTGGGTCATACGGAAATCAAGATTGGGACGGGGCGTGCGAGGTAAACATTGCATTTGCATTTGAATGGATTGGCCTTTGGGAGCGTCAGAGGTTCCCCCATGACCCACATTCACGCGTGTTTACTGGTCGTTGCTGATTTTTGCTCTTTTTCTCATCTGGGCTGAGAAAAGAAAAAACAAAACAGGGTCATCGTCATGGGTCGTGAGTCATAAACATGATGACGGATGATTGCTTGTTCAACTTTTTTAAAAAAATCAGTTTGTTTATGATCCAACGAAGCCCACTAGCACATGGCGAATGGCTATATGCAACTTCATGGCACTCTGTTTTTTCTTTCCCATTCATCATGATTAGTGCCCATTCCCAGCGTTCGAAAGATTTTTTACTTTCCCATTCATCATGATAAGTGCCCATTCCCAGCATTCCAAAGATTTTTTACTTTCCCATTCATCATGATTAGTGCCCATTCCCAACGTTCAAAAGATTTTCCATCACCATAGGTGATGTGAGTTACTGTGCCTAGTTTAGTTTAGTTAAGTTTTGTCTTCTTATAATGTGGTCATCTTCAACATGGCCCTACGGTGCTACTCATAGGTCATGGTTGAACAAAAGCATTACCAGACGTGATCTGTTATAAATTGGGTTAAAGCTTGATGCTTAATTTTAGTCTTGGAAAGATTGGATTGAGTAACAAAAGGTTTCATTTTATTGCTGTCATTTTGTTTGTTGCAAAAATTATATGTTTGGCCAAATTATGGCTTTTGAGTAAGGAAATGGATTCAATACCCTCCATACGTTTGCAAATTTTCTTGTTTTAGTTTATTGGTGATATTGCAATCTTTTGTGCAATTTTTAAGCATTAACAATATTTTGGATTTACATTGTACTTGTTCTAAATTCTACAATGTTTTTTATGGTATATGAGATTTAATTTTAAAAAAAAACTAATATATTTAAATTTTCTTTACCGCGTGTCTCCTGGCTACGAACCCGTCCCCACAGCCAAACACATTTAGAATCACGAATCCCCAATTTCTGGCTTCCACGAATCCTCAATTTCTTTCTTTATTTACCATTTGATGCATAGCTTAAAACCCAACTCTAATCCCATTGTTAAGCCCGCCAACTCTAATCCCATTGTTGGGCAGGGCAGGGCAGGGCTGCCACCAAAACGACGAACGCAGCAGCAGCAGCAGGGACGGATACAGATGCATACGTTAAGCCAAGCTATCCAGGTGGCCATGTGAATATGGCCCACCAATCATCATCACCGTCCACGTGGAATACTACCCTTCTTATTTTCTCGTTAAGTGATGAGAAACTCCCAGAATAAACGGTTCAAGTGCCAACACGACATTCACGTGGGAACATACAGATTTACGTTCTTCTAATTTTTTATTATTCTTTGACCATGGATGCACACCGCGACGAAGTTAAATTTGCGTTAAAGCAACCTGAAACAACGTCAATTGTCCACATCATAGGGGATACAACAGCGCTTTTCCGTGTTTTGTAGCCCATGATTGCTTCTGGTGTGGCCGGCCTAGCCGATATATATGGCTTTTTGTTTTTAACTCGACAATGTTAATCACATTTGGTTTCTATAAAGATTATTATCTGGAGTTACAGTAGTCATCTTACTTCAAATGATGGTCATTCAATTTTATCATCTAAGATTCTTTAATACTATCACTATTAAACTTGGAAAATAATTAACTATATCTACATAGCCAATCCAAAACTCTCATAGAATTTAAGCAAAAAATGCATAAAGATATCATTCTCTTACTTTGGTGTATGGTTGTATAAATATAAGGGACCACCATTTGGAGTGATGGTATAGTGCTTGTTTTTAAAGTTGTAAGACTTGGGGTTGAGCCTAGGCGCAACTAATCAAAAGAGGTTAGGCTCTTCCTCATCCACCAACCCTCCCTTGGCAAGATGAGGATTGAGCCTCTAGGTGATGATCTTTTTTATATGCTTCTACAAATATACAAAATACAATATGCATAGGCACATTTTATCTTTAAAATTGAGTTTGTATTGAGAACAAAGTGTAGAAAATAGAGTTCTCATTTGTATATGCAGATGGCGTAGTTCACTTTGTTAGAACATGAGGCTTGCTATTTGCAAGTTATAGGATTGCTTCCAAGACATATCTTAAGATATGTGTCCACTTGGAGGCATAGAACAAATATATATTCAACGTATGGTGTCTACTTCAAATGATCCTAGAAAATCATCATCAAATTCTTCACATGCATTAATAATAAAGTGGAAGGGAAAAAAATCAAAGGACATTTGTGAATGTTTTTAACTTTTTTTCTACAAAGTGAGAGACAACATTAGAAATAGAGTAGAAATATTGATTGAGAAATAGGTGAAGGAAAAAGTGGTTGAAGTTACTTGAAAGGATGACAAGACTATTAGCAAGAAGAGTTTGTTGAAAAATGAAATTATTAATAATTTGAGTTTAGATGAAATGAAGTAACCATGATGGATACCTTAATGATAAGTTCATATTGATAGGATATAGGCATCATGATGATGATGCACCTCTCAAAGTGGCTTAGATGAAAATTTTGTCATAGTCATGATGCTAATTTGTAATCAAAGTCAAAGTCAAAGTCAAAGTCAAAGAGCTAATAAAAGAATTTCATGGAGTGAGTACCCTAATAGTGGAAGGGTGGTGCTATCTTGGGGGTGCTAAGGTAGTTTCATAAGTAGCCACTAAGTGCAGACATCACACAAACATGAACACCCACTCCTTTTTTCTTCTTGACCCCTACATGTTTAAAGAAGTTGAACATAATCCTTGACATCCAACATGTGATTCACATATCACAAGCCACTAAGTAAGCAATGTGCCACTCACACATGTGAATATGTTAAACTTTGGCCATACCACCCCACCACACCACGTAGTAATGAAATGTGTTTTAAGTCATGGAAAACATACTTCCCCTCTATCAAGTCATGTTGTAGAGATCCTTTGAATGTTTTCTACTAAAAATTGCTTTTCTTGTGGCCAACTTAGCCCAACCCATAATCTAAGGCTTTTGTTTGGTGGACAATGTCAACGGGAAGGGCATTTCAAGTTCATTGTTAGATTCTCCTATTCTTCATGGACACTTCCACTTTATTATCAATTGCTTAAAATTTGTGATTTGTACATAGACAAGTTAACGAGAAATTATTTGAGTATATGTGCATTAATACATGCTAGTGGTATTTCATGTGATTAAATAATTTCATTGAAGTAATGAGAAAATTTACACAATAGTAATAAGTCCTCCCATTTTATATGGTGGTAAATGTTGGGACATAAAACTAAGGAATGGAAAAATTAATATAATAAAAAATACAAATGCTTAAATGCATGTTGAAGGTTAGAAGAAGAGAAATTTTGCAATACAAACATTAGAAGAAAGCTTAGAGGGACTTCTATTTTAGATAAAGTACAAGAATGGTGTCTTAGATATTTTGGCCATGTCCAAAGATCAGATAATGAACCTCTCTAAAAAGAGCTATACAGCACAATTTTGAACAACCACTTCATTAGATGATTAGTCACGACCAAGAAAAGTGATGAGTGGCGAGGTACCCCTACACTCAACCATACGAAACGAGCGTAGCATGCGCGATCCTGTTGAACTCCGCAGATGGACTAGTTTTGGCACCTAAACAGTTATCCTTAGGTCACAGTTCGCTGTCTTCCCACCTTGACTAATGTTTATAATTGTCACGTATGGTTTAGTCCAGAGTGAGGTGTTTGACCGGATCGTGCGTGCTACGCTCGTTTCGTATGGTTGAGTGTAGGGGTACCTCGCCACTCATCATTGACGCCGTTGCAGGGGATGGTGCTAGTTATCTAGATTAGTTATATCATACAAGGTCGATGTATAAGAACTTAACGATATATCTCTTAGAAAGAAGTAATTATAAAAAGTCACGATTAAATTCACACACAACTTCACAACAATGCCTCTCCTACAAGATAATAATAACGCCATACTTAGTGAGGAAGTTCATTGGAGAACCAACGAACTATATGATGATGAAGATTGGAGTATACAACCTGAAGTGGGAGTTTCCTATAAACATGAACAAAAACAACGTCATCGCAACACACGAAAGCCTAACTTACCCAATGACGATGAACCCCCACTGGCCACTATAAGCCTAATGCAAATACAAGAGGCTGTTTGAATCTCA
>MNCI01010963.1:209003-260579 GCA_015680685.1 Gnetum montanum
TACATATGAATGCAACATATGCCTGTACGATCATCCCAAGGGTCAATGCCCAATATTGTTACATTTACATGAGCATTGGGGAAACACATTACATCCAAAGTTCGTACAGAGATACTGTGTTCGATCACAGTGGCAACAATCCCAGTCATGGGGGAGACCACCCTTAGATTGGAGGCACCCTTCATATTTTTTGAATCCAAATGCTTATAACGTTCAACATCCTGTTTTCTCCAACTGGGCCTACATACTTTATCTCACCACAATACCATTCTCCACAATACTATCAGCCCATGCCTACAACACAACCACCACCTTGTGCACCTTATATTCCTCCTAACTTTCAACATTCTTATCCTTTCCCTCCTTCCACAATGCCACCAACTGTTCCTAAGGTGTTTGTACCACCGCAACCCACGAACAACACTTGTGCTACTACTACTAACAACAGTGAAAAGCCTCCTCAACATCAAAGGCGTCCTTTCTTTAAACATGGCCATAAGAAGGGACAACACAATTCTGAGGCCACTACATCCTCCAACTCAACACAAGTCCCACCCTGTGGTGTACCCTTATCTTCAAACTCAACGTCTCATGTAACTTCATTAGGGCCACCAACTAACACTCCAACAACCATACAACCCAATGAACACAACCATGGGAGGCATCATCCTAATCCTTGCATACCATCTAATGGTCACCAACATCATAGTGGGTCAACTCATTATCCAAGAACTACATCGTATAAAGTGCCCCACTATGCTTATTATGAAGTGTGTGAAATCCAAGGGGATAAGTATAGACCAGTCCCAATACTTCCAACATGCAAGAATCCTTATTTTTCATTTATTAATCCTTGCCATACTCAACCGATTAGTTATGGGGGATACCCCCCCTTTCAATGACAAGCAGGATTAATAACCGCTATTTATTTTTCTTTGATTTTACAACTTTTTGTTTTCCAATTTTTCATTTTTCAACTTTTTGTTTCATCTTTTTATCTTTTTGTGTTTTTTTCTTTTTACGTTTTTGTAAGTAATCTCATCTATGAATAAAACACTCATGTGGATCGTTGGTTGAGGTGTGTTCTATGTTATTAAGTCATGAGTGGTCAATTATTTGGAATAGTGAGCCCATTACACCCACTCATCCGCTCTACAAATAAGAGGTTCTGTTTGAGGGTACCGTGTTATTCTTGAAATTTCTAAAACTTAAAATTAATTTTGTGTTCATCGTACCCAGAATGAAGAAGGGCGGACCAAGGGGGAATGATTAGGGTGTGACATCAAGGGGACTTGTGGATTCTCTTTGGTGACGTTTGTGGGAGTTATCATGTAATATGGTTGTACTAAGATCCTTGTAGATCTAATAAAAAATAGGAGTAAGAGTAATCAAAAGGGCACTCAAAAATCAAACGTTGTTCTAGGGGGTCCCACTGGAAAGACATTCACCCATGCTTGAAGGTTGGCGGCTTCTCTGGTTTCAGTAAAGTGAAAGAGAAAAAAAATGAGAAAAAGAAAAACAAGGAAGTGCCATAAAACAAAAGTCACTCCTCCCTAGCATAAAACACCAAGTGATCGTACGCCTTGTTGTTATGGTACTCTCATAGTTGTTCACCATTGGATGAAACAATGCGATGCCACTGATTGAAGGATGGACTTGGTCCTAATCTTGGAATGATGGGTTAATGACACATTAATCATGCTTTACATGCAGGATTCACTGTGCCTTGAGTCAGTTACCTCATGTCCCAATCTCTACGATCCCTTTCTATAGTTCATCTCATCTCACTGTTCGTGTAACTGTAGCTTGTGTCCCGTGTAGCATAGAATTTTCATCTCATTCCGGTGATATTTACATGTGTGTGTTTTATGGAGTTAGTGTGGATTACATTTAACCCTTCTAGTGCCCACGGACACTTTAAGTGTGGTTACACAAGGGCATTATAGGTTGGAACCTGCTTTGGGGAGGACCCACTTATGTAATTTTTTTTGTAATCTCACTAATTCTTTTGCTGAAACACACAACTTCTTACCCTCAGCTTAATTTTTTATAATTTTCTTTCCCCATTATTATCCCTCTATCATTTAAACGTTCCAATGTACCATTACATTCCCTTTTTTCGTAACCGCCAAATTTTTTATTGCTTAAGTGCACATCATTATCCTTAAAGAGCGCCTTTCGATTCAATGAAATTACCCTAGGATATATTAATACTTGCTAATGTCCTCAATAGTTAACATTAATTTCAAGAAAAATCATTAAAAATTCAATATTTTCATGTGTCTCACATTAGTAAGGCCAAGATATCGTGTACGCAATCTCACATCCCATGAGATATCGCATACGCGATATCGCGTCCTATTTTCCTATAAATAGGATACCCCCGTCGCAACACTTAGCATCATTTTGTCATTTACGCAAGGGGAGTTTTTGAAATTTTTCTCTACGACTTACGATTGCATAACCCTTGTTTTTTCACTCATATCTTGCACATTGGTGCTCCGATTTTAATTCTGTTTGAACCTACTTGAACCCAAAGTGTTCAGTTTAGTCGTGGGGGAGAGACACTTTTCGAAAAGTGCTTAACTTTTTTGAAATTTATCATTGCTTAAAGGACATCAATTAGGGTAATTAACTTAACACTTAAAATAATTGTGCCAAAAATCATATGACCTTAAGTATACCGGGAGATTAAAATGAAACCCACCTAAGTCATAGGACCCATTATTATAATTTTTAAGCACGATCACACGTTATAATTAAGGCAAGCAGTAAGGTATAACTTGACTTTAAAAACAACCTTACTAACGCTTGGCCCGTGTGATTGCAGATGGCCCCGAAACGTGCACAGCAGGAGGGTCCTGTTCAAGGTGGAGCAAAACAACCTCGGAGAGGTGGAAGACGAGTCTCTACTGAACAACATGCAGAATAGGAGGTGCAATCATTCAGCATCCATCAAGAAGAACCTCCTACAAGATGGTCCGGGTAGGCAGAAAGAGGAGTTGCTGCTACGCCTGAATCGGGACAGCAACTCACATTGCCCCCAGAATGTGTTCAGGCTATCCGTACGAAGTCCACAGTTGCTGCGGTGATTTTGGAGCTAAACTTCGAATCTTTTGTAGAGTTTGCTCCTGAGGCTATTAGGGATCACCTCAAAGGGTCTCCCTTATGGCCTGTCCTCTCTGAATGCGGTGCCTGGTACTTAGGTGAAATGTACCAGTTCTAGCACAATAAGGAGCAAGGCACCATGGTTAACATTTGTGGTGTGACAATAGACTTTTCTGCGTAGGCGATTTCAGAAGTGTTAAACCTTTCGAATTCAGGCCCCCATGTTGCTCGGTTATCTACCCGATTGGACCCTGATGTGTGAAAGGATTGGGTAGAGAAGGCTTATGGCAGAGATAAAGCTTTTGGTGAGCTAATGACGAAAGAGTGGGTTTATTTTAAAATTGGAACCTATCACCTCTTCCCCACAAAAGGTTTGAAAAGAATATCGACGTATGCTGCGAGAGGATGTGCAGTGTTGATGGGAAAGGTTAACGCTAACCTACCCGATCTATATTTGACAGAGATCCTGAGGTGATTTGAAGAACGGAAGACAGGGAAGATGGCGTTGCCTTTTCCATGCCTTATCAGAAAATTGTGCCGATAGGCTGGTATTCGGGGATACACAAATGACATCCTCCGAAAGGCCCAGAATGCTTCTTATGCTAAGTTATTAAAGGTGCCAGCTCCAAGAAAGAGCACTGGCGAAGAGCTGAGACCAGATGAAGAAGAAGAATAGATGACTGAATCACCTACAACTCAACTTGCAGGACCCATTCAACCTCTAGCCACAAGTCCCAGCCAACAACATGAAGCAGGACCCAGCACAGGTCAGGATCAACCGTCGCCGCCGCAAGACTACAGACCGTCGATGAGCCATCTTAGGGCCATCGCTGAGATGGTTAGTTGGGGAAGTCATGATGACGCAAACCTCTTCCATGTCATCGATGATGTCGACCAACCTACTATTTCATTAGATCGCACAAGGGGTGAATTATCAATTCAAATAGGAGAAGGGAAAGCACATGGTCACAACAGATCTCAGGAAACGCAGCATCTTTTCAAGTACAGTTAGAGACTGGTGAAGGGGCCACTGCGGTGGTCATGCAACACCAGGATGCCGCGGGAGCTGCTGAAGTGATCGCTGATCACATCAAGAAATCCTTTAACGTACCTGTTGTGCCATCAACAGATCTTTTAGGAGCATGGGATGCTCAAACTCTTGCCGGGACCTCAATGACTCCTATAGAACATGAGGATGCACTGGACAGATTGCTTCAAACAGGACAAGTTTTAACATCTCTGTTTGACATCCCCCAGGATGTAATAGCAATTCAATTAGACCTCATTTCTACAAAGGAGAAGCTGGTCATATCCGAAGTAAGCGCAGAGCATGCTGAAGCTGAAGTGCAGAGACTACAAGAGCAGCTCGTAGCCTTACAAACAGCACAACGGGATCCTTTGCAGTTTGTTCCAGCAGACCAGCTGGATAACTTTAGAACAGAGCAACTAACCAAATTGACCGCAAAAAATAAGAAGGTGGCAGAAGAAAAGGAGACGGCTATTTGGGATGCTTCTGCAGCAAAGGCGCAAACGCATGCACATCTTAAGATACTCAAGGCCTTAGAAGAAGAGAACAAGTAGTTGGTTGCAAATAATCTTCGGTTGACCTCTGTAGAGAAACAAAAGATTGTTCTTGATGAACACTTTCATCAGTTGCAAGAACAATTCATTCGGGTCAACTAAGATGTAAGCCATTTAGCCAGAGAAAACCGAACCCTCTCAATGGAGGAGGTACGCGCTATTCGCCAAAAATCAGCCATCGAGATAAGCGCGTGGCAGAATGAGGCTAAACGACACGAGAAGCTGAAGGAGCATTTCCGTGATCAGGTGGGGATGTACAAACAAATCCTGGAGAAGGAGATCCATATGGCCAAGGCTCAAATCAACAACATCAGTGCTCAGCACACTAATTGGAGGGCCATATTGGACACTTATGCCTTCGCCCACCAAGCGAAAATTAAAAACTGGGATCTGCAGATTCAGGACTTGACAGAATACATGGAGTTGGCAAACCTTAGATATGCCAACCTGGCCATGTTAACAGCAGGACGCCCGAGGTCAGAGCTCGAGTAGCATGTAGCTTCCACCCACATCAAATATGAAGCAGAATTTGCAGAGTGCAAGAAGCTGGCTGAGAAACTAGATGTCGCAAATTCTGAACTTGCAGTGGTAAAAGAAAGCTACCAGGAACAGAAAGATGTAGCAACCGACTTGGCTCGACAGCTAACAGATCTTCATGAATACAAAGATAAAGCCAGAGCCTATGAAGAGGAACGACGGGTGTTCGCGGCATGGTATGTTAAGGCTAATCAGATGTTTCTGCAACTACCCTGTCCGTGGGAAGTGCCGACTCCGTCAAACATCGGAACATTAGCATGAATGGCACAAGACCCTCGGACCGAAGAGGAGAAACTCCAGGCCATACTTCAACGCCATCAAGTTTCAAAGTCTGGAGCACGTGACAAAGGGAAAGCACCCATGAAGGAGCCATCGCCACCAAGAACTACATGAGTTCCACATTTTTGTAGTTGTAGTATCTTTTCTCTATGTTATGTCTTCCCATACTATGGCATTGTTTCATTTCTTTTCCCAATTAATAATCCCATACCTATCCACTATGTAATCAATGGAACTTATTCTCTTTTTAACTCGAGGATGAGTTTTTATTCAGTTGTGGGGATATGATGAGACACGATATGCACAAGCTACGATATCGCATCCCATGCGATATCGCGTACGCGATATCGTAGTCCGTCGCCATATCTATAAATAAGAGGCAACTTTCCCAGGTTTAGGCAATTAGGAGTTAGAAGTAGTGAAGCTCTGGCAGTTTGACCACTCCAGAGATAGATTATTTTCCCATGTCTACCCGCAGTGTGGTGAATGTAATTGTACAGCATTCTTTATTCGAGTGTGACGTACTTGGACACGTACATGACCGGCAATAAAGATCAAGATTACTTCATCATTGTAGCAGTCACTTTGTTTATTTATTTTAATGTTATTTACTGTTTTCTCTCTCTCACCCTTAAACTCCTAGAACGCGGAACAAGTACGACTTGATTACAAACATTTAAGTGTGACTACTTGGTAGCCCAGTGGCGTACCTAGGATCTGTGCTTGGTAATCCTAATGGTATTCGTGCACGAGGTCCAAGATGTGTACGGTTGATCAAGGAATCGGTTGCTCGTCGCACTTAGGCTAAATTAGATTTCCTTACCTTTTCCTCCTAGCTTAGCTTAGTTAATCTTATTTTGCACTGCCTTCAGGAGTAGCATAGAATTAGGAACACATCAAACACCTCACTCTGGACTAAACCATACGTGAAAATTATAAACACTAGTCCAGGTGGGAAGACAACGAATTGCAACCTAAGGATAACTGTTTGGGTGCCACAACTAGTCCATCTACGAAGTTCGACCAGATTGCGCGTGCTACGCTCGTTTTGTATGGTTGAGTGTAGGGGTACCTCGCCACTCATCAAAATGGTTAGATAATGAAGCTATCGACAAGGTTGTCACATCATAATTCTAAAAAGCTACCAAGATAAGGATCTAGCTCTTAACACAACCAAATGGTGAAAGTTCAAGAGAACTCATTTAGAACCCTTTTTTGTTGGGGCAAGGCTAGGATGATGATGATGTAGCCTACAACATAGCCAACACAATACTTTGATAGAATGTAAATAAAATTTAATGATGCAAGGTTAGTTTACCTCTTGGAATCAAATATATGGCTTATAAACCACAAACCACAAACCACAAACCGCATACTTTAACTAAGTAAACAATGTCTTGTTACTAGTGCTAACAATAAGCTTAATGATAAGACTCTTGATTTGGGAGCTTAAAGTTATAGGTTTGATTGTAGTTTGAAGTTTATATAAACTTATAAAAGTTCCAAAATACAAAGTGCATAGGAAAGTTATTTTTATAATTGAGTTTGTGTTGGAAACACAAGGAGAAAAAAGGAATTGTAATTTGTATGTTCAAAAGACACATTATTATTATTCTTGTTATTGTTTAATAGATAAAAGAGATAAGAGTAACATTTAGAGGAAAGACCAATGAACCTATGGATTTGATAAAAATTATAAGAGTCAAAATAACTTGCTTTTAGGAAATGAAGTGGAAGAGGGAGAAAGTAAAAGACAATGGTAAAGATTTTTAAGCTTTTTTATTATAGAGGAAGAGAACTATAGAAATGAAGTAGGGATAGTGGTTGATCAATAAATGAAGGGATAGAAGCTATTTGAAATGGTGATAACATCATAAGTAGTAAGAATATCTTGGAAAAATGTTATTAATATTTATAGTGTATATGATAATTTTAGTGTGGATGATAATATTAAGAACCTAAAATAAGTGAAACATAGGTACACCCCAAGGTTTATAGAAGTTTATAATTCAATGCTACCTACAAGAATTAAACCTATGACTTGGGGTTACCAAGCCAAGACCTGTATCAATAGGTTCACACCTCATTGTTAGCTTTAAAGAGAAAAATGAAATGGGAGAACTAATACTTAAATTTGTCACACCCAAGAGGTGTAATGTAGTGATCAAGATATTGATCTCTTAGTTGGTAGGTTGTGCGTTCAATTCCTGCCTCCACTCAAGTGTGACAATAGTGAAGTAGCCTTGTGGTGGACCACTTACTTAGTAGGTGGCATATACCTTATTGTGAATACAAGTTTGTGCTACCAACCCCAATGTTTGTTGCACAAAAATAAAAATAAAAATAATTTTAAAAAATCTTAAGTTTTCCTAGGCCTATAATCTTGAAATAGTTAATCCTATTTAAAAAAAAGAGATTAAAATAGTCTACATCATTGTGAGATAGAGACTAAAGAACCTATAAAGATTACAAAGAAAATCTTATAATCTAACATAGAATTATGGCTATAAACTTGGCTTTAGATGTTTTATCACTTGAAACCCTAGGGAAAGAGCACCTCTTATGTAATGATGGAGTTTGAAAAAAAAAACTACTTTCAAGAAAGACCTTAAGATTTGAGAGCAAATGTAATATTTGAATTCAAATGAAAAGTTATATCTAAAGGATAGGAAAGAACATTCTTGGAGAATTAAAGGAGAATACGTATATGACAAATGAAACTTGACAATGGAATTAGAAAATACAACAAAAAATTCAAGATAAGAACTTTTCCATGGAGTGGTAATAAAGTAGAAGATAGGATGGCTTTGAAATACACAAGATAGTAAAGCATCTAGCAAAGAAGACAATGAGCAAGGCTAAATATAAGGCTTTTGATAACTTTTATGAACAACTATGAAGGTAAGAAACCCATTAACCAATTGGCTAACTAGCTACATTTGATGTATGAAGGTGGATAACCAAAGTCTTTTGATTATAGACAAGGAATTTTTAGTTGGAGGATCCATTTTCAAGGGCTACTTAACAAGAAATTTCCAAGAAATGAAGTTGACTGTAAAGAACCAAAAATGGCAATAACAAGGAATATCTATGCATTTGAAGAAAGCTCTAATAAAGATGAAAATTGGTAAATGACAAGCTTAGATGGTATTCCTATATAGGTTTGAACATCTATAAGAGATGAAAGGATTACTTGATTGAGAAATTTATTCACTAAGATCCAAGAGAATGGAAAAATGCTAGATGATTAGAGTAGTAATATAGTACCTATCTACAAGAACAAAGTAGACATTCAAAATTGTGACGACTATACAAGAATCAAGCTTATGAGTCACACTATAAAGTTACGGGAAAGTTATAGAGCAAAGTTTAAAACAAAAATCAAAGGTTTTTAAGAATAAATTTGGTCTTATGCCTAGGAGTTCAACTAAGAAAGCTATTTATTGCTTAGATAATTGATAGAGAAATAGATGTAAAATGATAAATCTACATACAATTTCATTGATTTTTAAAAAGTTCATAATAGTGCATTATGAGAGATTATTTGGTAGGCTTTAAAGACAAAAGATATCTTTATTGTATACATCAAGGCTATTTAAGATTTTACTAAAGTTTACACAATTTGTACTAAAACTATTAATTGCCTCAAGAAAGTAGAGCTCTAAGAAAGATCTTTTTTAAGTTTTTATTTGTTGCCGTTATTATGGATGAACTAACTAAAGAAATACAAAATGACATCCCTTAATGTCTTCTCTTGGTAGAGGGTACTGTGTTGATGGATAAATCTAAAGAAGCCTTTACCATGAAGATGAAAACCCTAAATTAAAAGCCTTAAAGGATTAGTAGAAATAACATGATATATGGAGTACATTTTTTTGTAGAAGAGTGAGTAATAAAGTAGATTAAAATCCAAAACCCAAAAGTTACACAACAAACACTTGAATAATGTTAAAATATAATATTTACCCATGAAAATGATTCTCCTATCCACAACAAAGGTAATAAAATAATTCTTCAAATTAATTTTATTCATTGTTGGTAAATTTGGAATTTGTTTCTTTGTAACTCAACATTACTTATTGAATTGAACTTGTAACTTGCATTACAACACTCTTAACGCTAAACTATATATATCTCTAATGCCTTTTGTCATATTTTTATACATGAAAGATCGGTGTAGGCACATGTGAAATGAATACTGGTAAAAACAAAGAAATTGATTCTCAAATGCATTCAACAGGAGAAGCCATAATACTTAATGTAGGATACTTGAAGTTCCAAAGCAAGAGGTTTGAGTGTGACTCCAACATGGCTTGTACTTGCTACTTATTTTTCAATAAGCAAATAAATTACTAATTAAGCTGCCATTATAGCACATTATTATTATTATTATATGATTCATCTATAAAAATTCTTTTAATTACAATTTGTTCAACTTGGCCATAGATCCTGAGGCCTTGTGCTTACCAACTTAATGTAATTAAATAGTTCAATTTGGTTAACACTGTAATTTCTCAAAGCTCATGTCTAATGCCTTAACATCTCCACTTAGCACATTGAGGCTAAACTTGTAAAATCAATCAACTTTGATTTCAAATGCAATAACATTGCCAATGTAGTACTATTAAGAAAGTTAAAAAAACCTAAGTTGTAACAACGTTGCCCCGATGTTGTTCGGCACCCCAAGGAATTCACGAAGATCCAATGGATCTGGGGCAGAAGACCTGGGGAATACGCCTCAAGCAAACAAGCATCTCACGAGTGAGTGCAAGTAGAAGCACAACTTCTTAATGTATATGACAACACACCTCATGGAGGGTAACCAACTCCAAACCGAGGACCATGCAAACAAGCACACACACACGACCTTGTAGACAACATCGATGGGAGGGGAGACAATGCACCTACAAGGGAAGGTGCCTCACCCCCAGACCCCTCATGATCTGGTACAAGGTGTGGCCTGGAATCGCACCAAAACTATCCAATCTTGGCTGCCTACATATCTACGACCGCCGTAGAATCAGGGCCATGTAGTTCTCCACAGTGAAGGGGGAATGAAGAGGACTTAGAAGAGAGTTGCAACAAGAGGGTGTCCTGTTTCTAGCTTGGTACCACCAAGCCAGGGTGGGTTTTCTAACACTTGAGAGTCATCCAAGGGTGCCTCAAAGTGTTCCATGGCCCCCAAACCATGGGGAGAGCCCAAGAGAACCATCACTCTAGGACATCTCTCACAATCCTCCCCCACAGAAAGAAGCGACGTTCTTGGAGCAGAGCCTAGGATAGCTTCGAGTGTACACTTCTAAATGGGTTTGAAACTCCGTCAACTCCTTAAACGCCAGGCTTGAAGGAAGGTACCAACCCCAACACTTAATATGTCCTTCCATCCAATGACTTGCATGAAACGCAAGGGCAATTGTAGGAAGCCCAAAGACTTCCCTTCTCTATACGAGTAGGAGAGTCCAACCCAAAGGGCCAACGTCTCTAAGGCATCCCCTAGATCCGTCCCTTCTGAGAGTCTAGAGACATATCTTCTTGCGTAAGCCCATACTTATGTAAGAAGACATCTCCTCTTCCACAAGTCCCACCGAGTTCCTTTGTGAATGGCATCTTAGCACCCATTGATTTGATTTTTTTTCTTTTTTTTGTGAGGGCTCACCAGGGCCACTACCCATGGTGAGGGACATGGGAACATCACACCGAGAGGGAGGACATGCTTCGAAGAGCCATGTCTCCACAAGCAACTCATTCTTGCCAGAATTCCATATTCTGCTACTCGCATCCAGACCCATGGGGTCTCACCAGTGCAACCATCTAAGCACTGATTCCAGCTGCATCGATACCATGCGCATTCTCTTTTTCTCATCATGTTTGTTCAAGCTGGTATGGAGGGAGTCAAGCATGTTCTCCCTTACAAACAAGGTACAAGAGCAGATCTTTTGAGCTTGACCTTGCCGTCCGCAGACACTAGCATCACATACCTCAATTCATCATTCAATAGTATTTCATAGCCACAACGAGAGAGAAGATCCAAAAATCTGTTTGGAAGCTTCTCCAAGAGGCTAACATACAACAAGCCCCAACTATCATCAACACCTCTTGTGATTGTCCAACATCGAGAATGCCTGCTCGAATGTTAGAACAAGTGAAGGGTCTATTGGGCAGCCAACCCCATGACAATCCTCCATACACCTGCCTCATGTCAACTGTAAGCACATCATCGAATGACACAATAATATCCCGTTTAGGGAGAAGGATCAACCCCACTTGCAACATACAAATTATCCTTCCTACTCCAAGTTATGGGACAAGCACCATTTTCTGAACACTAGGTCCAGAAAAGAACATAGAGTCACCTCTGAGAATAACCAGATCATGAATTCTCCAAGGAACATCAATGTTCCTAGAATTTGCATTTCCCCACTATATCAAGAACAACTGCCAGTCTCACGATCAACACCTTTAATTAGATTTTGCACTTGCAGGAAGGATCCTCTTTGAGAGGTTTCTTCCATAGGTAAGTATAGCAAGCCAACTACACCTTACCCATAATACACGCCCAAGTAGTCAATATAGCCAATAAAACCATATCATGGAACTGTCACCAGCTGAGGGAAGCCATGGGTTCACAAGTCTTACCCAAATTCAATTTTCCCCTTGAGAACAACTTGAGACACCAAGCAGTTCATCCCTTTGAAATTTTATCAAGAGGAATTTCTATTTCATCTTGGGAGATCTAGGTTTTTTGTTTCATACATCCCAATCAAGCCCGTTTACATCAAGTTGTAGTGGCCAAAGCCGCACCACTACCTATTATCATTCAACCCAAACAATAGACACAAGTCAGCAACAACATCTTGCCCATAGGAGGACAGGTCCTCAAGATAGTTTTACATGGAATGGACTTTCATCAACATCATTTACAACTCAAACACAAAACAATTCATCCCTGAAGGGTTTACAATAAGGATAGTCTACCAGAGAACCCCAACATGGAAGTTCCTCTGAAGCCCCCAAAACAAAAGAGAGTACACAAGATCATGCCTTGCTTACAAGAAGAGCAATATGTACCTTTAATTTACATCAACAACAAGACCTCATAAAGGAGGTTTCATGAATTTCACCAGGGTAACAACATTCTATCTCTAAGAACAAGCCCCACAAGTTCACGAACATGGGACCACTGCTAAGAACAAGTCCCAAACATCAACTGCTTCTAGGTTCCAAATAGGAGACAACTGTCACAATACCACCTGCCTTATTATTTCAAGAACTAAAGAGGACATCCATTGAAATGGAGAATGACCGCTCATAAAATTAAAGATTCACCAAGTAATATCATGATCAACTCTGCTATCCCACCAAGGAGGTGAGAACACCAACATGAATTAACATTACACCAGAGACATGGGACAATACATTTGTACATAAGAGACAGAGTACACATGAAAATTTAGCAAGACACCATAGCCTATTAGGCACAATGAGTCCCCTAATCACACCATAGACCACAAAAGCACCAATAAGTCCCAACCTATGAGAGCACATCATAGCCCTCCAAAGCACCAAAAGTAATCAATCACGAGAGCCAACCAACATGCACAAATCATTAGAAGCCCCCAATCATGAGAGCATAAGCTCAAGTGTTTTGAGCACATTCAAACCCACCAAGCAAGGCCACCAAGAGAAATCACAATTTTTGTATCTGTAACGTCATTTATTCAAGGATGGACCATCATCCCAACGTTTGCAAAGTTGCTCCATGATCACATCCATCATGGAAGAGCAAGTCTAGGAGCCAATACCCCGAACTCAACTCAAATCCACTGCTAAACATGTCATTGATTTGAATTTCAATCACGATCAATCATCTTTGGACAAGATATTTGCCAATCCAAGAACACGAGAAAGTGTTCCCAAGATTTGTCCTATCTTAAGGACATTCACCAAAGCACACACCATCCAGGCATGCCAACATCATCAAGAACACATGGCACTAGTTCAAGAGCATAATGGGCAAGGACATGCCCTGGTCTGTTCATTACAACACCGTATCACAACTGAAGAATTTCTCATGAGGTTTTCAGCAAAATTATACATTAAGGCACAAAGGCCATTTACAACATATAGCAAGGGCGCTTCAAAACAAGCACCAGGAAAACACCATACATCAAGCTTGGCCTTGTCACAAGGTGTGACATAGGCCTACAACTAAGAGACATCTGAGTCACATAGGCAATACATCTAGTACTTTTGAGTGCATACAATCGAATTGAGAATATCACAAGGATACATTTCACATACCCGAGGATAGGATTACATTTATATATGAGAACATACATGGTATTTGGGAATGCTACCTAGGCCTAAAACGCTATAGGACGAACTACCCAAGCCCATCCTAGGCTGAAGGATTTAGGCCACCAAGAACATACCATGAAAAAATCATGTTGTTTTGAGAAAAACCTATCTTTGTCACGAAGCATAAACGATCATCTGTCATTGCACCACTATCTCAAAAGATACATGATCTACCGTCGAACTGAACCCACTGCATAGGTAACATCGAACAAAAATGATTTGAGACACGAACACATCGATCGAATAACAAAACACACCAACTGAGTATCCACCATCCTGCCATAGTGGGACCTCATTGCATTGGCCACTCCTAGGCCATCAGTATCCGACATGGCCAAGGATACCATTTCATGCCATCTGCTAGCCCAATATCTGTAGGGTCTAGGACAGATCACCATCCTCTGTTAGTGCTCCCCCAGCACAGAGAAGCAAACAAACCATAATGTACCTGCTAATCCATCACAACCAAGGTACTGATAAATCCACAACCCAATGTTGGGATTCTGAGACCAAATAATCAATTCATGAAGATCTCAGGAGCACATATCTTCCCCCTAGACATAGTGCTCACAAAATCAACTGAGGTCACCACTGGTTGCATCTTTGTACTTGTGCTACTTGCAAACACTGAGACAAAAGCTCAGAAACATAGAAGTTAGCAAGAACACGATCAACACATCAACCTCATACACAACTATCAAGCATAATCATATAACAAAGTCATATCACTCTTGCACATCATAAAATCAAGACCTCAACAACATGCATAGAGATCAATCATGCAAAACATTGATGGATGAATTAGATCCTCACACGAACAAATGATTTCATCATGAGGCACACCAAGAGAGAGATATCACACTCTCAAAATTCCATGATTCATACACAACAATCATTCCCAGCAACTAACACTGGTTTCAACCAAGATCAAAATCTCAACACAATTGTATGAGTCATGGGGCAATAGAGAATCATCATCTCAACTCAAAAACAAGGTGGAAGACCAAGGTCTATCCAACAAGAAGTCTGCATCAATCCAATTCTCGCAACAATGAGCAACATCACGAAGGATGCGTTCACAAGAAGACTCATCAAAAGAAGTGCGATCTCAACAAGAACCAACAATAGGATGACCCACACCAGTAGTCTTCGAATCAAAGTGACCAAGAAATGTCACCAATCAAAATAGTGATGCCACAAACCCAAGGGCAACACCACCAACTCAACAAAGGAGCACAACTCGCAAAGATCAACAATAAGGGCAATCATGCCTCATGCACAAGAAGTTGTCAAACAAGGCAACAAACATTTGGCTTTGGGATGGCACAAACAATCATTGCATCCTCAACGTTCCCAACAATAAGTCATCATACTGCGTAAAACATCAAGCCTTGCGTTACGAACGATAAACACGACCAAGATAACACGCATGTAGAATTTGAAAGCGCAACCAAGAAGACACACATACACAAATAGACAAATATACAATTGCAAGCACGAACATATGAAGTCTACCGACAATGATCTTAGTCCACCCAGAACAAGGCTCACCAAGAGCACATGTCCAAAGGACCTCCATCCTGAGGTACTTGGGAACCATCTTGTCCCAATTTGTATTTTCCCATACTCACTGTATCTAGGGTGAGTGGGAGTACCAAGGATATCATATCCTGCACGATTCAACAAATGCCATCACGAAACATGTCATCTGGGTGGAAACTGAAGCAGAGACAGGGTCTGATTCATCCCAAATGAATCACCGAAGACATGAGATGAGAGCTCCTTGAGCAACAAAATTCCTGAGTTGCCAATAGAACTCCTCTCAACCATATTGCATACAATCACAACTAGTCCAACCACAAGTAAACAAGCGGAGGACATCACCACAACACCATCGTTTACATCCTCACGGAGAGCAACATACATTAGTTGCTCACAATTTATCATTTGTCCCCACATGAAGAGCGTAGAACATTACCATCAGGCAACTCTTCAAAAATACATAAGGATATGATCCTAAATCACCTAGGTATCAATTCGGAGGGACCATTAATCGAACAACGTCTATGGAGTAAGACAACCAAAGAGCACATGCATATCACAACACAATTTTAATAACGCTCTAATACCATCTATAACAACGTTGCCCTGACGTTCTCCGACACCCCAAGGAATTCACGAAGATCCAATGGATCTAGGGCAGAAGACCTAGGGAATACGCCTCAAGCAAGCAAGCATCTCACAAGTGAGTGCAAGCAGAAGCATTGCTTCTTAACGTATATGACAACGCACCTCATGGAGGGTAACAAACTCCAAAACGAGGACCATGCAAACAAGCACACACACACAACCTTGTAGACAACATCGGTGGGAGGGGAGATGATGCACCTACAAGGGAAGGTGCCTCACCCCCAGATCCCTCACGATCTGGTACAAAGTGTGGCTTGGCACCGCACCAAAACTATCCAGTCTTGGTTGCCTACATATCTACGACCGTCGTAGAATCAGGGCCATGTAGTTCTCCATGGTGAAGGGGGAATGAAGAGGACTTAGAAGAGAGTTGCAACAGGAGGGTGTCCTGTTGCTAGCTTGGTACCACTAAGCTGGGGTGGGTTTTCTAACACTTGAGAGTCACCCAAGGGCACCTCAAAGTGTTCCATGGCCCCCAAACCATGGGGAGAGCCCAAGAGAACCACCACTCTGGGACATCTCTCACATAAGCCTTCACTTTCTGACTCAGATTTTCTAAGCCATAATAAAATATTTACCAAAAAATTAGGCCAAAATTATAATACAGCTGACTTGTATATTTGTTTCTGCCATCCTCCAAAATGGTGTTAGCCACATCCTTGATCAATTACATTATGCAAGAGCGAAGTTTCTAAACGCAACATGTACATGGTAATTTCCATCAGTATCGAATAAGCATTGCTGGCGCATGAAGCTTTTCTTGATACACAATCAAAATGCTGCCATTACCAATTCAATCAAATATCTCTTGAGCTTCAATTATACTGTGCTGCCTGAAAATAAAACGAGTATGAACAGTAATGATTAAAAAAGCTCTAAGTGTTGCAAAGAATAAATAAATACCTCAATTAATATTTTAAACCACTCACTGCTCGTCTTTTGATATGCGGTAGTATCTTTCAGCATGTTGCCGTTGGCCAATGAGTTGAGCAAATCGTTCGTCATGAGTAATAACTATCAATTGAAAATTTTCTTGCGCCTTCCTGTCTTCCATGATTCTGAAGGTATTCAAAACAGAAAGTAATGAAAACGTTTGAACATCACATCCATATAATTATCAGCATACCTTCTATAAGCCCCTTGAATTACCTCAAAAGGGCAGCAGCCAAAGACTCTGCATTCGGTGCATCTAGATTTGTGGTTGGTTCATCAAGTGCTAATATTCCACAATTCAGGCAGAATGTCTCTGCCAATGCTAATCTGATAATAAGGGATGCTAAAACCTGTAAACCATCATACCATAGCAAAATGTTATCAAATAACCAATTTTTTAGAAGCATATGCACGTGAGAACAGTTAGTTAACTTTGAGACCTTTTAACATTATAAGACCAAGACCAATGATGCACTTGGATTAAAGATTTCACTTTATATGGTAAACTATACATGATCAATAAGAGGCCATTATTTAGAAAAATTGTGAGGTGCTTATTCTCAAGTTGTAAGGCTTAGGTTCAAGCTTGGGCATAGCCCCTCAAAATCTATCCACCCTCTAAGTGAAGACCCTTTGAACAATAGTTAAGGAAATGCTAACTCCTCTCTAACAAGCTTTTGCCTAGGGTTGACAGCCTAGTCTAGAAGGGTTATGCTTAGCCACATGTCTTAGTTCATTGTCAGACTCCTGGGATAAAGTGGTGAAAAGTTTACGTATCAATGCTTGCTTTATGTTGAATATTGATGAAGTTATTCGTGTTATCGTTGAACATATCAAATGTTCAGCCAATAGAAATATTTCATTAAAAGAAAGGGAGACCAAGATGCTGGCACTGTTAGAAAACTGGACATGTGAAGGAGGATTACCTTGATGACAATGTTACCCCCAACAAAATTGGGCTCTGTGAACAAGCAATAGTATGTTATGGCTATTCTCCAAGGGTCAATCACCAATATTTAACAGAAATTGCATCTTCTTTTGTGTTTAATTAGTAGAATGATTTGTTGCTATATGTGTCTCTTGCTCGATGTTTGAAGACAGAAAGTGCATAGGCATTGACATTATGATATAGTTGCTACTTTGATGTGATGTCATGTGTTTGTTGGCTTGACGATGCATCGTCCAAATGGATACTTTATGCAGAGATGCTTGTCAAAAAGTAGTAACTCTTCTGCATACTCCTATCACTGGTTGACAGGAATTTTCAATGTAATGATATTGCATCAGCTTGAGTTTCATCAAGCTATGTATTGAATAGTAGCGTACATTTGTTTTCAAGAGAAGAGGTCGCATTAGAGATCAGTGAAGCAAAATCTGTTTATTTTCTGAATTCATAATTTTTAATAAAGTTTGAACCCTTAGACGTGTGAAAAGGAGTTGAGTCTCCTGTATTAGGGTTATTGTTCCGAAGTCATGGGTCTTGGCTTGTAATCTTTGTGTAAATCAATTTAAGATCAACCGTTGCTGTTTGATATTATTTTTTTATTCACCTCGTCGCTGAATCTGCACTTGTTTGTCTCTGTTAATCTATTAATCAGGGTGTTATTCCTAGTTGTGGAACTCAAACTTACATGGGTTGGGTTAGCTCCAAGTCTTGGACATCCCAACCTCAGCCTGACTTTAACTCAAACTTAGTGCCCTTACTTCCATTTTTAGAAACTCTCCATTGAGCATGAAGAAGGTTTCCCTATCAATTCCTTTTATATAATAAATCTGCAAACTTCATCTTTCAAAGACTTGAGAAACTCCCATCAAACATTTATATTGAAGTCACACTGGGATCCATGGCTTCCACTCAAGCAAGAATTAATTAGAGGAAAAAACCAAAAAAGCACAAAGGTGAACTCTTAGAAACACTTCAAAAGTACATATGAGTGCAGAAATAGAATCTACATGTAAAATCAAGTTAGTCCACCAAATTTGACTGCAATCTGACAACTTTGAATCTTTGTTGTATTTTTATTAATTAAATATTCAATAAATTAAAAATTCCAACAACATACCAAATCAAACTATGGATCCCAATTTGGGATCACATTGATTTTGAAAAACATGGGCGGAAGTGTGGTGAACATTGGTAGAGCAGGGAGTGTTGGGAGCACAGGGCACATTGGAGGGGGCACGGTGAGCACCAATGACAACAGAGGGATCCTTGTGGATGGTGGGTCTGGTTTGGCATCACGGGGGGTGGGTGGGTGGGGGCGGCGGCAGTGCAGCTCAAAGGGCTAGGGGCTGCTGAGGCGGCGGTTGAAGGTAGCACTTTCAGGATTGTGCAGGAAAAGGGTGCCCCAGGTGGATCAATAGGAGGAGCAACCATGTCACCCGATGGGGAGGGAGGGAAGGATTGAAGATTGCTCACGGGAGGGTGGGACTATGAGATTGCAGATTGGGCACCCACTTGTGGAGGGGTTGTGTACGTTGGAGCTTAGCCTCCTTGGTAAATTCATTTTGGAGGGTGTGAGATCCTTGATTGACCTTATCCAACATTGGGCCTACACAGCTTGGGGACTGGAGAATGTGCAGGTTCACAATCTAGTGGATGATAGGCTTTTGTTTGTGTTCCAGTTGGAAGTAGATAGAGAGAGCATGCTTTTTGGGGGCCCGTGGGTTGGCTCTTGCACGTTGGTGGCTGAGGGTCCACTGAGATGTGGATCTCTTTGCCAAGGCACTAGTTTGGGTTAGGATCTTGGATCTGCCTTTGGAGTTTTGGACACTAGGTTTCCTGAAAACGTTGGCTGGATTGTTTGGGGAATTCATAAAGTTTGACAATTTCACCAAGTCAATGGACAAGATGGGCTATGCCTGTTTTTGTGTGTGGAGGCTGTTGGGGTCCAAGGATAGGGTCAATAAGGTGGTTTTAGCCCTACCCTTAGGAGATGAAATGATAAGGGTGAATACGAGAACTTGCAGATGGTTAAGCCAGTGATGAGAGAGGCATCATCTATTGGGTGCACGATCTATTGAAAGGGTCACTTGACAACGGATTGTTGGGTCCACCCGAAGGTCCTATTGCACTAGCCGTAGGGTGGATGGAACCTAGTTGGGAGGAAGGGTTGAGTGGTGAAGGTTGTAATTGTGGCATTGGTGAGCCCGGTGCATCGAGCTAGACCTCATGAGGCTGCTATTGGGGGAGCGGGGTAGGGGCTTGCTGAGAAAGCTAGAGAAGCACTGATGGATATGGGCTTTGGTGAGAGGGAGTCAAAGTTGGTTGGAGGGGTGAGGAAGAGTGCTCCTTCCACCCAACACCCCCCCCCCCCCCCCCCCCAAAAAAAAGAAGATGGCTTTGGGGGTGGTGTTGCCACCGTTGAATGATTGGGTTAGGGTTGTTCGAGTCTCCCCATTTTCAACAATGACTGAGATATTGCAAGCCCAATAGAAGCAACATGGTGATCGCTCGGTCTCGTCAGAGAACAATAGGATTGGGAGACCATTGTCCCTAGTCAAGGAGGGACATGGGGGTTTCCATGTCTCATTGGAAGCTAGTAGGATTGGGAGGCTACTATCGCCTATTGCTCAGAGTAAGATTACACAGGCCAAGATCAACTTGGGCTTGCAGTGGACCTTGAAGAAGGTGTATAGAAAGTGATTGAGATCCTCTCTTGGAATTGCAAGGGGCAGGGTACCCACTACAAGCGAAATACCCTACAAGATATTGTGTGTTGGGAGGAGTGTGACGTGTGCCTGCAGAAGACAAAAATATAGGCTTCGAAGGCCCGCTTCCTACAGTGGGCGGGATGGAAAACTTAGATTGTGCCTAGTTTAGGAAGAGCAGGTGGGCTTGTTGTCTTGGCAAAAAGGTTGTTTCAGTTAGTTGACTCCTCTTGTTGGAGTATTACGGTGCAGTTGGAGGCGGCAAATCTCTAGCTTACAAATTTTTATGAGGCCAAGAGATGGGAAGAATGGTTGCAAGAGCTGAGGAGGTTGGTTGATCTAGTTGATTGCTGATGCTGGCTCGTGATTGTAGATTTCAATCAACACTTGTACACATGGGAGAAAACTGGTAATGATATGATTGAACCCCCACGAAGTAGTCAATCCCTGGAGTTTCTGCAAGAGCATGATTTGGTAGACATGGAGATTTTTGGATGCAAGTATACTTGGAGCAACCACCGTAGAGGGAATGATCAAGTGTTGTCTCAGATCAACCAAGTGTGGGTCAATACACACATTATGTTGGAATCTAAGATTCAGGTGGTGGGGAAAGAGAGACTGGCGTCTAATCACCAATCTCTCTATTGTCAAGTGGGCAAACCTGGTCAGCCCAAAGCTTCATCATTTTGTTTCAAGAAAGCCTAGTTGGCTAAACCTTGGCTCAAATCGATGGTCGTGGGGATTTGGGCAAACTATAACTTGAGTGTTGCCCCCATGATTTCCTAAAGTGGGGGCTTGCCCGTCTCAAGTAGGCTCTTCAGTCAATGAAGGCCGAGGAGAGGTTTCCTTTTAGGACTAGGAGGACTAACCTTCTAGGACGCTTTGCTTCTTTGCAGGCCTGGCAAAAGCAAGGTGAACAGGTGGACAAAGAGGAACAAGCTCTTCTGAGGAAGCTTCAAGCACTTGATGTCGAGAAGGAGACTTACTGGAAGCAATGTGCCAAAAACACATGGCTGAGAGAGAGGGATCGTAACACAAAGTTTTTCTTTGTTGCTGCTAAAGTGAATCAGGCTGCTAAGGAGGTGAGGTTAAATCTCAACGGGAAGAGGGTTATAGAGACTCAGGATGTAGCTCAGGCCATTTAGCAATATTGGGATAGATTTTGGGCATATAGGAGAACGGAACCTATTTCGGTGCCAATGGAAACAGTGTTGGGGGTTGAGGAGAATGCGTTGCTATTGGAGCCATTCACACAACAAGAGTTGGAGGAGGCCTTGGCTTCCATGCTATCAAATTGTGCATCGGGGCCAAATGGTTGGCTAATGGAACTTTTTAGGGAATTCATTGATGTGATGGGGCCGAATATTTTAGATGCTTTCAACTGGATGCTTCAGTGGCAGCAAGTTCGAAATGAAATCAACTATTCTAGAATGGTTCTTATTCCCAAGGTGGTTGAGCCTTCTGACCTGTCTCAGTTTTGTCCTATTGGGGTGTGCAACACCCTTATTTGAATTTTTAATAAGATGGTGGTGCAATGTCTACCCCTTGATGCTAGGGCTAGTGGGGAATAATTAGATGGGTTTCATGAAAGGGAGGTACATTCAGGATCAAGTGATTCTACTTCAGAGGTGATGCATTCGATTCAGCGTTCAGGGTGTCCTAGTATGTGCGTCAAGCTAGATATTAAAAAAGCTTATGATACTATTTGTTGGGATGCATTGGTTGATATCATGGAGTAGAAAGGCTTTGATCTAAGGTTTATTACGTTGTGTATCCAAATCCAGGCCTTGGGGGCATATTCTTTCGATATTGGAGGTAGCCTATTGGGGTTTTCCTCCCCTGGGTGTGATTTAAGGCAGGGTGTCCACTCTCACCTTACCTATTTATCCTCGTCATGGATACGTTGCAGGGTATTGCAAAGCAAAAGGGGTGCAGGGGCTTAATGTGGTTGGAAACGATTGCCTAACAGAGCATTACATGGATGATACGATGATTTTGTGAGGGTGTCGATCCCACAAGCATAGGCCATTAATCGGGTGTTGGATTGGATGGCTTGGAAGGTTGGGTTGGAGGTCAACCAAGACAAATGCACAGTGCATTTGTCATAGCCGTCCTATCCAGTTCGAGGGAAAATTCTGCAGTGTTTGGGAATGGCAATGGGAACTAACCAAGAGGCATACTTTGGGTTTCCTATGTTTGCTTGAAACCGTAAAGAGACCTGGAAATTTCTTATTCAATGGCTGCAGCAAAAGGTTGATCATTTGATGGTACAATTTTTAATGTGGAAAGGGCAAATGCTTTTGGCAAATTTGGTGTTGCTAGCCATGGCCAGATACACGATGGCAATTGTTGTGCCGCCCACTAGGGTTGTGGAAAAAGTAGATCAGATTATCTTAGGCTTTATTTGTTTGGGAGGAAAAGGGGGGTCGAAACTCCATTTGGTGAGGTGGGAAACAACTGCATGACCACAGGAGGCTAGGGGTCTGGGGGTACTTAAGTTTCAGGATGTTATTATGATGGGTTACCAAGTTTTGGTTAATCGTCTAATGCAACCAACTTCTCTAGAAGATCAATGGGTTCAAATTATGAGGGCTAAATACATGCCATGGCAAGCAGATCAAAAAGATTCAATCATATGGAGGCCTATGTGTACACACGTTACCAACATGATGGCTAGTGATATGATGGGGAAGTTGCCCCAGGAAATCATAAAATGGAAGTTTCCGATGGTGCGAGGGTGGTGGACATTATGGAGAGATTGTCTACCTAAAAAGTTAAAAGTTTTTCTTTGGCTTGTGAATAATGACATGTTGCCAATGTAGGTTGTGTTGCCGGCTTGAGGCCTTCATATATCGAACACGTCTGTTATGTTCAAGGGACTTGGAGATTGTGAGTCACTTTGTTTATCAATGTGATTTTTTGCAAGAAGTGTGGCAAAATCTTGAGCTTTCTCTTGTCCATTGTGAGCACGCTCTGAACAGGGATTCGGTGGGCAAAGCTGTGCTTTGGGCTGTGTGGAAGGCAAGGAACATGTACGTGTTAAGAGCTATGAGGCTACCGACCCCGTGGCAATTCATGGCGCAAGGGCTTAGGTTGTGTGGCAAGCCATGGTTGCAATGGGTTGAATGCACACGTTGAACATGATTGTGTGGGATTCCAGCAAAATACTAAGTTGTGGGCTATGATTCAAGAGGTGGGGTGGGCCAATGTCGTGCAATTGTTGAAGGGGGACCCTGATTTGCCAGATGATACATTTTTTTGCAATTGGTGTGGGGCTTCAATGACATTTCAAGGGACCCACATTCTATTGATTGAGAAGGCACTGGTTGATTGTTTGGGGGTCCTAGCTTCAGGGGAGGTTATTCTGCCAGTGGGTTGGGATATGCACAGGTCTTCTTCTCCAGGGTTATTCATAAGACTACTAGTGGGCAAATCCTAAAGTTAGTGTTGCAGTGGGTTTGGCAAGAAGCAATGGAGCTTGTGGACCATTACTTTGTCCACTCTAGCAATGTTTCTAAGCTGTAGGGGGCTCACTTCGCTTTCTTGAAATGTTTGATGTTGGGACGGTGGGTTAATCTGCCAAGGTTTTTCTTAGTAACATTGCAACTCCAACATCAAGAATGCCATTCGAGTTTAATTCTTGCCCTTTGGAGGGCTGCGGTTCCAGCTATGCTGAGATTTGTGTGACCAAAGCCACAAATTGTGTACAATAGACAAGGAAGAGCTAGTGTTGAAGCTTTTGGGGAGGGAGGGGGTGGGGGCGGGGGTCGTCTGTGTCTGGACCTGCGCATGCGTGGGATAAGGCAGTCATTGGGCATGGCTCTTTTGAGCCGGTGCTAGATTTGGTTGTCCAGCTAGAGGTGGCTCAAGATCAGATTAGACAACTAAAGGAGGAGAAGGAGAGGTTGGAGCTTGAGGCAGAGGCTACGAGGGCAGCCACTGCGGCCAAGGAGGCATAGAGCAAGCTCGAAGGGTGGAACGATATGCTTGGGAGGCAAAGTGGATGGTGCACAAGCAGGAGTTTAAGTGTCAATTGAGTGCCATGGAGCAACGATGGCTAGAATGAGAAAAGGACTTTCAGTGTAGTTGGGATTTGAAAGAGTCAACCCTTAGGGCTATGCTTGAAGATTCCCTTTGAGAGCAGGTTAGGGCCAAGTTGCTGCTTGCTAAGCAACTAAGTGCATAGTAGAAGAGGGTTGAGTAGTAGGAGTACAAGTGGGAGAGGCAAGAAGAGGAGCAATAGAGACAAATTGACTAGGCGCATGTGAGTGGGGTTCGGGTGTGGCTGTAGTTTGGCAAATGTCCATATGAAATTATGGACATTTGCTGTGATGCGCCTTGGGGGCCGCTTTGTAGGCACATTTGGCAGACTATGGCAAAGCATCCTAATGGGAGAGGGTCAGAGAAGGAACAAGCACGTAAGGCTGAGGCAAGTAAGGAGTTTCAACAAGTTGCCGCCTACGTGGATACCGAGCAACACCGGGTGATGTTAGATAATATTCATGCCCAAGAGAGGGCAACATGTTCATGTTCACGACTGCCATGGAAACTTTAGTTTAGAGCCATGGGTGGGTGGTGGTTTTGGGGTGATGGGCCCTTGTGTTTTTTCTTTTTCTTTTTGATCTCAGTATTGTGAGTTTCTGACTACGCTATGCCAGTGATGTGGGTCGATTTGATAGGGACCATTGCCTGTTTTGGTGATTTTTGAAGTGGGGGAGACTGTTGGTTTGGGGGAGCTCATGCATTTTTTATAATGAAGTGGGCCATTTTGGAAGGGAATGCAATTTTGGTTTCAGTCTTATTATGCGATGGGGGGGAGAAGGGAAGGATTCCCCTCACCTTGTACATATTTTCATATTAATATAATTTTGCTTGACCATTTCTCAAAAGAAAAAAAAAAGACTATGGATCCCAATTTCATTAATTTTGAAGTATTATTCTAAAATAATGTTAGACTTAAACATGCTCATTTTTAATAAAAATATGTTTTTCTATTTTAAAATAATAAACAATTAAATATAAGATATGCATTAATTTGTGTTAAATCACCCAATCAAAAGTTTTCAAATTAACTTAAAAACATTAAGCAGATCTACAAATATAAACAAGCTTCAAAACAAGTTCAATTCTAAGTATTTAATAATGTATTAAGGTCACGTGTACAGATGTGAGGCACTACACTAAGGCTTCCATCTCATGTTTCATGTAATTACAGTTGAAGCTGTAGAGTTGTACCTGTTGGTTGATCCTTTTGTATTTGTATTTAGCACACTTTGGTTGGTGTAAGTTGTACTTTACGTTTAAGTCGTTTAAGTTTATACCTATTTTGTTGGCAATTGGCTTGGATGAAATATTATCAATATGTTATCGCTGAGCGTCCAATATTTGTTTAATCATGTGATTTGAATAACTGTTTAGAAAGTCCTATGTTCCTAGAATGTATAGAAATTTGATTATTATTTGTCTCTATTTTTCTCATAGGCACCAGGTATCGATTTTACTATGTTGCACTAGTGTACAAGTTAGGCTTGTTACTCAAGGGGCTATTGTACTGTTATTTGATATTTGTTTTGCCCCCTTCGCATATTGTTTAAGGATGTCTAATGCTCTGTATGTCCTTTGTTTTGGCATCCTTTCTTGATTTTATTAAGAAGCAATTTAATATCCTGTATTTTTCTCCCTTTACCTCCAAGTAATATTTTGTTGCCTAAACTTAATAAGTATGACTTAATACTAACCAGAAGTAAGCTGTAAATAGAGTGCAGGCATCATGGTTTTCCCTGGTAATATCGGCAGAGACAACAGGAGGAACAATTATGAAAGCAAGCTAAGAAAGAAGGGTGAAAAGAAATTGAGGAAAGCTTCCATAGGAGTTTGGAGAGCACTTGTTGGATGTGATTCAGCAAGGGCAAATACCCCTATAGAGTGTTAGGAATCAGTGGTCTCTCTAGCTGTCAAAGGAAAACGTCACTTGTCAAATAAAAAGTCGTTACCACGCACGAAGACGGCCCACGACTTAGACCCAAACGAATAGGACAATAGGCATATAGAGTTTCAACAATTCAATGAGTCCTTTAATTTAGTTAAATCTAAAGGTGAACGAGATGTCGTGGACCACTTGCATAGATGGATGATCCCTAATTGCATTTGCATGACCCTCCCTGATGCTTGATGGCTAGCTTTAAAGTCTACCTTTTTGTTAGTGGGATTTGTTGTTCATTGTATGGATTCCAGGCCCGCAGGACCACTTGTTGTGTTGTACTAGAGACATGAGGTGGGTAGTCATGGCTACTCCCCTCCTTTCTGCTTCCGAACAAAGCTTGTCTTGTTTCAGGCCTATTGGGTTTTGAGGGGTTTCTCATCCTCCTCCCCTATTGTTGCTTTGTGTCTATTAGATAGACAACCCCTTCATTGTAATTGTTTCCTTTGTATATAATAGATGATGAACATTTCTTTCAAGAAAAAAAGGAAAGAAAAAGAAAAAGTTTAGGCAATCTTCTTGATAGGTCAAAATTCTTTTGGTGTAGCTCTATTTAATGTGGCATGAGGCATGGGTTACAAAGCAGTTATGGAGATGGATGAAATTAAAATGGCTACCGTTCCTTGGATCCCGCCTAGCAACTATGTCATGACTAATTAACATGCCGATAAAACTATCAAGAAATTTCTGGTGATGTAAAAGTTCTAAAGCATTCTAGCTATAGTGATTTCTTGGTGAAATGGTATAATGCTCTATACAACAGTCTCATGGCCTTCACATGTATGTAATAAAATACTTTAATGTCAATATAACATTCGAGATTATTTCAACACAGCCCAAACAGAAGAACTTCATACAGCATTTACGTGCATTCCTTAGCACTAACCTTTTGACCAGCACTACATCTTCCTCTCATCTCAAGCTCAGCATCACCAGTCTGCATTACGACCTGGAGAAGAAATCTCTCATTTTATGTAAGCATATTATCATTAATCTTGTTTTTCAGAGACAAAAGCTCAAAACTTACCCTGTAGCTGTATGATCGTGTACCTGCCCCTTCTGAATCTGAACGAATACTTATATAATCAATGTCTTGCCCTCTATAAGTCTGTTGCCAAAGTTCTTTAATAATCTTGTTTATTTCTTCCATTTTCATTGTATGGAAACGCATCAAAGCCCTGACCACACAAGCATAAATCTAAAATATATGACCACATAAAATAAAACAAAATACTTTAAAACTGCATAAAAAATCATAAGAGCCTCTATAACAATGAGGTATTAGCTTAGTGGTAAGGATCTTGGCCTAGTAACTCTAGGTCACAGGTTCAGTTCTGCTAAGTAGCACTGAGTTATAAAAATTTAAAAAGCTCTGTAAAAGGAATTCTGAAACTAGTCTGATAGATCCACAAGGTTTCAGTGAACATAAGTAAAAATTTCAGTTTCATAAAGAATGCTAAGGTCTAATATTAAATGCATGAAGATGTAAATATGTGAAGTCCTAGAAAATGCTTTAAATCTAATGGCAAAGTGAATGATTGTAATAGAAAACAAGGTAATTTTCTCACTTGTCTAGAGCATTATAATATTTATCCAAGTCCTTATTAGCCATTTCTGTTGTCTGCACTCAAAGAAACAATATTTTTAAAACAGAAAAAGACAGATAACCAAACATGAAAAAAAATAGAGAACAGGAAAGCTCACATCCTATCAGAATAAGAATAACCCACTTTGTTACAATGCTCACCTTTAATTGAATAAGCTGGTTGCAATAACGGCTATCAATGTCCTTATATTGTGATTGCTTTAGATCAACCTTGTTTTTGGCAATGTTACTATGATAAACTCCTAGTGTACCTCGACATCTATTCAACTGCAACCAACGAACAACAAATACTGTCAAAACATGCTATGCAGCCAATACAAAAATGCACAAGAAAAACTGTTAATTCTTTGAAATTTAAATAAACATGAATGTATTACTGTTATTTTTAAAACATGAGATAATCAAAAGCTACACAGACGTACACAAGTTTGCCACTTCATGTAAACCATTATGAAGTTAAGAATGCATCCCAAGAAAAAATTACATCACCCCCTCATGTGTCGTCATCATCACCCTAGCATCATCTCCACAGTTACATGAGTTCTGGGCAGACCTGATCCGAGAAAAGTACAAAGAAACAGAAACAGCCAAAGAACAACAAACCCCCCCCCCCAATGAGCAAGGACCCCAAGCCCTACAAACATCTTGGCAGTCCTATACACCCGCAGGTCACACATTCGCATGTATTGTTTTGGTCTTCCTTTCAATGTACATATTCTATTGACTTTACTACATCCCAACCTTTTCTCTGTGAGAGAGAGAGAGAGAGAGAGAAGAAAACATGGGTCCTAACATTTACATAAAACTACCTCTTGGAATGTCGAAGTGTGGGTGCTGTAGGGGGATCTTCTGTTGTTCATTTTCAGGTTGGTGGCTGACATAGATGTGACGCTTCAAGGGGGCCCTTGGTTTTTCAGGGCTAGGGGTCTAGACCTAACCCACTGGTACTTGGGTGCTCATAACAACTTGAATCTTTTCAAACAGGTGCCAATGTGGATTACGGTTTCAGGACTTCTTTGGAAGTTTTGGCCTTTGAAGTTTCTTGAGATTCTCACCAGGTTCTTTGGCAAGTTCATTGCCTTTGACAAGTTTATGGGCTTCACAAGAGCATAGGGCTTTGTCTAGTTCTGTGTTTGGCAATCCCTAAGATCCGATGGGCTACTACAAGAGTTTCAAATGGAGCTACCATATGGGATGGAGACACTAACAATTGAATATGAGAATGTTCCCTCGAAAGAAAGGAGCAGTCAGAGTGAAGAAGCCATGGAGAAAAGAACTATAAGGCCTATTTCCCTTGTTAGTTTTGTAGGAAAAACAATAATCAAACCAAAGATTGCAAGTTGCGCTAGAGGGTCAAGGAAAAGTAGGCTTTGGTGTAGGAGGATTGGTAGGTGGTGTCAAAGACTAAGGCCGCTAGATCACCACCTAGACATAAGGAGGCCAATGTGCATGCTCTAGGCGGGTCAAGTGTTCAAAATAGGTTCTTGGCCCTCCAAGGTCTCTAGGAGTCCTACCTGTCAAAGTCAATGGTGGAGGTGTCGAAGGCAAGGCTATCTCCATGATGAAGTTCATCAAGCCCTAATGGGTGGCATGTCAAGTTCCTTGCTAAGTTTTTTAAGGAGCTAGAATAGAACCTTGTGGATGCTTTCAACCTTATGCTTCAGTGGGGCTAGGTGAGGAAGGAAGTCAACTGCTCCCAAATTGTTTTAGTGCCCATGGTTGATTCCCCAACAAGGCCTAGAGGCTTTTGGCCTATTGGGGTTTGTAACACCCTGCTACAATTTTTTGCTAAAATCCTTGTTTGTAGATTGCAACCTTTGATGCCTACGCTAGTTGGCTAGCATCAAGCAAGATTCATTAAAGGGAGGTGTATACAGGATCAAATTCTACTCCTTCATGAGGCCTTGCATGCAGTGAAAAGAGCTGCTTTCTGGGATATGTTCCTTAAAATTAGACATTGCTAAAGTGTATGATACTATTGACTATGACTCTTTGGGCCATATAATGTTACATAAGGGCTTCCACCCTATGTCTCCAAATGCAATGCATTGGGGCTTTCTCTTTTGATTTTTTGGAGTTAAATGTTCATATTGGTGATGGATACTATGAATGCTTATTGTAGGGCTGAATGAGTTAGGGGCCTGAATGTGGAAGGCATTTCATCCATTGTGAATCATTATGCTGATGACACCATTTTAACTATGAAGGTTACCATTCTGTAGGCTTGGGCTATCAAGAAGGCCTTACACACAATGAGCAAGGAGCTAGGATTGCATGTTAATTCGTCAAAGTCCACCACCCACTTTGTTCAGATTGATGCAATTATGAAGAGAATGATCATTGAGGTGCTTGGGATTGGACAAGGATGATAAGAAGATGTTTCTTTGGGGATCCCAATGTTTGATTGAAGGTGGATTGGTACCTAGGTTGGCTTTCTAGGCAAGATTCAAGTGAGGATCCGACACTAGACTTAACAACTCTTAACCAACACAAGCAAAGTTCTATTGGTTGTTACTATCCTAGTGTCTATGCCTAGATATGTTGCTTCTGTGGTGTCCTTGCCATAGCATGTCATTAACAAAGTTAACCAAATTGTTACAAATTTCGTTTAGTCAAGAGGAAAAGGAGGTCATAGAATCCATCTAGTGTGTTAGCAATGTATCGCCCACCCAGAGGTTGGAAGGGGCCTAGGGGTTCCTCACTTCAAAGGCATTCTTCTCTTAGCCCATAATAACTTTATGAAGAGGGTAACAAACACCGATGATAGCTTTGATGTAAATGCTCCGTGGGCAAGTGTCATCCTTCATTAGTACACATTATGGGAGTGATTAGGTAATGATTTAGTATTATGGAAACACATCCACAAACATGATTGCACACTCTAGTAGCTTTTGTTAATGATTCCTCAAGAGGTGGCCAACATGCTGTAGTGGAAGTACAAAGTGATGCATGGCTGGTGTACACCCTAGAAGGGGTAGCTCCCAAAGAAAATAAAGATGTTTATTTGGCTTATCAACAATTGGGCAATCTCAATGCATGCTTTCCTTCAAAGTAGATGCCTTAACATTAACACCCACTACCCACTTTGTAGTGCTATCAAAGCAAAAATGCAATGTCATTTGTTCTTCAACTACCCTTACTCCCTGCAAGTTTGGCAATTAGCACACCTCCAGCCTAGTTCCCCACTAAACGGTGATTGCTTTACAATAGCGCTTTTCTAGTCTATCTAGAAAACCAAGAACAAGGAGGTCTTCCAAGAAGCTTGGGTTCTTCCACCTACTACAGTGGTTTCTTGTGCTAGGCATCTGTGGCCGGAGGCATCAACCACAATGGGGGTTAGGTTAATGATGGAGCCTAACCACACATCATTCCAAAGTAACCAAGAACACTAGAGCCTAATTGCTAGGGTTGGTTGGAATGAGGTGTTGTTGTCCATAAGAGGGGAGCTAGGTCTACAAGATGGCAGCTTCTCTTCATAGTGAGAGAACAATGTCATGACCTTTAGAGGTATGCCAATTTTGCTGACTAAGGAGGCCATCTCAGAATACCTTGTGTTGCTGCAATTTGGGGAAGTCATCTTTCTTGCCATTTGGGGTTTCAGAACATAGCCTCGTTCTTCCCCGAGTGGGTGACCAGAATGTCTAGCAGTCAATCTCTCACTCTCAACTTCCTCCTCTCTAGTAGGCTGTCATTGAGCTCGTGGAACACTTTTTCATGCAAACTAGCAATGCCTCCAAAACACAATATGCCCATTTTGCCTTCCTACAATGTCTCAAACTTGATAGCCCAATGAACCTACCAAGGTTCTTTCTCAAGGCCCTCTACCAACAGGAGCAAGGAAGACATCCGGGACTTATTTTGACACTCTAGCCAACAACTAAGCTGCCTAAGCCAACGCTACCAATTGGCCCATTAGGGGCCACACATGTTTCTAACGTGTATGTGCAAAGGTGTAGTGGGAGGGGATGGAGTTCTTGGCCTGCTATGGAGACCTTGCCTTCAAAGGGAACTTTGGAAGACCCATTAGCCAATTTGGAATGGCCGGAACCAGTGCAGAAGAAGGACGAGGCAAAGCAAGAGCAATGGCTATAGGAGTGCCTACTCGAACATGAAGGGGCTCTATGACAGAAACTGCAAATGGAATCTAGGACGGAAATGTCCAGACAGATCCAAGAGGCAAAGACAACATCCACATGGAAGAGAGGGCACAAAGGGATCTAGAGGAGTTCATGCGTAAGCAAGACAAGCAACAAAGACAAGCAAAGGAGCGGGAAGTGCAGAAACAGTAGGAGATGGAGAAGGCATTACAGCGAAGCATTCTAGAGGAGCGCCTCAGGTAGGAAATAAAGGAACAATTGCAAAGGGAGAAGGAGGAACAAGAGAAAAATAAGGAGGAGGCATTCAAGAGAGCGAAAGAGATCCTCAAGGAGAGGAACATGAAGGAGCACCAAGATAAGATGCTAGCCTTAAACAAGAGGATGTGGTTTCGTGTTGGGGAGTGCCTTCGTGTTGGGGAGTGCCCATACATGGTCTTGCAGATTACTATAGACACTTTGTGGGATGATCTCTAGAAGTACATTAGGCAGAAATTGCATACAATACACCTTGACAAGATGCATCACCTGCCCAAACACATGCAAGACTAGCATGAAGACAGATTTAAAACTTTCCAACAGGCTGTGAGGTTTCTGCCTTCAGAGGAGGAGAGGGGAATTTTAGATAAGGTGCACAAACAGGAGACGTCTTCCTGCTGTTGCAAAGCTCTACCTTTCCCGGTATGAGCGGTACATTTTGTCAGTTTGCCAATGAGTGTGTGATCCAGTATAGGGGCCTGCTAGGCCCCAGTTTTGAGGGTGGTAAGGACCACTTGAGGGTCCCTTTTGTGATTATGTTGTTAGTAGTGTTAGGGTGTTGCTCTCCCCCCACCTAACTGCCCCTTTTTTGTATTTTCGTTTACATACTGTAATATAATCTCCCGAACTTTTCTCAAAAAAAAAAAACATTTACATAAAACAAAGTTATAGCTAATTTTAGATAATACACGTAAACATTGTGTAATATATATAAATAAATAAAAAGCAACGTGATAATGAGATAGCATTATACACTACTTAAGTTAAAAATAATGATCAATCAAGCAGCATTACTCAAATATAATTTAAAAAGGGTTTAAACTCATAAATAAAACAATTAGCTAAACTCTACATGAATCTAGACCAATCTGGCAAACAACATAACATAGAATAACTGTAAAAAGGTTTTGAACTCATAGCTAAGCTATATTACTTAAGAACCTAAACAAGCAAGTCAGCAAACAATGTCTAAACGCTTCTAAAAGACAATAAAGAGCACGGTCCTAACAATAACTATGTATGGGAATTATGTTTCAAATTTTGAAATTTGATATGTAAAACACGTGCTTCTACAACGCTACCTATAATCAAGGAAGTAAAGCAGAACTAAGACTCCACTTGTAAATACCAAGTTCATAACATTCTTAATAACAAAAGATGCAACTGTATCATATTACTGCATAGGTTTGAATCTGTTTCCAGCACCTATAGTCACATAGCTTCAAAATGTCTAGAAATAGGGCCAATGTAATAACTATTGGAAATAACTGCTCAGGCATTTACAACCGTGTCTAGCAGCTTATCACTAACAGTGAACTCATATATCAACGTTTAAGATAGGAACCATTTCAGCATAGATTACAATCTCAATACTTAGTTAACACTTGTGCAACTTTAATTTTTCCTTCTTGCTTCTAATTAATGATTATTTCTATAGCCAAAATTTACTTTCTCCTTAGGTACAATAAAATATAATAGTAACAGATTTCATAAGAATAAATAAGTGTATACAGTTGTATCAGTAGACTCACCTCAGAGAGAAGTCTTTCCTTCTCTTGCAAGTATTTCTTCAATTCTACTTCAATAAAAGAGATTTCACCAACGGTGGCAATTTTATTTTCCAGTGCCTCTATTTCGCATGCAAGCTCCTCAACCTCAGCTTTAGTTTTACGATAGTTTATATTATCATCAATATTCCTCTTCACTTGGTCCTGTTCACTCAGCAATTTTTGGCTTTTACTCAGTTCTGATTGGAGTTCTGTCTTCCTCTTTTCACACTGCTGTTGCTGAGATTGAAAGTGTAGAAGTTTTTCCTGAGATTCCTTTAGCCTTTCTTCTTTCTTGGAATCAATATATCTGAACAAAAATGGTATAAAAATTAACCAAAAAGCATCTTCCAGAAACTTATCCTCTAAAATCAAGGCAGCAAACTCACGTACTCTTTGATTTTGTTAAAATATGTTGAAATGACATCCATATCCGTTTGGAAATGCCCTTTAGCTTCTGTACGTTCTGCATTCTCTTGTTCATATTTTTGTTTCAGAGAATCATATTCCTTTTTGAACTTTTCCTTTTCCTTGTTTAAGGGAACCAAACCTTCCATGATAAGCTGCAATGCAACAGTGTGAAAGAAATAAACTAACATAAATAGTTAATTTTTAAGCAAGGATATAAATGCCACTAAACATACACCCTAGTTGAGCAGAGAAAAATGAAATTATGCATCTATAATAAAATGAAGTTTATGAACTATTAACATACAGAGTCCATGAAGACAAACTCTTTTTTAGGAGCAAATATGCAAAATCTAAGAAACTGGATAAAGCTGTGAACAGACAATGGTTATAGATGAACATAAATTCTGCTTGATGATGGAAGGTCATGCAACCTCTAGATAACATGAATTTTGTCAGGGAGGTATTGCTCACTTATTAGAGCATGTGACTTGTGGTTTACTAGTCAAAGGTTCAATTATGACATCATTATGCATGTTCTGCTTATGTTCTATGAAAGTATCATGTTGGCTATATGTCCTAGGGTACATAAAGTCAAATAGTTTCAGGTTCTGACACCACTAGATACATGTATTTTCAGGTAAAGCAAACCAAAGAAGAGGTGCAGTACGAAAGGGGCAATATGACATCCAAAGGCATTTAACTCCACTGTTAAAAAGCATTCATCATAAATGCTCAATCAGTAGGAGCATAACACACTTTCATAGTTCCTACTTACAGCAAAACACCACCCTTTCTCAAGTAATATGATCGTTAGCGGGATCAACAAATCCTTTTTGGCAACCAACACAAACATAAATATCTACAACAGAAATTGCTGGTTTGTAAAAGTAACTGGTTTCTAACATGATTCTGTGAAGCTAATCACATAGCACATCACCTTTTGAAAACAGTTTCAGCTTGAAGAGCATCCAAAATCACAACTAGGAATCATGTGAACTTGTGTAGCTATAAAACTTTCAAAAATTGAGATTTTGAAGATTATTCAAGGAGATATGAACTTCCATTAACTAAAACATTCAAAATATAAGAGTACTTTCATGCTTTCAGCAAATGTAAAAGCAGGAAAGGTTTGAAGCTTGGAACCAACGGCGCCAATGCTGTGGGCAACCAAAGAAAACTATGAACACAAGTGGCAGCAAAATAACTACAGAGACAGCAACCACCTATGGAAATCCATGTGTTAGCAACATAGCATTGCCATCCGGGAGGTAAAGCACCAATAGATCTTTATTCATATAACTGCAAGTAAAATACTCGGTACTAATAGTACAAAATATTAACAGATGTAGAACAGAAGAAAACAATGGGTGGAACTCTGAAACTAGCTGAAAGTTTCAGCTTTTCAAGAAATGGCTGGTACTGTTATGGCAAGAATGCTGCCTTACAAGTATGCTAATATGGCTAAAGTACTGCTGGAAAAAATCATTGCCGCTCTGGCAAGGGCACTGCTACCTTCTTGATTTCATGGTATGATCATTGGTTCTCTTGCTTTGGATAAGGCCGTTTACTTTATTCATATAACTGCAACTAACATACTCAATACTGAATAAAAAATATTAGCAGATGTAAAAAGAAGAAGACAATGGGTGGAACTCTGAAACTTGCTGACACTTTCGGCTTTTCAAGAAATGGTTGGTGCGGTTATGACAAGAGTGCTGCCTTACAAGAATGTTAATATGGGAAGCATACTGCTAAAAAATCAGTGCTGCTATGGAAAAGGCATTGCTATCATTCTTGATTTCATGGTATTATTATTGGTTTTCCTTGATTTTGGGTAAGGCCTCTTACTTTTGTAATTTTTACCCTTTTTTGTTTATAATTGTTCTGCTTCCATGATTTCTGCAATTGCTAGACTCGTTACCTGTTTCTGCAATTGCTAGAATCACTACCTGTTTCTGGATTGCAATTCTGGACCCTAGAATCATACTTCCAATTCTGATTCCCAGAAGGTTGGTTTCTACCAATAAGAAATTTCATAAGATTTTCTCAGTTATTACTGGAAACTAACCATCACTTTAAAAAAAATCTTAAAACATTAATTTGGCAATTTCCTCCTAATATACAGCAATAAAATGAAATGAAGCTTTATTACATCCAAAAACCCATAGGATCTATTGGATGCAAGGAGCTTTAAGCAGTTCCTGGTATGTATCCCATTCACACAATTAACCAAATTGCTAGCATGCAAATTACCACTTACACCTATAATAATGCTGCCCTACCGACTGTCTAGAACCCCCCTGGGAATTCCTTTAGTTCTGCCTGGACCTAGGGTAGAAGACCAAGGGACTACACCTTGGCCCAGCCAGCTCTCCCCTTGTACATCTTACAGAAGGGAAAACACAAAATGAAAGAACTCTCAACCCTCAAAATGCCTCTAGGAGAAAACAACATTGAAGCCAACATCAATAGTGTTTGATGATGCATCCCCAATGAGTGCCTCACCCCCAAACCCTTCACAATTTGGTACAATGTTCAGACAGGAGCTGCACTAGAACATCTAATTCAAGTTGCAACAACTGCAGAATCAGGCTCACACACAGTTCTCCATATGAAGGATGAAGAGGAAGAAAAAAGGAAAAGGGGTGGAGACCTGATGTTCCTTGGTACTGCTGAGCCAGTGAGGTTTTCTCTAACACTAAGCATCTCAACAGAATGTGTGAAGTGTTCCATGGTCCCCAACCCTAAGAGAAACAAGTGAACCACCAGCCCTAAGCCCTGTCTGAAGAGAAAATAATCTATGCTACTATCGCTACATAATGTTGTCATACAAATTTAGGCTCAAATAAAATTAAAACTAACACAGGCCCCTACCTTCTAGGATGGTTCTATGATGAATAATCTCAACAAATAGCATGGTGTACTAAGCATCCAGCAGACAGATAATTTTGACATAAGATCCAATCAAAAAGTTGGAGTAAGCATCCCCTCACTTATTACTATTTTTACTAATTTGTATGACTTAGTTTCATCAACTAATGTTATTCATATATGTATGTCCAGATGCTATTAACTAAAAACACCTCCACAGCAATATTACGCAATCATTAGACAACACTGAGTTATGTATTTTTTAAACAAAAATCATAAAAGGAATTCTGAAACTGGTTTGATTTGATAGATCTAAGAGGGTCTCAGTGATCATAAGTAAAAATTCAGTTTCAGTTACATTAGACAAAGATGAGATTTTATAAAGTGAAGGCCATCAAGACAAATAACTTCAAGCAACAGAGCATCTGTCATGCAAAGATACATAGCATTAAATATTCTACTCACTTTATCCTCAAGTTCTAACTGAGTCATTTGTTCTTCGAGCCTCTCCCCCTCACCTTTTAATCTATTTATTCGTTCCAGTTCATTGTGAGCCTTGATCTTTTCCTCTCTGGCACGACCCCATCGAAGATTTAAGGCATTCATATCATCTGACATGTGTTTTTCCTCATCCCTCAGTTTATCTAATTGAATCTGTAGCTGCTCACTGAAAACAGTCCATTATTCAAACATCAAATTGTTAAAGAAATACACCACAGAGACCAAAAACTGATATGCATGGATGCTCCCATTTGTGAGGCATAACAATTTAAACCTTAAATTTTCACATTATAAACTATTTTAATATTAAAGCCGAAATAACACACAATTCTAAAATTGATTCAATAGTAAAAATTATGTACCAATTTCTACAGGAAAGGGATTGGGAGAAACATCTCTTTGAGCTGAGTAGAATTGCTGTGTTGATCCCTGACTACCGGTGTTGAATCGTGGTGGGGGATTTTAATCAAAGACTTTATGCATGGGAGAAGACTAGTACTGAGTGCGCAGAACCACCGGATGCGGACCTTTTCTTGCAATTCCTTCACCAACATGAACTAGTTGATTTAGAGATTAAGAACTGTCGTTACACCTAGTGCAATCGAAGGAAAGGTACTGCCAGAGTGATGTCTCGTATTGATCAGGTGTGGATGGGAGCCTTGCTTCTGCTGCAGCAGGAAGTATGTGTTACAAGTACCAAATGAAGGACCTCCGACCACAGGTCGTTGATTTGTCAAATTGGGAGGAAACCATGTGTTTCTACTTCATGCTTTCGTTTCGAGCTGGCATGCCTCATGAAACCTTGGTTAAAGCCTTTGGTTACCACAATCTGGAAGAGGTACCCACCCGGCCATGATCCTCGCGATTTTCTGACTAGCGGACTTAATACTCTAAAAAAGGAAATTCGATCATGTCAGAAGGATGAGAAGTATGCTTTGAGGTTCCATCTAGGAGTGTTGGAGCAAAAGCTTTAGGATGTCCAGGCGAGACAGGAGTGGGGAGAAGCTCTGGTGCAGGAAGAATAGGACATTCTCCACACTCTCCAGCAACTAGATCATGAAGAAATAGAGTACTAGAGACAATGATCTAGAGTCCAATGGCTGAAAGATGGCAACAGGCCTACCAAATTTTTCTTTGGTGCAGCTCAAGCCAATCGGCAAGCTAAAAGGGTGCCCACTCTAACCAAGAATGGACAAATCCTTGAACAAATGGCCGAGATCGTGCAGGAATTCCACAATTTGTGGGCTAATGTGTGGCACTGAAAGGAAAGGGCCCCTCTATCAATGCAAGTGGAGAGAATCCTTACAAAAGCAGACAAGTCGAAGCTCCTTCGGCCTTTCTCACATCAAGAACTAGAGTGGGCCATGGTGGCCCTCAAACTTGGGTGTGCCCCAGGGCTGGATGGGTGGCCCATTGAATTCTTTAGGGAGTATGCAGATGTATTGGGGGGCTAACATTTTGGACGCTTTTAACAGCATGCTCCACTAGAGACAAATCCCTCAGGAGATTAACTGCTCCCATGTTGTGCTTGTCCGTAAGGTGGCATGTCCTACTAAGCCATCTCAGTTTAGGCCAATTGGAGTTTGCGAAACGCTCCTGCGCCTTTTCACCAAGATGATTGTTAGAAGACTAGCACCTTTGATGCCAAAGTTGGTCAAGAATAATTAGGCAGGTTTCGTTAAGGACAGCCTCCTTTAGGATCACGTTATCTTGCTCCACGAAATTTTTCATTCATTTAGTCTAACTTGTTTCCCGAGTCTTTGTTTTAAGCTAGACATCACTAAGGCCTATGACACAATTTCGTGGGAGGCATTGGCAAAAGTAATAAGGAGGAAAGGCTTCAGCCAATATTTTATCAATTTATGTCTCCACATCCAATCCTCGGCCGCCTACTCTATTGACTTGGAAGGGGCCCTTTGGGATTTTTCCTCACCTAGGAGAGGACTACGGCAAGATGATCCTCTATCGCCATACGTATTTATTCTTCTAATGAACACCCTACAGGATTATTGTAAAAAGGAAGGCATCAAGGGAGTGAATGTTCATGAGATGGAGTGCCTGGCTAGGCATTACGCAAACAATATGATTATCTTTATATGGGCTTCAGTGTCGTAGGCCAAGGCACTCGACAGGGCTTTAATTCAGTTAGCCGAGGAGGTGGGTCTCGAGGCCAATCAAGCCAAGTCTGCAGTTTATATGACTAATAATGACAAAAGAACCAGGATATGTATCTTGGTTTTCCAATGTTCGGATGGAACCATAGACAGACCTGGATAAACTTGCTGAAGTAGCTGCAAACGTGAATTAGCCACTAGCCTAATTGCTTCCTATCTCACAAGGGTAAGATTTTATTTGCTTCTGCCTGCCCCCCCCCCCCCCAAAAAAACATTGGAAATAAAGTGGATCAATTAATACGAAGCTTTGTTTGGTTTGGTGGAAAAGGCAGACAGCAAATGCATTTACTTCTGTAGGATAAGGTTGCTTGCCTAAGACATGCAAGAGGAGTGGGAATTTTCAAATTTGAAGATCTCAATTTAATGGGGCACCAACAACTTCTACAGCGGTTAACCTATGGCAATTCGAGCATTCCACCATGGGTGTGGCTCATGCACTATAAGTATCACCAATAGACAGCCAAGCATTGGGATTCAAGACTATGGCGTTCCCTTTATCGCCACACCTTGCAGATGGACCAACTGGTGTTGCAACACACATCACCGCATGAGCTCATTAAGTCTCAATATCCGATTGTTCCAGGGTGGTCTACGATGTGGCAAGGGCAGCAGCCAGAAAAAATATAGACGTTTCTTTGGCTGGTCAACCATGGGGCACTACTGATGCATGTCACCCTTCGACAAAGAGGATTAAACACTGATGCCATGTATCCAACATGGAAGAGGTCAAAGGAAATGTGGGAGTACTTTGCTTTTGCATGCCCTTTTAGTCAAGATGTGTGGTGGGCTGCTCATTTACCCCTCCCCATCCTTTTAACAAGAGACTCTCAGGCCACGACCATCCTTTGGTGCTTGTGGCGTGCACGAAACAATCTCATTTTCCAATAGGTTCCTTTTCCTCAGCTGGCCAACATCGCTACAAAAGGTTGCAGATTGTGGAGAGAAGCTCCAACGGCAATGGCAACTATGCCAATGTTTGAACCTTCATGGGAAAGGTACCAAAACAACCCCACGTTGTGGGACCTAGTGTGTTTGGTGGGGTGGGAATGCCTACTTCCTAAGCTTTGGGGGACCCAACCTTGTCAAATGGTGAATTTTTCACCAACTGGCAGGGTACCTCTACCATGTTCCATGGGGTTAGGATTGATTTTACAGAAGATGTGATGGCTAGGGCATTGAGCATGCCTACCATCGATGACAAGATTTTGCCTATCACACAAGGGTTGCAGGAAGCACAAAGCTTCTTTCCGTGCCATATCCCGAGAATGGCCATTGGCCAAGTGCTACAATCCGCTCTTCCTAAATTCTAGTAGCTAGCGGTAGACCTGGTTGAGAGATATTTTGTTCAGTCAAGGCATGGGTCCAAGCTTCAGGGAACACATTTCGCATTTTTACTGTGCCTTCGAATGGGCTGCCAAGTGAACATTCCTGAGTTTTTTCTGGCTTCCCTAAGACACCGCCGAATGGGTAGGCATTTGGGTCTAATCCTTGCTTTGTGGAGGGCAACAAGCGATGCTCCACAAATGGGTCTTTCGAGGTCCCTGGGTCAAGCCATCTATTATAGACAGAGGAAGCCAGTGAGTAGTCTGATGGATTCCCCAAGGGGAACAATGGTTCTGGACCACATGGCTATGAGGAGATCGATTGTGGAGATTGGTGTTGCTACTAGTAAGGGTGAGGCTGAGGTTGAGACCAATCATCCAGATTTGGAGGCACAACTAGCATCTGCACGGGAGGAGGCAATCTTGGCTACTAGGGCTGAGGAAAGTTGAGTCTGGCAAGCTAAATGGGAGGCACGAGAAGAAATGTTTCAACACCAGATGCATGAGTTGCAAATATGCCATAACATCGAAGTAGAAGAACTGTAAAGGCAACGAGTGGCCATGGAGGCTAAGGCCCAAGCCACGCTAGAAGAATAAATTCAAGCTGAAATCAGGGAGCAAATGGAGAATGAGGTGCACCAGCAAAGAGCACAAGAACAAGAGGCCAAGGAGCAAAGGGCTTGCAAGGCTTAGGAAGACGTTGAGCGGCAGGAACAACTATTACGGGCTCATAAGCTTAACGCCACAACCCAGATACAGGCAGGGAAATGCATTTACACACGGATGCGCATCCATCAAGAGATGTCGTGGCAGGAGCTGCGTCAGCATATTCGACTTTCCTCTACCCCACTCCACCCGAATGGGGTGGGGTCAGTCGCTAAACAAGCTAGAAAGGCGAAGGCCTTTAAAAACTTTCAAGAAGCCACGACATTTGTTTCTATAGAGGAGTTCCATGTGCAGCTGGATGTGCTACATGCAAGTCTTATTCCACGTTGCTGTTATGACAGGTTGCCCCAACACCTATAGGCGTGGGGGTTCTTGCTTGTTTGTCGAGGATGCCTCGGTTGCGTTTCAAAGATTTGGTTTTTGGTCTGCTGATTAGATTGCCCTGTTCTCTGCTTTTGATCGTTTCCTTTCATTATGTCCTTTAATTTCTGTTGTTTTGCATGTCATCGTTTCTGTAAAGGTCTTCTAGGGCCGCTCATGGCCATTTTGCAGTTTTTGGGGCTGTTTGAGGTCATTTTGTGATCTTGGGGCTACTCACCCTGCAGCAGGATACTGATAGTTTGCCATTTTGGCTGCAGGCCTTCACGGTCTGCTTTTTGTCCTCTGTAAATATTCCGTTTTTTCTCAATAATACATTTCCCGAAAGTTTTTCCAAAAAAAAATATATGTACCAAAAAATGCATGTTGTCATGTCAAAAAAAAACACACTTAAGAACATCAAATCTTTTTCAAATGAAGTGGCAACAGTGAATGCAGATATTGAATGAATGCTCAAAGAGTACAAATATATACTTATGTAAAAAATTGTCTTTACTAAAAGAATGTCCCATCATGATTACCGCTTTTCTTCAAGTGATGCTAACTCAGCTTGAACTTCATCCATTGACCGAACACCTTGGGAATGGACATCCAGCTTGTATTCAAGATCCTCAACGTGCTTTTTTAATGTCTGGATTTCTAGCAAGATCCTGTCAATAGCCTCAACAGGCTGCAGTAGTCTTTCTATTGATTCTTTGTCAAGTTTTGCATGTGCTTGAAGAGCAAGGAGCTACAATTCAAAACAAACATTACCAATGTAAAAATGGTTATTAGCCATAAAAAAACACATCTTAGATAAGTAAATCTACATCTCAAAACTGAACATTTAATATGCAATATACGATTGTAATCCTCTCTCATGAATAATATCAAGGGCACATTGCGCAGTATGAAGCAGATGAATAAAGGGATGTTTTATGTCAAAAACACGGGACTAATTGAAGCAAATTGCAAAATTGCAAACCATTCATTAACACATATGAGATGAAAGCAAGACAAAAACACACATCAAAGAATTAATGGCTAGTACACTACATCATCTAGAGCTTGAGATTTCCTTTCACGTTCTTCTGTCAGTTCTTCAACCTGCTTCTCTAATGAAGGGATCAACTCTTTTCCAAGCTTGACATACTCATCATAGACTGAGCGAAGCTTGTCCAACTGCTGGAAAATGGCGTCAGCACTAGAAGATTGCATAGCTAACTCTCTGACACGTTCAGCTGATGTGGCACCCTTTGCTCTTTGCTACACAATGAAACATTTACGATGATGGCCAGGATAGATGTTGGATAGAAGAATGACAACTACATAAGTATATATTAATATACAATGACAATCAAACCTTCTTAACAAAGTCGTCTTCTTCCTCTGGTGTAAAGGGACGTTCACAGCAAGGACAAACATGATTTCCACGAGCAACTCTTTCAAAAGGTTCAAACATCCTCCTCATACCATCTGCAATGTCATGCTGACTACACAATTGTATAAAAAACGGCAAGCAGTCAATTAAATGGAATGAAGATACAGACTCAAAAAAATGAAGCTAGAAAATTTTCATGATAAGAAAATTCAACAGATGATGAAATCAAACCTTTTACAAATATTTTTCTTCTCTACAGAATCTTGCAGGACTCCAGGAAAATTGTCCATATCAACAGGTAACTGAACCAATGATTGGAGTTTTGATTCAAAAAATCTTCTCTTAGCTGTGATAAAACCAGTCAAAATTCCCTTGTCACTATGATTTCTGATATTCCTAGACAGATGTTCCATCTACAAAGATTAACAAAAATAAGTTGGCCAAGTTTTCTGCGATGCCATAAGAACAACCAAAAGAAAATCATAGCTCTCTTTCACTTTATCTTATGGGTGAACTAACTTTATACTTGAATCAAAATTTGTCCCTTAAAAAAGTAAATAGGAGGCTGACATAATGAAAAGAATCAATATTGCCTGCCTCCAAGAAACAAGATGGAAAAGGGAGAAAGCTCAAGTACTGAACAAGGGTTACAAGATTTTCTACTTACAAAAGGATAATCATGAAAACAGAGAGGCCATTATTGTTGACCAATTTATCAATGACAAGGTGGTACAAGCATACCGCAGTGGTGATTGGGATAGAGGCATACAAATTGCACTTGGAAATGAAACCATCAACATCATCAGTGTATATCATCATCTAAAGGGGCAATGTTCATCTTGCTAAGGCAAGGTCCCAGGATGGTCGGTGGACAAGCAAAAGCCTAACCTCTTTCGAATGGTTGCACCCAAGATCAAACCCTAAAACTTACAACTTGAGAAACAAGCACCTTGCCATCACTCCAAATGATGGTCCCTTCATCAATGTACATGTTTTACAAATTTGCCAATAAAATTCTATCAAACAAGACTTTAGGGACTCAATGGATCTAGTACTTTAAGGAATCCCCTTCAAGAAAGCATATTCATTGGAGGGGATTTTAATGGTCATGTTGGATCTATGAGAGTGGGATATGAAAAGATTGATTCATAGAGGACATGGATTTAGAGAGAAAAATGATATGGGAGATTGACTCCTGCAATTTGCAAGTGCTTGTGACTTTGCAATAGAAAATACCTATTTCCAAATGAAGAATGAATATTTAATTACATATAAAAGCAGCATGGATAAAACAGAAATTGACTATGTCTTGCTATGCAAAAGAGACTAGGCCACTCCCAAAGATTGCAAGGTCATACATGAAGAAAGCCTTACAACCTGCCATCAACTGATGGTCATGGATCTAGCTATATAAAGCTTCAAAGGAAGCATGAGAAAGGAACTAAATGCATAAAATGGTAGAATTCAAAGGAAGACAACATCACCTTATTCAAAGAACAACTGCTTAAAGAAAACCCCTAAAATTAAGATTGTTCTAAAAATTTTATTTGGGGCCAAATGGAAAGCTACCTTCAGAAAATTGGAAAGGACATTTTGGGTGAAACAAAAGGGAAGAAATACACCACAAAGAAGCTATAGTGGTGGAGTGATTAAGTACAACATGCTTTTCAAAAAAAGAAAACTGTTTCAAGGAATGGCAGCAAAGTAGAAACCAAGAAGATAGGCTTTTGTACACATGGTTTAAACAAACACAAAATTAGCAGTAACCAAAGCCAAACATAAAGCCTTGGATATTTTTTATGAGAAAATAGGAATAAATGAAGGAGAAAAATCTATATACAAACTAGCAAAAATTAGAATCAAGAAATATGATATTGACCATATCAAATGCATCAAATGAGGAAGATAAAAGAATTTTAGTAACAGGCAATGAAATTTTGGATAGGTGGAAAATTTATTTTCATAAATTAGCAAAAAACAATTTCAAAGAGATGACACTAACGAAGAATAACCACATTTTGGTATGGTTAACAAATTTTCTTTCTTTGAGGTGAAGACAACCTTATCTAAGATGAAAAATGGCAAAACAGCTGGACTAGATAACATTCCTACAAAAGCTTAGAAGCATTGGGACATACAAGGGTCACCATTTTAGCAAAATTTTGAAGGATGGAGAAATTCCTAAAAACCAGAGAAAAGGCATTATTGTTCCCATCTACAAGAACAAAAGAGATGTGCAAACTTGCACAAACTATATAGGGATCAAGCTTATGGAGTATACTATGAAGCGTTGAGAGAGAGTCCTAGAGCAATGTTTTACCTAGTTTGGGTTAAATCGCCACAAATATGGGAAGTTTATCTCTTTCAATAACCCAATGGAAACCAAATCTAGAATGATCAACATGCATATGTGCATTGATGAGCTTCTTGATCTTGAGTTGAGACAAATGGTCATATTAGAGGGGTTGTGTGGGCAAAGTTTAGGACAAAGCAATTTTGGTCTTTAAAAAAATATTGGTTACTATAAAGGTTTCTGTTTATGTGTTAAACTCTTGTAAACAGTAGAGTCCATTGTAGAGCTTGTTGGGTGTAATGTTAAAACATTGTGATGACCAAAGGCACCATGTAGTCCCATGCCATGGTAATCCAGTTTCTCAACAAGAACCCACTTCATGAAGACTATAAGGGTTCTTACGCTCATGTTAGGCTTCTAGAGCTATGGTGCTTGGTAGTAAAGATCATGCCTGGGTAATTCTTCTACCAAAGTCAAGCTAGCTTACAAGACACCAAATCATATTCCTATATGCACTGCATATGGGACAAGACATTAATGTGCCAAGGTTTTTGGCCACTACAATTAAAAAGGTGACGGTGAAAGTGAAAGAGAGACTTTACCTAAGCTACATGTCACTACAACCATCCAATCAGGACAACAAGGCATCGGCAAAATTGGTCATTGCACATATCATACCCTCAATGTGACAAGTAGGTTTGAGTCATAGACAAAATCATTTGACAATCCTAAAACAAAAAGGAGCTGTAGGGCAGAGGGATTTCAAAGGCAAAATATTCTTGGGCAAGGCCTAAGTGTCCCAAACACAAAGTATGATGAGAAGCAAGCAAGCTCATAAAACATGTTGTCCAATTCTCCTAATGAGAAATGAACACCTTCAAAAAAGTTAAACACGTCAAACCAAACAAGGACCCACTATTATAGTGGAGCACATAACAATCGGATGATGCAAATAGTGGTGGTTGATTTGGATGACAAGGACTAAACAAACAAGAAGGGAAGGTGAGTCAACAATGAGATAAGGCAAAGTGGTTGATGCCCATATTGCTTAAGCACTAGTCACGGAACAAGGTGTGAACATGATCACTATGAAGGACAACATCTAGACCTCTCATGAGAATCATTACACTAAGGAACCTCCAACTAACACTTCAACTTTCTAAGAATATGCCAGAGGCAACTGAGTGGCTACGAAGCACCTACATATTGAACCTTCACTAGGAGCTTGGTTGCCACAAGGATGTGCATAACATGTGGCCACCCCCACCAACGGTTCCATTGCCACAACCAACTGGATCATCTATGCCTAAAGACTTGACCCCAACTGACAACTCCAAGTAGAAGAGCTTGCTTCTTAACTCCTCAAGGCTCAAACAGGGTACACTCAATGGGAAAAAGACAACTAGAACTAGTGGCTCCATCTCACCTTGGCCCTCCATCCCCTATGACTTGAATTTTCAATTCTAATATTGGGCTGATAGGTCGATACCAATTACCAAATGCAAAGACAGCCTCCCTAATTTCATTGTGGCTAGTAACCAAAAGAGGCTTGTGTTCCATTGCAAGCACTTTTGCACTTGTTTGCACTTTGCACCATAGGAGAGCAAATCCATAATCACTACGTAAAAATGGTATGTTCAACTCAGCTTTGCTCTTGGCTTCCATGCATTTGGACATTCATCTTCAACCTTATGGGGATCTAACTACTTAGCTCTTGTAGTGTGGTACCATTGGTTTTCTTTAATGAGATTCTACCCCACTGGTTTGTGCCATTCTGCTATACCATTGTATGGTTGTTTGTCTCCTTGTGTTTTGCATAATCTAACAATCATTATTAATGTAGTTCATGTATGTATAAGCTTGCTCCTCAAGAAGGATATCTCTAAGAGCACTGCCATATTTTTGGTTGGATGTATATATATTATGATAAAGTGTAAACTGTGGTATGCTCTTGAACTTGGGCTCCAATGGTGCATGCACTATAAAAGAACTAAATTGCCTTTAGAGCATACTATACAAATCTTTATTTTGATTTTATGTTAATATAAACAATATTATTTCCCCTTTAGAAAATAAAAAGCCCTTTGGGCCCTACTATAAGCAACTCATCTAAACTCATGTTTAGTAGCTAAGTGATGTGATGCATTTATTTGGTGTGCCTTGTTTGAAGTATATAGTATTTTTTAAATTGTTTACTATATAATTCTAATATCTATATATATTCATCCTCATGCATAGAGTGGATGGGTTGCGCTATTTAATTTTCACGCATCTTCCCTTGAGTGTGGAGATGAGCACTCCTATCCAACCATGCACATGCCCATACAAAAGCTTACTTAAGCTTAATATCCTAAGCCATTAGACATAGGGACAAGTTGCACATTACTTGAAGTATTTCAATGAACCAAGCACCATCCAATAAGTTTATATCCACCTCAAATACAATCCCCTATTGCCGAATTGGAGGTATGTCATAGTGAAATTTAGAAAAATGATGGCAAGCAAATCCTTGTTTGTGGAGGAAATCAAATATAAAGTTTGATGACCTCCAATTTGGGCCACATTGTATGGTCAAAGTTGTTTTGAGCCTATTTTACTTGATCTCTAACCATTATGTGAAACCTTTTGTCAAAAATTAATTTGATTAGCAAAAACTATAAAAGAAACTTTCAAGATGCCTTAAATCATGTACATGTATTATGTGAAACTAAACTTGAACTAGGAGGGTCATACATAATTTATGTGTTACTTCTATTTTTATATAAGGCTATTGGGAACTATCCTTAATTTGCATACTCCCTATTTAAGAAGTAATGTGGGATGTCTAGGTGTCCATAGGCTCTTTAGCCAACCTTAAGCTATGTTGGAAATAGAAATTAAAAATTTGGATATTGATTAAAGAGGATCCTACAATAAGACATGGGTTAAAGCTGGTGTAGGGACACCTCTTTCCGAACCCCTTGTCATCCCTACCTATGGAGAAACAAAGGTTTTTAACAACTTGGAGTCGTTTGAAACACTCAAGGGATGTCTTACCTAAGACATGGGCACTTGCAGGAGATGTCTTAGAATTACATCTTGCCCAAGAACTCAGTTGACAAAGGAGATGTCTCACCAATGGAGTAAATGTCTTGTCAGAGAATTGGGTTGACAAAGGAGACATCTCACTAGTGTTGTAGACACCTTGCCAAAGATGTCTTGTTCAAAGTGTAGACATCTTGCCAAAGACATCTAGCACATGGGAGATGTCTTGTCTAGAGAAGACATCCTGGCCAGTATGTAGGCATCTTGCCTACAACTTGGAATTGATAGAGAGATGTCTTGTCAAGCTTGTAGATGTCTTGTTCGAGCAAGAAAAAGCTCCAAAGTGACAATTAAAAATTAGAACCAACTGGGAATCTTTGAGTTGAACATGAAAAAGGTTTCCCTAAAGTGGTAGCTACATGTTAACTTTGTTTGGTGATGAATGTGTCATGCTACATGTTTTTGCAAGGAGAGTAAGAGAGGAGAGTTTGTTGGAAGATTGCACGAGAGTTTGTGTGCATCTCTATGGTTAGCCAAGTGTGTGGATCTTGAAACTGTGTGTGAGAAGAGAACTGAAATCAATCATACCTTGCATTAAGGTTGATTATGTGTGATTGCAGAGCCTTCTCCTCTGCAATACTATTGAGTGTGTGAGTTTTTATGGTGTGTTGTTCAATGGGCATATGGATCCATTGTATTTTGTAATCTTCTTTCAATAGTAATAGAAGTTAGTTAATTTTCTTGTTTTCTAGCAAATTAATTTGTCTTGCATACGTTCTAGATCCAGTCTGATTTGAAAGGTTAATGAAATCAAATTGACCCTACTTCACAAGCCTAGGCATAGCCACTCGAAAGATGTTAGGATTTCACTCATCCACCAACCCTCCTAGGACACCTTAGCAGGATGAGCATTGAGCCTTCAGGTGATGATCCTTTTAGGATCCTACAATACATGATTGTAGAGAGACACCTAAATGTCAAAGAGATACAACTCTTAACCATAGAAGCAATAAAAAGAAGTGAAGTCCATCCAGAAAAGTGTGTATGGGTTATCCATGTAATAAGGTAAATATAACACAAAAATAAGTTAGGGAACAACCAAAATAAGACAATAAAGTGAGAAATAACAAGTTGAAGAATTTGTGGCTAGGATTCTGATGAGGGTGGGGCAGCTTGCTCGTCTCATGCTGCTGAGGGTGAACAAGTGCAAGCTTGGCTAACGCACCCCAAGGTGCAGTGGGCTTGCAAGGAAGCAGTTGAACAAGCTAGGGATGCAGAACAGCAAGTTTGGGAAGCTTGCTGGATGGAATAGGTTATGATTGCAAACCTAGCGAGGTGGCAAAGAGCGGAGCTTCAGGATCTGCTCTGCAAAACCCATCAACAACTGGCAACAGCTAGGTTGTAGGTTTGACAAGACAACCTATGGGAAGGTTGACACTTGGAGGTAGAACAGGATACACATCTAGATGCAAAGAGGTCGCAACAAGGTGCTTTGGAGGACCAAGGTCAAGGTAGACCCTCGCCAGCTATCAAATTAAACCAGCATAGAGGTGCCTAAGGGGTGGTGTGGGTTGACGTGTCTGGTTTGGTTGTGGGTGGGGATATGATAGTGGTTCCCTTGTCCCCTGCTAAGATGCACATCTATTGTTTTGGACCCAAGTTTTGTTTCTTGCGGTTTGCATTTTCACCCAATGCAAGCTCAAGTTTGTGTTTGGGGATCTCGACTCTATGGTTTCTAGCGGAGGTTCTAGGTTTGGCCTGTTGCATGGCATGGGTGAGGTGGCTTGCGAGACGTCGACATGTTGAATGCCACTAAGTAATGCTTGGCGGGGTTTCTAATCCCCGTTTGTACATAATTTTCTTTTCTCTTATTTTTACAATAAAGCTTGAACTATTCTCAATAAAAAACAAGTTGAAGAATTAGCAAAATAACAAATGATAATATAAATTTCATAAGGTATATTATTGAGGCGGTTCTTTTTAGGAAAATAGTTGAAACAACTATTACTGAGGCAATGATCTTTAGGAAAATAGTTGGAACAACTGTAAGAGAAGAATAAAGGGAGTTGAAGAATGATTGAGGTAGTATCTATCCCAAAACCAATTCAGAAAAACAAGGTGATCCAGGATTGATCTACAGAAACCAAGGAATGTGATGGAGAAGGAGATCAGACTTCATGAGTGATGAGACGTGGTCTGCGTCAGCCGCGATATCGCGTCAGCCCGCGATATCGCGTCCTTCCCTACGATATCGCGTACGCGATATCACAGTCAACCGTCATTTCTATAAATAAGAGGCGGCTCTCCCTTATTCCATATCCCAGTTTTAGTGTAGCGAAGCTCTGGCAGTTTGATCCCTCCAGAGTTAGAATTTTCCCGTGTCTGCCCGCAGTGTGGTGAATGTGATTGTACGGTGTCTTTATTCGAGTGTGCCGTACTTGGACACGCACATGA
>MNCI01010963.1:260682-272979 GCA_015680685.1 Gnetum montanum
GCTTGGTAATCCCAGTGGCGTACCTAGGCCTATGCTTGGTAGTCCCAGTGGCAGTCGTGCACGAAGTCCAAGATGTGTACGGTTGATCAAGGAATCGGTTGCTCATCGCACTTAGGCTAGATTAGATTTCTTACCCTTTTCCTCTTAGTTTAGATTTAGTTAATATTATTTTCCACTGCCTTCAGGAGTAGCGTAGAATTAGAACACATCATACACCTCATCTAGACTAAACCATACGTGACATATGCAAAACTAGTCTAGATGGGAAGACAGCGAACTGCGACCTAAGGCTAACTAATCTAGATGCCACAACTAGTCCATCTGCGGAGTTCGACTGGATCGCGCGTGCGACGCTCGTTTCGTATGGTTGACTGTAGGGGTACCTCGCCACTCATCAATGAGATTCGATCTACCCCACTAGGGATTGTAATTAAAAATTTGTATGTTTGCAAAGAGCTTTAGGGTTGATGAGTTTCAATAAAAGACTCCTATGTAAAACTTGTAAGTAATGTATATAATTGTGCAGTCTTCCATAGTATAAAAAATGGCTATAACATTTGAAAGATAAGCTTGATATTTCAAAAGTTTATGATACTATCAATTCAAACTATACACAAGAGCTCTGCTACAGAAAATGTCCTTTCCCAATCATTAGATACAAAAGCCTAGGGGCTGCTACCAACAATCTAGATTTTCCATTCTTTTTATTGGTCATCACTTTGGGAATTTATCTTCAAATGGGTTATGACAAGTTGATCTTATTTCTCCCTTTCTTTTTACTTTAGCCATGGAGGGTTTAGGATCCTACTTGAGAAAATTGAAAAATGACAATATTATAAAAGGCATCCAGCCAGCTTTTGATTGTAATTCTTTTACACATACTCATTTTGTTGATGACACTTTTCTATTTTCTAACTGGAATCCACAGTTTGTGGTAAACATGTATACAGCACTATTGAAGTTTTCAAATGCTTCTAGTTTAAAAACCAATTTAAATAAAAGCCATGTGTTCAATTTTAATGTTAATGAAGAACTTTTATAGAAATATATCAATTTATTGGGATGAGAAGTAGACTCACTACCTACTATGTTTTTGAGGCTTCCCTATCCTTGTAAGCCATATGAAGAAGGAACTTTGGTACCCACTTCTTTAGAAGATTGATAATAGACTTAATAGGTGGAAGGCTAAGTTGTTATCACAAGATCGTCAATTACAACCAGTGAGAACTACTTTGTAGGCTTTGCCTCTTTGTTATCTTTCTTGCTTTTATTATCCTAAGATAATAATGTCTCAAATAGAGAGAAAAGAATTTTTATTTTTTTTGACCCATCCATTGGAAGAAAACGCTTCACGTTTTAAATTGGAATATAATACAGTAACTGTGGTCCTGTGGCAAATGGAATCTTAGGCATATACATGACATTAATTATGCTTTGTTAGGGAAGATTGTTTGGCAATTTTGTGTCTCAAACAGACCATGCGTTCAAGTGATGAAAGCCAAGTACTTGTATGGTGGTTTTCACCTTGTTAATAATGTACCTAATATTACTAATCCCTCCCTAATTTGGAAAGGGCTTCAGTCTATAAGACATTGCTTTTGTCAGCATGTTTCTAAGCATAATCAGCCCTAGAAGTGATGTGATAGATCACAATACTCCACAAAGAATGCCTCTACTACTTTACACCTTGTGGAAAGAGTGCAATATCTTATAGACATCCAAATTCCTACTTTTACTCCTCACATTTGTCTCTTTGCCAGTAAGATACTTCATGGAAAATTACCCACTGGTCAATATCTTACACAGAAGAATATTATGGAGGATCTAGGTTGTGTTTTATGTTTTTCAAAAATAAAAATTGTTGATCTTTTTATAAATTGCCCATTTATTTAGGACATTTGGAATGAGTTCAGGCATACTGCTAATAGGTCACCACCTACAGCTAATTCTGTTAACAATTTTTTGTTTGCTTGACAACAACATAAGGTAAGGTGTGGAGAGCAATTCCATGGTTTATTTAGTTTAATGACAATAACAAAAGGTAAGGTGTGGAGAGCAATTCCATGGTTTATTTAGTTTAAGGTATGGAAGGAACAAAATTTTAGAATTTTTTAGCAAAGGTCAAGAAACTCAACATCAATGTGGGTTGCTGCTTTGGCTTTTTGGAGAAATACTGCAATATTTCAAAGGAATTATAACTGGAACAATGTTGTTTAATTATATCTCCAAAAGAGGAATGTGGATAGTAGTTTACATGATGCTTTGTTTGTTCTTCATATTATCTTTTTATGACCAGGCCACCACAAATCTGGGGATGTCCGTTTGATTAAAAAAATGCCAATATCATCATGATAAAGTAGGAACTTAAAGCTATAATATAACAGACCTTCTCTATCACGTTGATATTTTGACAGACTGCCATTGACCTCTTCAATTTTCAAATCAACCAAACTTAATTCCTTTTCAGCTTCTGCAGATTTTCCATACAAATCCTCGTAATCCTTCCTAAGTGTACTGCAGCAAAATACATGTTTGATGGGTTTAATAACAGTGGAACACATAGCATATCATCAAAGGTATCGACTAAGCGTGACAAGACTTTATATAAACCAGGTACACGTCAGCTACACTTTAACAAAATTAACAAACAATTTACACTGAAAAGTTAGCAACAAGAAAAAGCGAATTTGTTTCTTTAAAAAAGCCATTTTCTCCGTTGCATTTTTGATAAATAAAAATTGCAAATATGCTGATGAAAAATTAAACAAAATAAGAAAGAGACAAATGGGGCACTCTTGTCAATTACCCAAAAAAGGGAAAATTTGGGTGAACAACATAAAATTTTTGGCAACTGGGCATCAGCCTTGAATGCATTGATTAAGGCATTGAACTCCCACCACAGACCCCTGTACTCAAATCATTTTTTTGTCAACTATAGCTTTTGTTGTGTTAGGCCAGTACATCGAGGTTCTACACAGGACTTTATGAGCATAATATCTAAAACCCATGACATGCAAAGTTGTTGAAACCTATATTTTTGATTCCCAACCATTGTTTGAAGCCTATTATAGATTAAATGATCTTGTATGGCAGAAACATAGTGGATACCTCCAACCACATCCATTGGTGATGCTTGTAAAATAAAACTTAAAACAAGTGAGTCACACAAATATTTGATGTTTTCTAACTTCACAAGTGATGCAAGAGTATTAGCAATCACCTTGGACAAAGCTAGTTTTTAAGGTGTCATAGTGCTACTAAAGATAGATGATATGCAACAGATGCATCAATCCTTAGGATTATGAGAAGTGGCAAGGTCTCATCCTATCAACAACTTGTTAAGTCTAATGAGTGAAGGAGGTACGACCCTGTAATCATCCCATCATTATGAGTTGCTAATATAAGTATAATTCCATGTTTTTAGAGGATTGGAAAAAAAATTTGTACTGATTTTTAGAGGCTGCTGATTAGGGGTCCTACATCATGTAGTTGGAATAACACTTGGATGATGAAAAAGATCCATTCTGAATCCTCCCACTACTCTGACCACCCTTTCTAGGTTGTCGCCTTCAAGATTTCGTATGAGCTTCCAAACTTACAAATCTTAATATGTCATAGAAGTAATATTTGTACCCATACCTTACTTGGTTACATATAAAGGATCGATTGTTGTTTCTTTAGGTCTATTTCTTGATTTTAAATTAGGCTCTCTTATGTTCCGCCAGTTCTGTTTCCTGTTCTCCATGTACACTTGCTCTTTCTTGATTTTATATTAGTTTGAAAAATGAAATCCAAGAACTTTCAGGTCAACAAATTAATAACGTATATAAAAACTGTTTCATAATTTCAATTCTACATAATCTTAAAAGTGCAAGACATATTACTCAGATAAAAACTTTCTCAGTTGACAAACTCCTTGTCACTTGATATTCCTTTCCATGGGTTGATACCTAACTCATGTAGGGTACCAACAATATTTCTCAAATATCCTTATTGTTCTACAATGAATAGAGTTGCTTCAACTCCTATCTCCTTCATAATATTCTCTGGGGATGATCTGCCAATGTCTCCATGACTGGTCATAAATGTCCTCAAAGGTCACGAGCTTTTTTCAGCAGTTGCAAACATTCATAAAACTTTGTCTTTGCACTGTCTAGAACACAAGTGTAATCATAGATGAATAAATCATTAAGATTCCCAGGACATGTCCTTCATGAATTCATCTAATTTCCATAGGTTCAACAAGATAAATCATGCAACCTCAAATCATATTCAAGGCTGTGTGAATTGCTCCACTCAACACAGCAACTAAACAATCTGAATCTGAGGCTCATGGACTTGTAGTTCCTAGCTGTTATAGTATGCATGTTAGGAAGCATTGTAATATCCATAACATTGATTGTGATAGTACTGATGATACTGGTAGGATTATAATAGAGGAGGCCAAAAGTAGGCAAAGGCAAAGAGCCAAGTTTCAAAATAGAGAAGGGAAAACTAGAAAAGAAATAGAGAAACAGTAAGTGAAAATTTATGTGTTTTAAACTTTAAACTGAAAACCACGAAGATGGATAAGATGGATAATTTGATGTATTATAGCCTGTATTCGTGATTTTCTGTTGTGTATAGGACTGAATTTACACTTCTGTTAATATTTGATGTATTATTGTTATTTTCCTATGTTTAGAAATTTTTAATTTGAAGTTAAATATATGTTATTTATGATTTTTATATTCTTAATTGCATATATTTTGTAAACTTGTTAAAGTTTTGATATTTTTAATGTTTTGTAATATTGTGATTCTAGGCAATCTGCAATCTGAAATCCTGATCTCAGAAAAGTGATCCCTGTTCCTTTCTGCATTTCAGGAGTATGGCAGTGATTACTGGCAAGTATGAGAGTGACTACTTGCAACAACATTATACCACAGTTTGGCACTACAAACTCATGAAAGCATAATAATTCAAACTGCAATAGGTATTTGCCAATTCGTGACAACTTTGGTAAATAATGATTGTCAACTTCGCCCAACAGGATGCATTTCAAAACCGAGTCATCCGCATCTGAATTGATGCCTTTTTCATGTTATGGCATTGAATAAAAGATTTGGCCAAATTTATTTATTTTTTAACTGTCCAAAAATATTGGCTTTGGGCCCTCTCAAAACTGCCTGCATGAATTAACTGTAAAGTTCAGTTAAATAAATTTGAAATAAGAAAACTTACTTGAAGGCAGAATTTATTTCCTTTTTAAAATCTTTTTCCATAGGCAGACGCCCTAATGCCCCTTTTATTTTTTCTTTATTCTCATCAATTCTGCACCAGGTAAAATAAGCATCATATTCATGCTCCCATTGGCTATAAACTTAGAAAGCCTGTAATGAAATTAAACTAATAAATCATAATGCATTTTCGAAAGTGTTCAAGGACCAACATTTTTGTGATCTTTTTCTTCATTACTGCCAGTTCCTCTTTCTTGATGCCTAACTTCACTCTATCCTCTGATTCACTTGCCATTCCATCTTTCTCTTGCTTAACAACTTTTATTTTCTGATCCAAGGAGTATATTGCAATCTTCTTTTCTTGAATACTAGATCCAAAATCTTTCTCAGCAATCTGAACTGCTTTCTTTTTAACTTCTTCTTCCTAAGAAAATGTCAGAAACATGGAAGATAGCTAAAAGCTTAAGAATCAAAAAGAAAACAAGAAAATAGAGAAAAAAAACTGATATCATGTTGTTAAGCATTACCAACATCCTTTCCTTCTCATCAATTTGTGGCCAATCAATGTCCAACTGCCTTGGGTATTCCAGTTCTTTACTGATTGCTTCTATATTATTTTTAATTTCTTCCTGACATACATACATATATATAAGCATAATGGTAAATCGCTAGGTATCGATTAAAATAATGTTTACATAACCATGTATCAAGTAACAAGTCAAACCTTCTTTTCCTTCTTTGCATGTTTCTGGGCTTCAAGTGCACTGCACCTTTGACTGATAGATTCAAAACTCTTCCACAAACGTCCAACTTCTTTATCATTAGAATCCTAACCAATAGTTCAACAAAGAAACATCTTCATAACTCTGAATCATTATGCACTATGATAACATGAGATTATTAGCACTTGCAAAAATTTTCTCGAATGATAATACAGTACCTTCTTAGCCATTCTATCTCTCTCCAATGCATCAAAGCGTGATTTGATTCTAGTTGTGAAACTGACAGCTGCTTCCTCACTAAGAGGGAGTTTATCAATGGATCCTAGATTATACTTTGCAAAAATTTCTTGAAGGCATCTATCTCTTTCGTGTTTTAAGACTTTGAAAGCCTGCAACAGAAGCAACATTTATATATGGCAACCTGAAATACAAAATTAAAGGGAAAGTGTGAAATACAGTACATCTGTTTCTGCTTGTAGTTTGCCAATGTCCAAAGTTGCATCATTTATTCTCTTGGAAATTATAGAGGTTTGTGTCTCGGTATCTTTCAAGTCTCTTTCTAGCTTGTTCATTTTCATCTTCAACTGCTTAATTCTTTCTTCAAACTTTGCCTGCCATTCCTTGAGTTCCTCATCAGTGTCTGAAAAATCCCAGAGAACAATCACAAACATACCGAAGAAAGAAAAATAAGTGGGCTTTTAATTTCAAGAACATGTCAGGAAAAAATAAAGATACGTGAACCTTCATTTTCCTCAGCAAGCGCAGCATATTGGGTTTGCTGAAGCTGGAAAAGAGTTGTTCTTTTGGTGTCTTTCAAAGAAATTTCTGCTTGCAATTTCTTGAGATCTTTTAGTGTTACTTCTACCTGTTCAATTTTGGTCTGTAGATTTTCAATGTCTTTTTCTAAATCTTGGATTCTCTGGTTTATGCATGAAGATTTTTCTTCTTCTTGTTCAATGCTCTCACGAAGCTGCATGGATATAATAACAATGATAAGCTTTAACAAATAAATTGAAAAGGGAAAACAACACAGCGTTAAAGAAACAGCGGCAGAACCCAAATAGAATATTAAAATAACAGTTCCTTCAAAACTTGCTGAAAGCTTAATTACTTAGAAGTTTCCTACTGCTTGTTTATGGAATGTGGTTAAGGGTAAATCCCCACTGGGAAAAATAACAGCAGATGAACAACACACCCTTGTCATGTAGAAGCTTATAGATAAGCAACATATCATACTCGTCTTTAAATCAGGGAAAAAAGAGGAACAACTAATTTCCCAACAAATCTCTTACAGAGAGGTAAGAATAATATGCATTACCTTGAAGGCTGCATCTTTTAAAGTTTGAAGATTTTCCAGTCTTAGCTTATGCATTTTAATCTCCTGACTTTGATCTTTATGAAGTTTTTTAATAACCTCCAGTGCCTTTGTATACCTAATATATATTTTTGCCAAACAAAATTTCACAAATTAGCTTCAATGTAAATATTACAAAACTAATAATTTCATGTGTTGAAAACTTCTCAGTAACTGAAAGTATACCCAAAAAAGTATGCAAATATTTGTTATGAGCATATACTAATTAGCTTGCCATCAATGATCTAGTGCCACCTTATTACACTGTCACAACTTTCCACCAAAGAGAATTTTTAAAGAAAAAAGACAGACAAATTAACATATAATGAACCCAATACTTCACCGTGTGGCAGAAAAGATGTCATCAAATTTCTTTTTAAGAGTTGGTGCATCCGCAAGTGGCCAGTTAGCCTCATCTTGATGAACAAATATAACATTTTCTAAAATGGCCTTTGAGACACCTATGAGAGAAGGAACCTCCCTGTCCATGTCTGCACATCGATAACTAAGGCAGACCTTCTGTAAGACATGAAAATTGCTTGTTTAGCAAAAGTGAAAAAACGGAAAAGATGTAAAGTAAAGCAGAATTAAACTGGAAGTCCATCACAACATCATCATCCTAGCATCTATCCCAACTATATGGGTTGGCTATATAAATTCATTTCTAACATTCACTTCTATTAAGTGCCAAATTGGCATTAATTCTCATATCTTTCCTTATTCTTGCATACCATACAGAAATTAAACACCTCCAGAAGTATTCTGCTCATTTTGTAATTAATGATTCTGTTCAGCATTATATTAATGTAAAGGAAAAGACTAATTTCAATTAAATAAACAAGATGTAATAATATAAATCTCATTGTTAGGATACAATGTAGACAAAATGCCTCCCAAGAACATTAGAGGTTTATAAAACCAAATATAATTGTTCCGTAATTGCTGCTTTTTGTTTCCTCTCGAACTTTTTGGCTCTTTTTTTTAAGCGGCAATTTTAGTTAAATAATTTTTTCATAAGATGTTAATGACGTTTCCCTTTTTGAGTGATTTTTCAGTGACAGTTGTGAAATTCATACATTGAAACTCCTTGGTGAGTACTTCTCATCCAAGCCTCCATTTGAGCCATATATTTAAATGTTTGGTTCTTCTGATTGATACATGAAGATAATTTCAAATGCAATGTGGGAAAAAAAATAAGCTTGGAATATTATTACATAATATACATGAACAATGAACAATAACGTAACACTTCAAATAGCTAATGTCGTACCCTTACTCTTTACTAGCAAGCCTCCTAAATCCAAACAATCAAAAATAATAATTAACACAGCCTACTACAATTACTGATTTATAACTTTTAGCTGTAAAAAAAAGATTCCTTAAAGAGTATATGGTGGCGTGCAGCCGTTGTTCCTAAACACTGCACTTTCATAAGCAAACGCCTTTATGGAAAACTTCTAGTCAAAACAATTCTCTCCCATAAGGGTCTCATTAACAATGATATTTGTGAGAGATGCAAAAGTGACACAAAGACTATTGCCCATGTTTTATTTACCTGATCATTGCATAATGATTTTTGGAATTATTTTAAAAATCTTACACGCATTAACATCCACCTGTCCAGCCTTGCCCCTAATCAGTGGGCTTACAGGCATTAACATCCACCTGTCCAGCCTTGCCCCTAATCAGTGGGTACATATTCATCTGACCTGGCAAAAGAGAAAAATTAAAGGATTGCTTCTGTCACTAATTTACTACATATGGTTTGGTCGAAACAGTTTCCTCTTCTCGGGTAAAACCATTCCTATTTCTATACTTTTTCACCATGCTCTCTCCACTTGGTTCACCGAAGCAACTAAAGAACTAAACCGGTAAGTGCCCTCTTTGTCTGCAAGGCTGTGTTTTTGTTTCTATTTTTTTGTTCGGGTTGTTGCCCCTTTGTTTCAGCAACTTTATTTTGGGATGAAGTCCCTTTGTACCTCACTAGATGATGGATCTTCTCTCTCATGTTCTGGATCATCTAGTTCTTTGGATGTATTTGACATGTGTACTTTTTGTTTTCTTTCCGAATGTGCCCTAACCACTATAGAATCAGGTTTTCCTTTCTCCTCAAAAAAAAAATGTTTTAGCTATAACAAACATGCTAATACTGCCCTTAAAAACATTTGACCATTAAGCTGACATAAGGTAAGCCAATGTTTTTTTTTTTTTTTAGGAAAAAAGATCAGGTTTATTAAAATGAAAAAACCAAATTTACAATCCAGGTCAAATAGACCTTCAGTAGGCAGCACAACAGACGCTGGCCATAGAGGCCGTCGTCATACAACTCCCCAAGAAACTCATTCCCTTCCTAGAATCCCCAAAACAGCCAACAGTTTGGCCCAGCTCCCACCATCCTAACACCAAGACCACAATGCATCAAACAAAGACCACAGGCCCGCAGTTCTCCACATTGCGACAACCCCCATCCCTAACCAACAGACTCCAACCAAATGAAGGACCACAACACAGCCAAAACACCAAAGCCCCCCAACCGCCCTCCCATATCCCTACATCCACCCCCCAACCCCCCAACTTCCCCACCCACTAGTCATCTATCCATGACTGCAGTCCTGGCTTGTCCAACCCCCTACCTCTTCAACCCAAGCATTAGCATCAGTGACTTCAAGGTAAGCCAATGTTAATTAGTTATTTCAACCAAGTATTTTTATCTCAAAAATTTTCAAGCAAGCATCTACAAGATGAGTAGCATGACATACAGATATTTAACTAAATACAAATTGCAAGGAAAAATACCAATCATACTATGGTTTCTTTAACAATGCTACTTACCTCACCAGTATGAGGATTTATTGTCTGCAACACACTTTCAATAGCTTTATACTCCATCTTGGATGCTTTTTGAGTCAACTGAAATGATCTTATACAAACAACATCCTTTCCGGCTGATGTTTTAAATCTGAGCTTAATCTGCCCCTTTGTTTCTGTTTCTCCAGCGACCTGACCATGAAACAAGATTATTAATAGTTCAAAAACAAATATGAATCTAATACTTGCAGCAATATTCTTATTAGTAAATAGATTCCCTTTTCTGACTATCTTTTACACACAAAATACACCAAAACATACAGAATTCACTGCCATCAAATAGAAAATTCAATTCAAATAGCATATTAAATTGTATTTCCTACTACTTCTTTCCAAGGCCTGCAACATTTTACAGGAATATCAGTTTCAGTAGATACCAATACCATCACATAGAAATTCCATAAAGTAGATGACGTGCTGCTATTATGCCATCTTTATAGATAGCCTAGTTATGCCAAACTGTTATATCGCATTAAATGTAGCTTTGTACTTTTAGAACAATCTGAATTTATTTCATTTTCCTTCACCCATTTAAGAGAGGGAAGAATTTTGACAAGAAACGGCATGCTAGCTTTCAAGGTGGTTTGGCATTATTCCACAACTGTTAAAACACATTAAATTTAGTTGTCTTTTTTAAACAATCTGAATCGGTCACTTTTTCCTTATTTTGTTTGAGAAAGGAAAGATTGTTTCCCTTCTCTTTTTAATCCCTGTTGTTAAGAACTGGAAAGGAGTATTGCGGGAGAAGAAAATTTAGGGGACCTTGGCTGGCTCTAGCAGAAGCTAACTAGAATCTTGGGGTTGCAGAAATTGCAAGGACCATATGCTTGGCCCCCACTCCCAGCCCCAACCAAATTCTTGGGGTTGCAGAACCTTTGATCTCCCATCCAAATTCTTAAGTACATTTTTATCAGCCATACAGAACCGGTAGGTTACAAAACACAGGCCCAATCTGTCATTTTCAGGAATTTTCATGTTGTGCAGTAGACATTATAAATATCATGCACACATAATCTTGTGCTGATTAGTAATATCAGACTTGGTTACTTTTCTCTTATCATTTTTTTTCTTTTTTGTGTTACGGTCAACAGTTAAAGGTTTGCTAGCCTGAAAATATATCTAGGTGTACTGCCCCTCTTCCTTAGGAGCTATGTTTATTAGGTGTGGAGTCTTGCTATGTGTGTATTTCTTGTGCTTAAAATCTGGTTGTATATGTGCTTCTCTATTTTAGCTTATTATATGTTCTGTTTAATTCTGCAATGATTTGGAGTGATGGAAAGGTGCTCGTTTCTCAAATCTTAAAACTTGGATTTGAGCCTCAATGTAGCCACTCGAAAAGAGGTTAGGCTTTGACTCATCTACCGGCCCTTCTAGAACCCTGCTGGATAAGAAAGCATTGGACCTTTGGGTGATAACTCTTTCTATGTTATATTTAATTATGAGTGTTTTAGCCTGTTGTATTCGAAATTTTCTTTAATAAGCTGACTCGTGTAGTTAGGATAAGGCTAGGGTGACAATAATTCAGTGTTTTCTTTAATTAAATCTTTGGATTGTTTGAATGTGCATTCTTCTACAGCTCAGATCTTGTTTGAAATAAAGACTTGATATGTGTCTGTATGAATTATTACTACTGTTAACCACCTTTTCAAGCTAAAATAAGAGTTTCCAATTTGAACTGGAATGAATTATTTGACTAGATTTTCACATGAAATGGAATTAGAAGAACCTAACCTATGAATTAGGATTGCATATCGTAGTTAATTGTTTATTTTTTTTATAAACCATTACAAAAGGAAAGGTCACTTACCTTATAATTGAATTGAAATTAACTTCTAGAAATTCATCCCCACTTCTCTATAGATATAAAAGGCTGGTGTGATAACCTTCTAGTGATTAAAAGTTAGTAATTTTTTAAAACTTTGGGTACAAGTGTCAACTTTTTATCATGAAAAGGTCAACAAGTCAGCGCAAACTTTTGCAGCTCATTTTTCCAAAAAAAAAAAAAAAAAGTAGTATTCTTTTTTGCAAAGGTAGCAAAAAAACCGTAACTTTTTTTTTTTTTTTTTGAGAAAGTATTCGGGATTCTATTATGAAAGATCAAATTATGTTACATAAGATTACAACTGGGGTCGCC
>MNCI01010963.1:273402-322733 GCA_015680685.1 Gnetum montanum
GGTTGGTGGGGAGCTGTTTACAGGCACAATCCGGCCGAATCAGCTCATGCAGGAGGTCCAAGGTATTGCGGTGCTCCTCCATGTCCATGAAATTGGCAGCCTGCTGGAGACCCTGCATGGCCGCCTGCCTTCTATTTCTGTCATCCGTGGAAGTGCCCGCATCAGGGTGGCACTGTGCCGAGGTTCAGCGGATGTGCCTTCGAAGGCGACCCCAGGAACTTTCGTTGCTAATACCTAACATGAGGTATGGGCAACGTCCCCCCCGCAGCCACTACCGGGCGCTATGTTCGTGAGCGCGGTCGAGCTGCCGCTGTCTCTACTCTTCCTCCTCCCTAAGCCGGGCCTGTTCCTCCTGTTCCGCCTGCTGCCGCTGTCTCTGGGACTCCGCCTCCTGTGCAAGCTCCTCCCGCACCTGGGCTCTGATTTCGTCGGCAAGCCTGGCCTTGGCCGCCTCCGTCATGAGGTCCTGATGTCTAGCCCGCTCTTGCTCCCTGGCCTGGAACTGGGTGTCCAGTTCGTTGCGGGCCTGGGCCAGGGCCTCCGCCCACTTTGCCTCCCACTTTTTTAAAAAGTCTTTCACATATAATAAAATATTAATATTTTAATTCAATTGAAAAAGTTTTGAGTCAAAATTCCTCAATCTTAATTAAAGCTAAAAAATTTGATAAAAATTAATTAACAAGCTTCCTCTTCTACTCCTAACCCTCCAAGGACTTACAATGTACATATTAATGATGAGGATGGTCTTACAACTGATCTTGTAGAAGATGATAACTTTGATAGTGAAAGTGATAGTGATGATGATTACATTCTTAATGAGGATGTAGATGACAAGACTAAAGGAACTTATCTATCTCTTGATGTAAATTTAAAAAAGGAACCTATGATAACCATGAGTGAACATTTAAAAATGGAGCAAAATGCAAAGGCATTTAACGCCACTAGAGTGGATACTAAAGAAACAATTCAAGAAGTTCAATTTTAAGGAATTTGAAGGGTAAAAAGATGAAGCTACACCAAGCATACCAACAAATACATCTGATTCACAGTTACTTTGTTGCTTTATGTTTAATATTTTATGAACATGTTACAATTAGACAATAATGTAACATGTTTTAAGACATCATGATTTTGTGAACAAATGAACCTTAATAGTATTTAATCTTATGGTCAAATAGCAACTTTATATATAATATATTTTTTAAGTTTCTGTGTCTTTAAATACATTGCCTATATTTATTATGCATATTTATATGATGTGCAATATAAAACCTCCAATATATTGCCTTTTCAAACATGCTAACTTTTTCTGCCAACCTACTATAATTTCAAACTTTTTCATGAAGCTAGAAATATTGTTTTGCCACTCATGAAGCTAGAAAAATTGTTTTCCCAACTATTTAATCACTGCTTTCAGGGCTCATAGGATGCTGCAACCATAGGTCATGGACCTAGAAGGGAAGGTTTTACCACTACGCCACCTAAAGAAGAAAGTGTTACCTCTTGGTTTTTATTCTTTAGAATTACATTTTCTGTATCTTAATGGTTGAATCTTTTTTCTGCACATCATAACTTCAATTATTGAGAATAAATCAGTTGAAATGTGACCTGTAGCTAAATATTTTTGCTGGTACAAAAATAATTTGTCTGATTAAAAACCATGGGGAGAAGGAATTAAAACCAAAACTTAGTACAATTCAGATGTAAAAAGTGGTAAAAGAAATTGAATCTAGGACCTAATTGAAGTCCTCACCCACCCAAAAAAAATTGAACCTATAACGTCTACCTAAGCAAACTTTTAAATGGAAAAAAGGAACAAAAATAAGGCAGTTAACAAGGCGGAGTTACTAAAGAGAAAGCCAGTTGTAGAAAGAAAGTAGAAAGTGGAAGAGAAACAAGGACAAGCAGTGTTGAGGAGAGAGACTCAAACAACAGCAATAGAGAAAGAGGAAGAAAGCAGGAGCAACAAGAGGAATCTTTCAACAACAACAGAAGTAGCACTCACATAAGGAAATTTTTGCCAAAATAATTGCATCTAGGAATCATGTTATGATTTTAGGCAGGAAAAGGCAGAAGTTGTGCAGGAAGAACAGCACCCGGTGGCTGATTTCAAGTCTACTTTAGAAGGCTATACGAGCAAAACAAAGCAAATGAACATTCCTCCCTTGTTTGAGAACAATGGTCCTTCAAAATCTTCTTCTATCACTATATGTTCTACATTTGAATCATGTTACTTTTATTATTGTGCATTTTTGGACTATTGAGTTCTTGTTTTTGTTGGATTTCTTTTCAAAGGCTTGGCATTTTGTCCTATAAGATTTGTTGAAAACGTAAAATCTTTGACATTCTAATATTGCATTTTATCCTTTGCATGATCCATTAGGGTAGAAAAAGATTAATGAAAAAATTTATAATTTAATTCTTTAAGATTCTTATGTTGATTTTAGATTTGGCTATTTAACAAGTTCGCTGGTACAAGATGAAAGACAGAGAATTCCCTGGTAACTTATTGGATTCTGATTCGTTATCTTATCCCATAGAATTTTGAGGATTTTTTTTTTTAGAAATTGGATTTTAAAAAGTCACATTGTTATGAAAACTTGCTTTCAATTTCAATATAAGTGGAACTCTATTTTTTATGGATACGTTGATAATTAAAGAACCTTGGGTGATGATCTAAATTTATGGGATAATAGTTTAGATATTTTCCTAAGAAAGGACTTGGTTTTTGTATGAGTGGCAACTTTGGGAGAACTCATTGTTTTGTTGAAGAACTCGTATCTTCCAATTTTAAAATTCCAGCAGAGATTGCTTTAATGCTGGGAAATAGTGTGAACGCACTTACTGTTTATAGGTATTACGGTGTTATATTTTTTAATCTGGTCTAAGTTAAAATGTTTAATTTTCAGAACCTGCAAAAAATTCAGAATGATGAAGTTCTGATGATTTTTTTCTTGGTAGAAAGCTATTTATCTGTGTTATCTTCAGCGCCAATTTTCTTAAAGTATTGAACTGCCGTTATGTTCCAATGCTTTGAAGACATTTGTCAATCATCATATTGAAAAGCTCTTAAAGGCCAGATTCTAAACTATGAGCACTTTGTATGTTATGTTTGTTAAATTAAATGTGTGGATCATTGTTTCTTTTATTTAAAATGACTCGCATGTATTCATACTGGGGCACTGCAGGTGCTGCGTCATTAATATCCACACAGAATCAGTTCATTGGATTCCGTTTCTAAGGATATAAAGTATTACAAGGCCCGTTGCGTTTTTCTTCAAGCTTTTGCAATTTTTTATCTTTTATTCCATTGTACTTGTCTCTAAACGCACAGTATGGCTCCTAGAAGACTTAGGGTGAAGATTTACGGAAACTGAAACACGTGAAATCTAATAACACCTCAAGAAAGCCTGCCAGCTTTTTGAAGTACATTCTGATGTTTGAGGAAATGCAACAAAATGAACTGTTCTAATCAAATCACGGTAGGCTTTATAAAATCCAATGTACGTGACTGTCAATATCCTGAAGATTGATTCCTCCTCCCAGCTGAGCAACACTCATAGCATCATCGATATCGTTTATCATTCTCTGTGACGATGCTTATCATTTCACCTGAAATACACTTCCAGCTTTTGCAATATGACATTAATGCAACGTATATTGATATGATCGCGTGCCATACTAAACCACAGGGAGATGTGAGTAATAATTATTTCAGGGAAATGACTACCCCTTCGAGACGGATAAGATTTTAGCTGAGTTACAATTCTAAATTCTCCCTTCCCTAATGTGGATTCACCCTTCCCTAATGCGGATTCACTATTGGCAACGAGGTCGAAATTCAAAAAGTCGTCCGATTTTTAAAAAACGACTACAAGTACACCCTTCTCATATTTTCAGTTAGATTCGAAGGGCTAAATATTTAGAGGCTGACGCTTCATGTCAACAAAAAGAAAATATCAAAATCAGCAGTTGCACCAATGTTCGAATGATTATTTAAAAAAAAAAAACCGATCGAGACTTCTACCTTGGGATCGTGAATAAAACTATGGCCAGACCTTGCATTAGGCGGCAACTCTCCGGTACAAGCATGCTTCAGGCATTCGATTATAGTCTGGATAAAAAAAATTTAAAAAAAAAAACAGTAAGGAGGCCGGCATTGAACACAGTACATTTATTTGCATCTTTGATGAACGAATACTATTTCAGAACTCATGAAACTAATTTTCAAAACATATTCACCGAAAAAATGTAGTCAACCTCATACCGCGTTTTCATTAGACCATTAAAAACCATGCCATTTCAAATGGAGTTAAAAGATTTCATTAGAAACTTGAAGCAACGAACCGTTTTTCCGGCGCCATTAGGACCGACAATGAGAGTGAGAGGCTTGTAAAAAGTGATAACTAGCGTATTGTCGGGACTGAAACTCCGTATTCCTTTTATGAGCATTTTATCTACCGTGGACATCGTGGCTCTTCGGCGGGGTACCTATCTTCTTCCTCTTCCGGTTACTGATAATTGATAACTGATTTTCTTCGCACTTAGAAGATGAACAGGTACGGAGCCAAACTGCTTTCCGAACAAAAGGACCCTAGCTTGCTTCCTTACCGCCTCGATACAGTGTTTGCATATCTCTCTGCCCTGCTCGGCTCTGCGATGGTTTTCTTTCTTTCCCCACTGTTTCCCGCGAAAGCATTTATGAATGATCCTGTACCGCGCTGGCGCTCTTTATAAACCTGGATTCTAAGTTTCGACGACGTCTCCTAACCTCGCTCGCTCGCTCTTGTTCTCCTTGCATTTACAGTGTAATGACTGCAACTTTGTCTAATTCTTCGCCCTGTTGTTTATGGCGAGAGCATTTACGAAGATAAAGATAAAGGGCAGGGAAACATAACAATGCAGAACGAAGTTGCCTCGAGAAAATTTGTGGTGGTATATTCAATTCTGTATTATTTTGAAAAAGACTTTGTGTGTATTATTTGATAGACCTGGTTTGATTTTAAAATGAAACAGAATGTTTTAGTTCGTTAAAGGCCCAAAGGATTCACTTTATTGGTTATATTGTGCTCAAGATCATCCATACACTTATGTGATAAAAGTAAATTGCAAGTAATCTTAAACATTAACTATTGCGGAACCTTTACAGAGTGAGGAACGGAGATTGGATCGGATCGGATCGGATCAGGGTGCCCTAGTAGATCTCGTTGCCTGTGAGATCAGATCAAATCAAGGCACCTTTGCAGATCTCAAGCAGATCTTGCTGCCTGTTCTGTTTTGTGATCGTGGAAGAGAAGGCTCTCTGACCTGTTTTAGATCAGCTCCTTCGGTTGCCATGTCACCAGATGGTGGCTCCACTTCTTCCGAGCCATTCTACGAGCTTCCTGATGATTTGTTTGAATCTATCACCCACGACATTTCTAGCATGTATGTCTTTGTGCAAATTTTAGGCTACCTGCCCCGCTCTTCTAGCTTTTTGCATCATGTCAACTCTGTTTGGAAAGATTGTGGTTTGATAGCTTCACATGTTCGATATTTATCTAATTCTTTTCTACTTGTTGAGTTTATTAACTTAGAGATGGTCTCTCAAGCTCTTAGCATTAGTGTCTTTCACCATCGTCATGCTTTATTGATTATTCACAAGTGGACTTCTTCTCTCAACCCAACTTCTCCTCAATTTCAGAAAGTCCCTTGTTTTGTAGAGTTACCGAACCTCCCCTTGATTTTCGAAAGAGTTGAAAGGGATATTGTGTCTCGCCTTGGATTAATCAAACACACTGAATCCTTAGGTACACCTAGTGGCCTTCACAGGACTCGATATATGATTGAAGTGGACTTAGACTCTCTTAAACGAGAACTTATTTTACGTGTAGGTGGTATTAACTATATGCAAAAGGTGGTCTATTACAACCTTCCCAACTCTTGTCACTACTGCCACCAAGAGGGTCATATGTTTGTCTCATACCCCTTTATGTTACGAAAGAAGGCAGCGCAAGCACGATCACAACAATCCTCCCCTACTGATCCTAAGGTTTCCTCTATTAGCAACAAGGCTCCTCCCACACCTAGGTCTCAAAGTAAGGTTACCAAAAAGCCACCTCCTCATGCTTCTTCATTAGCTAAGGGAAAACACCCATACGTTTTTACGGCTTCTAACAACCCTCCTATTGATGATGACAGATTTCAAACAGTTCCCCTCAGTGGGAAACGTCGGGGTATGCCTTTTACCAACGACGTTACACTTCAGTCCAACCAATCCACTCAAACTCTCTTACTCACCCACAATCCCTTTACTACCATTGATCACAACCAAGAAATGATTTCTTTAGACATTGTTAACTTTGCAACTAGGGCGGGGGCTTCCTCCCCCTTCTCTGGATGTTAGTTTATTCTTGGAATGTTCGGGGGCTCTCCCATCACCTCCGAATACGGGTGGTCGATGCTTTTATTCACTCTCGACCTTTGCTTCCTGACTTCCTTCTCCTGCAAGAGGTTAAAATTTCTACTTTGGATGCAATTATTGCAGGCAATAGCATCCTACCTGACTCTATTGTCTTTTCCACACATCATATTATTGGTCAAGGTGGTGCAGCCCTTATTATCAATAAATCCTGGTCTAACAAAATTCTCTCTCATGGTAGTCACACCTCTTTTGTTTGGGCTACTCTTCAAGGTGCTTTTGGTCCTTTCGGTATTTGTAATATTTATGCTCCCACTACTCCTACCACTAGGGCCAGTGTTTGGCAGTCTCTCCTTCACAGTCTGCCTAACATTCCTTGGCTCTTTGGCGGTGATTTTAATATGATCGAACATCCTTATGATAAAGTTGGTGGAGCCTCTTCTCAACTTACCAGCCTCGAGCTTTCTAGTTGGAGTGATGTTAGGGAGCACTTTTGTCTCTCTGATGCTGCTAGCTCTAACGTGAATCGTGAAGGTTGGTTTACTTGGTCCAACCTTAGGATTGGTGCTGATCACATTTGTGAGCAACTTGATCGATTTTATTTCTCTAGTTATTCCTCATGGTTTTGTGATGGTCTTGTTAAGGTCCACCTTGATGCTACCCTCTCATACCACTTTCCAATATCTCTCACTTTGACCTTTGGTTCTAAATCTTTAACTCAACATCGCCAACTTTTTCGCATGAATGCCTCTTTATTTCTTACTCCTTCTAGTAAAGGTCTTTTGACATCTCTTTGGAATGCAAAGAGAAGGCCATCAGGCAATTTAGGTTGGATTGACTGGTGGTTGCGTGCGACTTCTCGTATTCACAACTTTGCTCGCTGGTTGGGCAAGCAATATGCTAAGAAACGTAGGTCTATTGAGGCGAATGTTAGTTTTGAATTGCAACAACTTAACTCTGCACTTCAACATGACCCTTTTAATGTTGCTCTTCAACAACAGCTAACTTATGTTCGCTCAGTTAAACAAAAATTGGATATGTACTCTGCTAGAAGTGCTCTCATCAAGAGTCATCTCAACTGGTTAAAAATTGAGGGAGAACCCTGTAAAGAGTTCTTCAAATTTTTAAAGGGTAGAGGTACTTTCCCTACTATAGAACGTTTGGAAGTGAATGGCCAACTTACCTCCGATCCTCATGTTATAAATGGTTTTCTTGAACAACATTTTCAATGCCTCTTTGTCTCCAATGGGTTTGATCAGGATGAGTTTGCTACTAACTCAGATCACCTACCTAGTATTGTCCATAGCAGTCACAATCATCTTCTCGCTCAAGATATCTCTCTTTCTGAAATCAAGGCTGCTGTGTTTAGCCTGGCCAATGATAAAGCCCCTGGTTTTGATGGCATCCCCATTGAGTTTTTTAAGAATCATTGGGATATTGTGGGTTCAGACCTCTCTTATGTTTTTGCAGAAGCCATAAATCAACAGTCTCTCGGTCCTGAGTTAAATAGAGGTGTCATCCGTCTTATTCCTAAAACAGGTGATCCTTCATTGATTGGTAACTGGCGTCCTATCACTCTCCTTAACTCTGTTTACAAGATTTTGGCTAAATGTCTTGCTAATAGACTGAAGCTAATTATCCCTCAGATCATTACCCCAATGCAAACAGGCTTTGTTAAGGGTAGGTATATTCTTGATAATGTTGTTGCGGCTTGGGAAGGTATGCAATGGGCCGAGGACTCCAATCAAAACATTGCTTTTCTTAAGCTTGATTATGCTAAAGCGTATGACAAAATTGAGTGGAAATTTGTTATTGCTTGCCTTCATAAATATGGTTTTCACATTAATTTTATTAAAATGGTGGAGACTCTTTTTGCCGACGCCAATGCCCTTGTGGCTACTAACGCTGGCTTAACTAATTGCTTCAAGCTTGAGCGCTCTGTTAGGCAAGGTTGTCCTCTTGCTCCTTACCTCTTCATTCTTGCTGCGGACTTTTTGTGTCATGCTATTCATAAGGATAAGGAAAAAAATTTGCTTCAAGGTATTTTCATTGATCATAATGTTCCTTCCTTATTGAATATGCATTTTGCTGATGACTCATTCTTTATGATAAAAAATGATGCTCTTATTGCTGATCGTCTTTTTTATCGCATTGATCAATATTGTAGACTCTCTGGCTCTCAGATTAATTGGTTCAAATCTTCTATCTTTTGCAACAAAGAGGTTCAAGCCTGGGCGTTGTCTAAGTCTTGGCAATTTTTAGGAAAGGATCAAGTTTTTAAGCTTCTTGGCATTCCCTTTTCTTTTGGCGGATCATCCAAAACATTATGGGATGTCACTGTGAAGAAACTTGAACAAAAGCTTATTAAGTGGAAGGAAAAGAAGCTATCTATGGCTGGTAAATTTATTGTCTGCAAGCATATTCTCCAAGCTACCCATGTGTATTACTCTTCTTGTTGGGCTCCTAGCATCTCTGCTTATCGTCGCATTGATCAACTAGTCAAACACTTTCTTTGGAACAGCAGCCATACTAAGAAAGGATTTTGTCGGGTTGCTTGGAACGTCTGTACTTCTCATAAAGAGGACGGCGGTTTGGGCCTCATTAATTGCTACAAACAGGGCATTGTGTTATGTGCCAAATGGATGGCCAAATGCTTATCTGGCTCTGAACCTTGGAAGCTTCTTTTCCTTAAACGCATACAGCTTGGGAAGCCCAAAGGTAGTAATTATTGGAATAATACTCATTTCCTTAACTGGATTCTTTTTCCCACTGGTATTACCATTTCTGGTTCTGTTGTCATCAAACACATTTGGAAGGCATGGTGTTATATCAGTCAGTTTTGGAACTTTAACACTATCACTATTTCTTCCTCTACACTTGATAAGCTTTCTCCTTGGTGGATTCCCATTCACAATGAACCTTGGGCCATTAAGTGTCCTTGTTTATGTAGCACTTGGGATAAGCTTGGCATCTCCTCCCTCTCCTCTCTTCGCATTCATAATCGTTGGATTACTTGGACAGAATGTCACCTTATTTACGGTATTAATGTTGCTCAAAAGTCTACCTTTTGTACGATTTTGGATAGCTTGAACAAAAGTGTTGTTATTCAAGACTCCCTTGGTGGTTTTTTAGATCTTTCTTGGATTTCTGGTCATCAAGTTTTTCCCTATCATTCTAAGATTGTTTACTCTCTTATTAATTCCACTACTAATATTTGGCCTAGATTCAACCATCTTTGGCAAGTTAATCTTAATGTGCAGGTTTGGAAGCAACGTATTCAGACTATTTGGACTACTCCTACTTCTTCAAAGATTCAACATTTTCTGTGGTATCTGATTCACCAAGGTCTTCCTGTGGGTGTTCGGCGCTCTCATCTGGGGGTTCCTGACCCACGATGTCCTATTTGTCACAGGGAAGATGCATTTACTCATTGTTTTTTTTCTTGTCCCCTTGCTCATAGCTCTTGGATTTGGTGTGGCAGGTTTTTACAGGGTTTTCGACCAAGCTTGGATGAGGTTCTTTTTGGTGACACTCCGCATCTTCAAGGCTCTTTGATTTATATCTGGTGTCGCCTTCGTCCCCTTATTCTCCATGTTATTTGGAAATTTCGTTGTAATGTGGTTTTTCAACGTGATTCTCCTACTAATATTCTCTCCTTGTCTATTCAAGGAGACATCGTTCAACAGCTAATGTTGCAGTTGAGCTCTTGAACTTTTTCTCTCCCATTTTTCCTAATTTCTTGTAGTTTCTCCTCTTTTGAGGTGTGCTTTTCCCCTTTGGCTGTTAGTGTCTCCTTCTTTGGGACCTCTTCCTCTTTTTTGACCCTCTCTTTTATCCCCTTTGTACTATTTTCTTTTTTCTCTATTAATTAAATTTATTTTTTGGGGTCTGACACCCCCCCACTTTATTGGTTATATTACTTTCCATAATTTTATGCCTCTTAAAATGGTGTTGATTATATAATGTGTTAAGTTACTGAACCAAAAATTGTAAAAGTGTCTCAAAATGTAATCGTATGTAACGGGTGTAGCATAATGGTCAAGATACTCATCTCTCGGTTTAGCATAATGGTCAAGATACTCATCTCTCAGTTTGAAGGTTGTGTTTCTCATAGGTGTGATAGCAATGGAGCAAAAGCAAAATGATACTTGTTAATTATTGAGTGTTAGTTTGATCTCCCAAAAGAAAAGGACAATGGGGTGGTATCCAATCCCCAAAAAATATGAATAATGAGCAAAGAAAATTCAAAGTACATCACATGCTTGACACTAAGTAAGACAATATCAAAAAGTTATGGTGAGAATTTGTTTGGGAGTTTCAAGTTATGAGGTCGATTTTGGTGAGTAATGTTGAATTATAAATTTCTAATTTAACTATATGTTTTAGAGGGTAAATATTATTTTAAAAAAAGTTTTAGGTTTTAACACCTTCTAGACCAACTCTTTCATCTTCAAAAAATAAACTCATATGAACAACGGTGTGTGGGTAATTGATGAGCGACAACTATCTCCTCCACCTAACCTTACAAATTCTAAGTGTTACATGTGACCTGATTAAAATCTGTAGACTAAACTAGTGATAAAGCCAAATTTTTGTCTGTTGCGATATCGTAGCAACAATGTTCCTAGATACAGTGTCGTAACCCAAGCTACATCATCGTTGATACAATGTCTCGGGATGTGTGCATCCTTATAAATATCAACACTTGGGCACACAATCCATAACTTTTCATTCCAAGTCTTAGGAAAACTCTTACAGTTTGTTTTCTTAGTTAGCCATAGAGTAAATGTCTGTAGTGTGATGTTTAGCAATTATACAAAATCTTTATTCAAGTGAAGTGTACTTGGACATAGTTCATGACCGAAAATAAAAATTGAGATTGTTTTTCATCATTGCAGCATCCACTTAGGTTACTTGTTTTACTTAACTTAATTTCATATTTTCTAGTTAATCATTTACATTTCCAAGTATTTATGTTGCTTGTTTGTTAGTAAAGTGGAATGAGTACGATTGATTTCAAGTGTTATTGCTTGGTTCGCCCAATATAGTAATGCTTAGTAACCCAATAATAGTTACATGAGCCCAAGGCATGTATGGTAGACCAAGACCAAATGCTCACGGCTACAGGGTAAAATAGATTTACATTACTTTCATTACTTAGTGTTGATACATTTAAGCCATCTTATGGAGCAAAATTTATGAATGAATGTTTGGGTTTTATTAAATCCAAATGTTATTTGTGAATGCAAGATAGCATACAAGTAGAAGAAGGCAAAAGTCCATTGGAGTTTAGTTTCCTTCTTTGTAAAATGGAAGTATATTCACATGTTGAACAAGCAAAGTGTCTATTTTCACGACTGTGGAGCTTGGTTTTAATGTTGATTTCTCATTGTTATGAGCTAAAGTTTTTGAAAGGAGATGAACAAGAATTTTATGGTTACTTATTTAAGTGAAATGACAAAGTGGTAGATAGCAGAGGTACCCATAATCATTCACATTTGTTTAAAGTTTTGAAAGATGAATATATCTTCTGAAGTTGAAATATGGTGAATTTATGAGATACTCTAGAACTTGCCAATTGCAGGGAATGAGTAATATGAGCAACAAGAAAAATTTTACAGAGGTACAAAGCATGGAATGTTGCTAAATTCTCCAGGTTACTTGCATAAGAGTTTTTATTATACGTTGTCTACTACGTAAGCTTTGGAAATTTAATGGTAGGGGAGTGCAAGAGGTTAACAAAGCCTTTCCAAATTCTCAAAAGCTTTGGAAATTTAATGATAGGGGAGTGCAGAGCTTAACAAAGCCTTTCCAAATTCTCAAATATTTGTGAAAAATCACAAGAGCATTATTTAAAATTTTAAAACAAACAACAAAAACTCAGGTTATCACTAACAAAATTTGCATCCTGGAAAAACGTAAGATGGGTATTTGCAAACAATGAAAACTTACATTACCATATTGTTTCAAATGAACAATATCGAGGTTGAGAAAATATAAAATCCTAAAGAGTATTTTTTATTGAGGAAAATCAACAACACCCATTAGAAGTAGAAGAAATAAACAATGAATATTTAAACATGAATCAAAATTTTAAATCCCACACTCAAGTGTAATCACCACCCCCCCCCCACTAGGGCATCATGAATGAGCCACGGTGCCCAAATGAAAATGGTGTTAGAGCCGACAAAGATGACATCAAAGCCCTGCAATAGGAGCGAAGCTTAAAAATCCATCAATCTAGATTGCAATAATGAAGAAACGTGCGACCTCTCTTAGCTAGATTAGGTTAGAATCCAACAACGATGCCTAGATTAGGTTAGAATCCAACAACGATGCCTATGGCTTAGGCAAAGCCATTACCAGTAGCAATTACAGTTGAACGCAACAACAAAGGCGACAACGATGCAGCTGCAAAACTCCATTGATGAAGGGTTGGACAACATCTATTTTTGATTGGAGAAAATGGCATCGGGGTTGAAGCAGGGCACAACAAATGGTAGATTTTCCTCCGAACATGGGAAGAGGTCTCCGAACATGGGAAGAGGGTGATGCAATGCGTGGTATCGAGGCCACGGAAGATAAACATACATTACAATGTTTACACTTTTTGTATATACATGTTCATAAAAATGGCGATAAAGCTACGAAGCCTTACTAATATTATATATATATTTTGTAGTATTTTAAAGTTCGGTAGGGCTTATGGATTAGGAAAGAAAGATTTATGAACGTATGATAAATTCAACTTTATTTTAAATTTCCATAGGAAATTATGATTAATTCTTCTTGATATTTGTAGTCTGTTGTGCAACATTTGCCAACTTTGACATTTATTTCTCTAATTTTTGTAACTTCCTATGGTGCTCCCCATGATATTTGTTACCAATGAAACACTTGGCAACTATAGCATAAAATTTCTAATAACTTCCTATGGAAGTTATAACTTCTAGGGTAGTTATAAATTAATATTCCTAAATATTTGTAATACCCCTAACTTTTCATGATTATTATAACTTCTCCAAGGTCACTATAAAAGGGTCTTTAAGGAGGAAGAGAAGGGGAGAAGATTTTGGAGAAAGACAATTGAAGATCACTTGTAAGATGGTTTGTTAAAGACATTAATTTGGTTGCTTTGTTTTAATCCTATGAGTTCATTTCTTCCCATTTTGTTTTAGTTGCTTAGTTAATGGTTTAGATAGTATCATGCTTAACATTTAATTTTGGAATTTTATAACTATGTTTTTGTGCAATATTAGACTTCTATTAAGATTTGACATAAAAGAGCTTATGTTGTTGAAAAGCCTCAAAAGTGATTTAATAGTAATGTCTTAACAAAATTGCATGTTTTAAGCATAGAGAATTTAGGAAAATCTTTGGTATTGTGAAATGACTAAAATAGCTTCATTGTTTTAAAGTATATTGCCTTGGTATTTCAATCCTAAAATTGTCAAATTTTTTAAAAGCTCTATTGAATAAAATCTTTGACAACTATTAACTAGCTAAATAGAGACTCATACTTTGTTGTTTACATAACACTTCTGGTAGTTTAATAAGATTGTCTTTTATGAAATTGCTTGTGGAGCTCACAGGGTTTAGACAATTCATAGTTAGATTAAATTGGAATGGCTTTATTGCAAGGTGTTTCCTTGTGTCAATTTATCTTACTTAAATATTTGAGATGTCACACAAATCTACTTTCTTTATTTTTTTCTATTTCCAATGTCCATTAAATCTCACTCTATTTCTAGTTTTCTTGTGGAACTTTCTCTTTCTGAAAAATTATGAGTAGATTGGCAAAATTGTGTTCAAATGTTTTTGTAAAATTTATTTGTTACAAGTAATGTACTATAGGGACTATATAGACTAAGTGATTGAACAAAATATGAATCTTCAACAACTCACAATATTTGACAAAGTTAGCTGAATCTCTTTTATGATAGCCAATTACAGTTTTATACATAATCTAATCATTTCAACATTCACAATAACAAACTCATACTCACGATTAGTTTGTTTCATAACTATTGAGTCTATTTGGAGGTATTTAGGCCTTGGTGTTTCCAAAGACCAACAAGCACCTAAACCTTGTTTGAAGAACACCTTCAATCTTGTGACCTTGAGGGTCGTAAGGCTCGGAGGTCACAACATTGGCGGTCTAGTCCTAAACAGTCACCAACACTTAGATTTAGATTGTTATTCTCAACTTTTATTATACTCACACTTAGGAGTAAAATGAACCTAACAACATCACTTAACATATGCCTCATTGCGAGTTAAACCATACACTTAAACTTTACTAGCTTGAAGGGGGAAGACAATGATCTTGAACTTAATGTTAATTACTAGCATAATAACATTGTCCATTCGTGAATTACAATTTGGTCATGCGTAAGCACTTATGACTTGTATGCTAGAGTGTTGGATGCTCTACTGCTCATCATTCATGCCATTGCTAGGGATGTGTCAATGTATGCTAAGTAATTATACAAAGTTTGTTGTATCAAGAACCATAAAGTCGATCTTCATAATTTTTAAATAATTTTAATAACACACAATTAACCAAGTGTCACATTTATAACATGGCTTTAACTAAGGAAAAGCTATCACCTGCCAAAGAGATACAAAGGGGCAATAACAGAAAAAATGACAATGAATACTAGTGCATGATGAGTTGCATGATTTGGCCATGTCAACAGGATGCCATCGATGCAACCTTGTCCACATGATCCCATTAATGCAGGGTTTGACCCATTGATGTGAACTCGTTGGCAAGGCATCTTGTTTCCCCTTATAAATGTGTGCCTCCTATCACATTTATGGCATTCCATTCATAAGTCGTAACAAAGCTCTAGTAGTTTTCCCATTCAAAAGTTAAAATATTTTCTAAGTGCCTGCAATAGGAGTTAAATAGTGTATGGATCTTTATTTGAGCACTGTTATACTTGAGCACTTTAGTGTGTGCAGTAATAAAGACAAGCTTTTTGATCAAACCTTGTAGCACTTGGGCTAGATTAATTATTTCTTTAAACATTTAACATTTTAAGTAATTTTCTCTAATGTATTAAGTAATTAAAGTAGTTAATTAAGATAAATTAAATAGTAAACATAAGTACAACCACTTCGAGAATACGTGTAACACTCGGTAATCCTAGTAATGCTTAGCGTTTGGTAACCCAATAGTGCTATACGTGTTCAAAATGTGTATGGCAAGTGAGAACAGATGCTTATGTTAGGATTAGTTAAGTGTTAGCTAATTATTAGATTACTTTATAGTAATTAAATACCTTTATTCATTATTCTTAATTCTTAGGCAGCTTAAAACATAAAAAGATAAAAATCATAAAAATCATATGCCTTAGTTATACTTAACCATACCCTTGCACTTCACAAGTGTAGTTGGGAAGACAACAATTGCAACATTAATTTCACCTCCTAGACTAATTCACTAATGAAACCTAAAGTCCTTGGAATTCGACTAGATTGTGTGTGAACACTAGTGATTCATATGGTTGGATGTAGGCTATACTTGTTGCTCATCATTGGTGTTATTGCTGGGAACTTTAGTTAGCTTCGTGTGCTTCTAGGACTTAGTGAAAATCCTTCACATCATTAGATCGAACCTTAAGGTCATAATCATTTTAACTATTAATAACAATTGTAAAAAGCACATTGAATTTTTCTTCTAATCCAAAATGTCTTCTTCTCACAAGCACAATGGATCAAAACCACAAGTTCCCCAAGAATGAAAAGTGATATTTAGTCATCCAAATGAGTTTATGCTTGATTTCACCTTCATTTTGCATTAAGATGAATAGCTACGATGAAGAGACATGGAAGGCAACGTTGTGTTGCCAGCCAACCAATCAATTCCTAGGATGCTACTTTAAACTCTTAAGAGGTTGGACATCCAAGATCTCAATGATGAATATGTTGCATAGGAACATGAATATCGGGACTATCGTCCCATTGAAACACAATGAAAAAGAGATCAACAACAAGAAAAACACTATGAAGTTGCAAAGGGGAAATGGTTCAATAACCCCTTATTCCTATTGAATCAAAAAGACAGTGAGGATTTACTTTTTAAGGATTCTCAACATGAAAACTCTTCTCCCCTTAATTTTAGTGAAGGGATCTTGAACTGGAATTTAAAGTCCACTATAAACAATCCTAGTTCAAGCAAGAATGGATCCCATGATCATGGGGGATCAAAATATAGGAGTCATGGCAGGGATAAGGACAAGCATCATAGTGATGATCATGGACATGACCATCAAAGAGGGGGTGGTAGGCATTGTGATGCTAGTCCTCCTTTCTCTTCACTTTCATCATCCTCTTCTTCTTCCTCAAGCTCCAACTAAAGCTGCAAAGAGCATGATCATGATGGAGGTAACTAGTGAGACAGAAATGATCATGATTATAGAGCTTGCTAGGATGATCGAGATCAAAGGCATAGGCATTCAAGGGAGGCTTGCCACCATGAGAGAAGAGATAGCATAGGGCATCATAGGCACCATGGTCATCACAGAGGCCATGACTATGATGAGCCTTTGCTCACAACTCGAAACATCCTGAACATTACAGAGGTAGTTAGATCTCCAACAAGGCATGTGAAACATAGCCGAATAAAGCGGTTGGATATGAACAATATCACCAAGTTTAAAGAGGAATACAATTTAGATTTGTAGTAACCATCTACAACCCTTTCACGATGCTTGTGCCTTGCAGAACATAGAAAATGATTGGCAAAAACTTAAGTTATTTCCCATGACACTCATAAAAGAAGTAGAAAGTTGGTACTGCTCTTTGGAGTTGGAATTAATTCATAGATGGAGTACGAGGCTTGAGCTGTTTAATGACAAATATCAAATGTAGTCTCGAGTGTCCAACTTAAGAAAGCAGATCCAAGGATGGAGACAAATAACAAATAAATCCTTAGATGTAGCCATGGGTCAATATTATTCTCTTTTGCATAGATGTCCTAGCCATGGTTATTCTCAAAAGGAGTAGTTTTTCCATATCATACATGGGCTCTAATCAGAAATGTGAAGAACTCTTGGGGTCAATGCCTAAGGGAGATTGTTAGGACTAAGAGTCCATTAGACTCAAAGGATCGTTGAGCAGGTTACAAAAGAAGAAGGAGAACTTAGAAAGAGGAAAAGTGTTGAGGAGTACTATAAAGATCCTTCCATTAGAAAAAGGGAAGTTTGGTTTATTGACAACAACGAGGTGGCACCACTTGATGAAGTGGTGTAGCTGAAAACCTTGCTGATCCAAAAATATATCTCCAAAATTTTGACTAAGGTAGATAAAATGTGGGACTCTTTGGATGAAAAGATCCAAACAACTTTGAAAATAATAGAAGAATCCAAAGAGCAAAGTAGTAATCATGATTGTAAGAGAAGGAAGGAAGATAAACGTGCCCATCAAAGGGTAAGGGTAAAGCTACTACCATAGAGGAGGTTGTGGAGTCTGAATTAGATGATGATGGTGGATGTAACATCTACTAATACAAACATCCTAAGAGATGTTGCCCTGTTGTGTTACACTTGCAAAAATCTAGGGTGTATGCTGTAAATCCTAGATTGGCCAAAAGGTAAGCACCTAGAAGATTATCTTATCCTCAAGGTAATCCCAGGCAGTTCCACCAGTAATAATAATTGTATTATCCAAGTGGAGCTCCACCACAACCATATGAGTAGTATCATCAGTGGTAGCACCCATAGTTGTGGGGGATGCCACCACCTAGGTAGTAGTACCCTTATAGATAGCTAGATCCATATGGATACTATGTCCAGCAACCCATGTCTCTGTGTGACTCTTCTAGTTATGTTTCTTTTCAACATTACTACTACCCTCTTGAGTATTACAGAGCTCATTCTCCATCTCCAAGAGGGGAGTCCTCATATCCTTATCACCCTCCTCATGCTTTTGCTCATGTCCCTCCATCCTCAACCCTATTACCACCTACTCCATTCATGCATGAAGAAGTTCCAACTCAATCGCAACAATGTAACACTACTAGGGTCATTAACTTACAAGCAACTCCTCAACAGAGTGGTTCAAAACCAAAACCCAAAAAAAGACCATTCTTTCAAACCAACAACCGTACAAAGCCCTCATAGACTCATGCAACCTAAAACCCTACTTCTTCCTCATCCTCTACATCCAATCCACTCAAGTCTCCTTCAAACCAAAAACCTCCCAAAGTGCATATCATCATGCTAATCCATGTTGTAACTAATTCGATCAAAGCTAGTCACCTTTCCAAGAAACTATCTGATCTTGAAAGTCCCCTTATTTGCCTTCAAATCGTCAAGAATGAACCTTACAAAGCTCTTCTAGATTCAAGTTCTGGTATCAATCTAATTTCTCATGAGATGTACAAAGCCTGGAACCTATCTCCACTCAAGAAGAGTAACATTCATCTTGAGTTGGTAAATTAGTCCATCACTATTTCCTTAGGATTAGTGGAAGACAATGTGACCACTATTTGTGGGTGGTCCTATCCTATCGATTTCCTAGTAATCTGTGTTGACAATTGCAAGGGGGGCTTTCCAATCATCATGGAAAGGGCTTAGCTAAGCACTATTGATGCATGCTTGGGAATTAGAGATCTTTCAATAAAAATTTCCAATGAAAATGCATTCGAAAAGATCAAGAAGAAGAGAGTTCCATGCATCACGTATAGTGATACAAGGTGTAACTATGCACATCAATTATGGTCTATCAAAAGCACATCAATCATAGCATGTAGACAGTGCGCAAATGAGCCTAAAAAATTTAATGTGTTTTTTACCCTACGCCTAACCATACAAATCACTGGTGTTCATGCATGATCCTATCGAATTCCAAGGACTTTAGGTTTCATTAGTGCACTAGTCTAGGAGGTGAAATTAATGTTGCAATCGTTGTCTTCCCAACTACACTTGTGAAGTGCAAGAGTATGGTTAAGTATAACTGAGGCATATGATTTTTATCATTTTTATCTTTTTATGTTCTAAGTCACGTAAGGATTAAGAATAATGAATAAAGGTATTTAATTGCTAAAGTAATCTAATAACTAGCTAATGCTTAACTAATCTTAACATATGCATTTGTTCCCATTTACCGTACACATCCTAAACATGTATAACATTACTGGGTTACTAAACATTAAGCGTTATTGGGATTACCAACCATTACATGTATGCTCAAAGTGGTCGTACTTATGTTTACTATTTAATTTATCTTAATTAACTACTCTAATTACTTAAGATATTAAATAAAATTGCTTAAAATGTTAAATGATTAAAGAAATAATTAATGTAGTCCAAGCGCTGCAAGGTTTGATCAGAAAGCTTGTCTTTATTGCCACACACATTGAAGTGCTTAGGTATAATAGTGCTCGAATAAAGATTCGTACACTCTGTGACTCCTACTACAAGGACTTAAAAAATATTCTAACTTCTGAATGGGAAAACTACTAGAGCTTTACTATAACTTATGAATGGAATGCCATAAATGTGGTAAGAGGTGCACATTTACAAGCAAAAACAAGGTGCCCTATCAATAGGTTAGCATTGATAGGTCAAATCCTATGTCAACAAGATCCTATAGACGAGGTCACGTCGACAACATCTCGTTGATGTGGCCAAACCATGCTACTCATCAATGCCTATGCAAGTAAGACTCTCATATGCTTACAATGATCCTTATTAACTTGATTCCACATTCATCTTCCATTAAGATGGGCACATGAGGTGGAGAGATCTATAAGGTAACATCGTTTTGCCTCCAGAGTGTTCAACACCCATCATGCTTCAAATAGCTCTAAGTGGAATGAATTTGAATCATGCGAAAGAAGAGTACCATCTGACTAAACACATGACAATACTCTATCAACCCACAAAGGCACAAGTGTAGAGAGGTGCTACCATGGAAAAAAAACATGGGCATAATAAGGGAAAGCATTGTAACTCTCCTATTATCCTAAAGGAACTTGATGGTGATGCATTTGTAGTAGAGAAACTCCACTATGATCATGAAGTCCATTCCCCAACACCTATCATTAGCTAGAAGAACCTATCAAAGTGCAACTACATTTAGCTCTCACGTCGACACCAAGAAGAGAAGCAAAGGACTCTAAGTACAAGCACAACTCAAGGCCAAGAATTTCTGCTAGATCACAAAGAGATGAATACCAAAGTCATAAAAGGAGAACCAACCAACATCATTCTTCCACTACTTTATCTTCATCCTTACGATAGTTGATGAACTTTGACCAAAAGGGATAAAGGTACAGAGATCATGATAGGAAGAGATGACGGGCTCATGATAGACATAAGTATTGCCCAAGGCACCTTGATGAAGAAGATGAAGAGCATGAATCACATAGGAATAGGGATAAATGTGAAGAAAGAAAAAGATATGAGTATCAAAGGAGGCATCACTATAATCAAGCATACAAACCCTATGATCATGAAGAATCCCCATTGACTACTCATAGCATGATCAACATAAGAAAAGCTATATACATACTAACTAGGCATGTAAGAGACAGTAACATCAAGCGACTTAATATGAACAATATTCCTAAGTTTGAAGGTGGGTATAACACAGATCCACAGCATCACCTTCAAGTATTTCATGATGGTTGTGCCCTACAAAACATCGAATGTAATTGGCAAAAACTTAAGTTGTTCCCTTAGACACTCATCAAAGAGGTAGAAAGCTTAAAACCTAAATTAATTAGAAGATGGAGTACCATGCTTGAAATTTTCAATGATAAATACCAAACCTACTCCTAGGTGTTCAATCTTATGAAGTAAATCCAAGGATGGAAGCAAGGGACACATGAATCCCTTGATGTAGCAATAGGTAGATACTATTTCTTACTCCACAAATTCTTAGGCCATGGATTCTTACAAAAGAAACAACTAAGGCACATAGCAGATGGGTTGAGGAACAAAACTAGAGAGATGCTTGGGGTTTATGCCCAAGGATGAGTATCAGAGATGACCATCCATCAGATTCAAAGATTAATTAATCAACTAGCAAAAGTGAAAGGAGAACTCAAGAAGAGAGAGTCAGCTGAAGAGTATAACAAAGATCCATCAACAAGGAAACACAATGTGTGGATATGTGATAAGTAAGAGGATGAAACCTTGGAAGATGTTATCTAGAAAAAGACTCTACCTATCCAAAAATTGGTAAATGATATAGCAACTATGGTAGAGAAAATGTTGGATTCAGTAGATGAAAAATTTGCTACAACCCTAAAGATTGTGGAAGATAAGACTAAGCAAGCACTTAATAATGGCAAGGAAAGGAAAAATATAAGAGACTATAAATGAAAAGAAAAAGTTGCTTTCAGTGGCAGAATGTATTGACTCTAGTTCAGAGGAAGAGAAAGGATGTAAGGTATGCTAGTATGAACATCCTAAGGGATGTTGCCTTGTTATGGCTCACTTGTAGAAATCTGGGGTATATACACTCAATCCAAGCTTTGTCAAAAAGTAGATAACCAGAAGGCTACCTTATCCTCAAGGTAATATAAGGTAACCTTTCTAACCAACATATTAGCCAAGAGAAGCCTACCCACAACCATAGGAGCAATACCAACAACAATGACAACAACCACAAACATGGGAAATGCCACTACTAAGGCAATAATATCCATATAGGAAATCAGACCCTTATGGATATTATGTTTAGTGTCTAATATCTCCAGGGAATGCTTCAGTCCAAACTTCTTCTCTTTATTATCCACTAGAATACTATAGGTCTACTATGCTAAGGATTGAACACCGTTGGCTTCTTCATTAGGAAGTAGATGGCACTATGGTCTGTGTGCACAAACACTTTCTATCCAAGCACATGATGCCTGAAATTTTCTAGAGTAAACACCACTACCATAATTTCTTTTTTTGTAGTGGTGTAGTTCAATTATGCATCCACAATGCTTCAACTTGCATAGTGGATCTAATATGGATGTTTCATGTCATCCATGTACATAAACACAATAGCTGGCTCATCAAATCCCCCTTCCAATTCTTTGCCATCAATGCCACCACCTATCATGGGCAATGCCACTACTAAGGCAACAATATCCATAAAAGAAAGCAAACCTTTATGGATATTATGTTCACTGTCCAAGATCTCTAAGGAATACTTGATTCCAAACTTCTTCTCCTTATTATCCACTAGAATACTACAAGTCTACTACTTTAAGGATGGATCATAGTCCTTATGCATATCTACTAGTAGCTAGCTTGTCAAATCCCCCTTTCAATTCTTTGCCATCAATGCCACCAGCTATCATGCAAGGGGAATTGCCATCACAACCTCAATAGAGAAGTGCCACAAGGGCAGTGAATATACAAAGAGAGGGTCATACTAGCAATACTAAAGGAAAATCTACGAAACATTCTTTCTTTAGGACAAGTCTAGAATAGGCTAGTAGAATTAGGACTTCACTGAGATAAGTTTCTCCTATAACAAATCTTCCTACCAACATCATGCTTCCACAACACTTGAATTAGGAACTTAAAACTATTAGGCTAATAGATATAGTATCATAATGGATTAAGGCAAGAGTACTTTTCAAGAAAAGAATAGATTCAAGAGTTCCTTTGATTTATTTACAAGTAACTAGAAATTCACAATGCAAGGCTCCACTAGACTTAGGTTCTAGAGTAAATTTGATATCTTAAGAAACATACAAGGCATGGAACCTACTGTCCTTAAAGAAGTGCAACATAAAGTTAGAGTTAGCAGACCAATTTGTCAGCATTTCTTTAGGATAGATATAAAATTTGGTGACCACCATCAATTGGTGGTCTTATCCAGCAGATTTTTTGGTGATTGACATGAAGAATGATGACAAGGAATTTCCTATCATTATGGGGAGAGCATGGCATAGCGCAATAGATGCTAAGTTAGGAATGAAAAATTTATCTATGGAAATCTTTAAAGAAGATGCACAAGGAGTCATACATACGCAAAGAATTCCATGCATAACTAATGATAGCAAAGGATGCATTTGTGGACAAAAAGCTCAAAATGTAAACACAATCCTTACACCAGCCCACAACAAATGGGATAGATAAGTGTGTGTACAAGGAGAAACATGGGCCACTAAACCAAAAGACACCTAGTGGCCAAAAAATAGGACCATAAAACTATCCAAAACATGCATGGAAATGTCTAACTCACTTATTAACTCCTATCCTAAGAAAGTAGCCCAAATTGAGAACTCACAAAAGGATATCATAAATCATAATCATACACCAACAAATAAGGGAAATAAGGACTTAAGTTTTGAAATTAGAAATGAACAAGAAAGAATAGTTGGACCTTTTAAAATGAAAAGATCATATAGTTGAATGAGATATATGTCCTTAGAAGATCAAAATTTGATTACCATCAAGATTACATGGGATAATAACTGAAAAACTAAGTCATTAGGGATAGTAAGTGAAAAATCTAGAGTATATGATCTAGGGGATCTAGGGTCCATTTTTCGAACACTTGCCCATGTGTTCAGTTGTGGGGAAGATATCTTATCTTGATCTAGGAATTAATAAGTGCTTTTCAAATTTTTGTTTTACAATTCTTTTTGTTTTATAATTTCTTATTATACTTTTTCACATTTCTTTCTAATTTTCACGTTCTTTGATAACTTTTCATTCTTTTATACTTTTTTAATTCTTAATCCTTTCCCATTCTTTGCCATTTTTACATTCTTTTTACACTTTTCTTATTCTTGCTATTTTTGCAATTTTTACTGATGAGACGCGATTTGCACTAGGCCGCGATATCGCGTCCCACCGCCATTTCTATAAATAAGAGGCGGCACTCCCTTCATCTCCCAATCCTGGCTAGTGTAGCGAAGCTCTGGCAGATTGATCACTCCAGAGTTAAAATTTTTCCCATGTGCCCGCAGTAGAAGTCCTAGAGTGAACGGCTCTTTATTCGAGCGGCTTGTAACCTGAACCCAAGTTGTGTACGGCAATAAAGACGAACTTGTTTGGATAAACCTTGCAGGACGTGGTTTCATTTATTGCTTTCATTTACTGCTTTCCTAGTGCGTTCAAGTACGACTTGATTACGAGCATCTATGGACGTGTATGGCTAGTCAAGGAATCGGCTGCTTGACGCAATGCATGAGTACGACTCAATTACGAGCATTGGATGCTTGGTAACCCAGTAGCGTATTCCAGGATTCTGCACTTGGTAACTTCAGGGTCTAATGTGTACGGCTAGTTGAGGAATCGGCTGCTCATTGCTAGGCTAGATCGTGTGATAAGTACGACTTAGTTACGAGCACCCACGGGTGTGTACGGCTGGCTAAGGAATCGGCTGCTTATCACACGTAGGCTAAATAGGTGCCTCAGTACGACCACTTCGAGCACTTGCGTTACGTGTGGCGATCCCAGTAACGATTAGCGTTTGGTAAGCTGCAGTTGCATAGTTCAGGGTGTGTCCGGTAAGTGGGAACGGATGCTGACGCTAGTTAATTTAGACTTAGATCTTAGTTAGAGTTAGCTTAGTTTCTCAACCCTTTCTCCTGGTAGCATAGAAGATAAGCCGAAAATACCAAAAAAATCACATACCTCAGACTTGCTTAACCATACACCGTGACACATACAAGCAAGCCTGGGAAGACAACGAACGATTAACCCCAAGTGTTTCTTGTGGCGTTAAGGCATTTAGTCTGCGGAGTTCGACCGGATCGCGCGTGCACGCTCGTATTCGTATGGTGGAGTGTAGGGGTACCTCGCCACTCATCATTGGCGCCGTTGCCGGGGACTAAGTGTTTTTTCGCCAATTTAACATAAGGGATATCACTCACATCGTTGTGAGCTTAAAACGAACCTTAGGGTTAATCAGTTAATCAAGAACAATAAATAACGGTGAAATTAGCACACCAATAGAAATGGCTTCTTCTCACGAAATCAACTCACCTAAGGACAATACAGGAGAAAGTCAGCATCATACGCATAACCGAGATCAACCATGTCCTCAACAATCTAAGGTCACATATACTCATCCCGATGAGTATGTGCCGGATTTTACCTTTGTTTTCCATCAAGATGAGCAACTGCGGTGGAGAGACATGCAAGGTAACATCGTGTTACCCCCAGATCGATCCGCTCCCAACATGCTTTCCCATGCTTTGGTACAGTATGGCATGCATGAGCTACTTGCTGAATACGTTTTGGATGATTATGACACAAGGGATTATCATCCCACAAACGCCCAACGTATTCGGGATGCAAGGCAGGAGAGCCAACATTCACTATTGAAGGGCAAGGTTCCCCACGTCATTAGTGAAATAGGAGAAGAGGAACCCCTCACGATGGGTTTCTTAGAAAATGATGTTCCTCCTCCTCACTCTAGTGAAGAGGTTAGGCATCAGGGCCTTAGATCAACGATACATATTCCAGGCTCTGATCCCCGTGAGCACCAGCTGTTCACGGCAGGAACAATCACTCGCACTAATGACGGACTCGTTGATCGTCACAACGATCGGGGCCGAAGCAGCCGAAGAGAAGGCAAGAAACATCACCATGGTGATGGATCCCCTTCTTCTTCCCCTTCATCACATCATTCACCCTCTCCTTCCACATCTGGGCGCAGCCACCATGAGCATAACGCGGAAAGTAAAGGTAGAAGAGATGAAATGCCTCGACAAGAAGGTCGAGAGGAGTTAGGACAAGGGCAAGGACGTAGGGAGAATAGGGAACCACAACGTAGACATCACAGACGTCATGAAAGAGATGATCATGACGAACCCCTATTCGCAACCCGAAGTATGCTTGACATTAGAGAGGCAGTTAGGATTCCCACAAGGCATTTGAAAGACAGTAGGATCAAGCGTTTGGATATAAATAATATCCCACGTTTTGAAGGGGGATACAACGCTGATCCTCAACATCATTTACAGGCATTCCACGACGCCTGTGCCTTGCAGAACATAGACAATGAGTGGCAGAAACTCAAGTTGTTCCCAAGGACACTCACTAAAGAAGCGGAAAGCTGGTACCGGTCCTTAGAACCGGAAACCATCAGGAGGTGGAGTACGATGCTCGAATTGTTCAACAACAAATATCAAACGTACTCCAGAGTGTCTAACTTGCGTAAGCAGATCCAAGGCTGGAAACAAGGAGCTCATGAATCCTTGGATGCTGCCATGGCCCGTTACTACACATTGCTACATCGTTGCCCGGGCCATGGGTACGCTAAGCGGGATCAACTTCGCCACCTCGTGGATGGGCTACGAAATGAAACGAGAAGAACTCTTGGGACTTACGCCCAAGGGAGACTCTCCCAACTAAGAGCCCATGAAGTTGAAGTATTGTTGGAACAAGTAGCACAAGAAGAGGGTGAGCTACGGAAAAGAGAAAGTGCGGAGGAATACAACCGCGATCCCTCCCTTCGCAAGAAGGGAGTGAAATTCTGTGATGAGGAGGATGAGTCACCACTCGAAGAGTTGGTGAACAGGAAAACCGTGCCGATCCAAAAGTTAACAACGGAGGTATCGGCTAAGGTAGACCAAATGTGGGATTCCTTAGACTCACGAATAGAAACAGTTTTGAAAATCGTAGAAGAGTCTAAGGATGAGCAAAGTAGTGATAAAAGCAAAAACATGCGGAGAAACTTTAACCCTGCACATAACAAGGGTAAGGGAAAAATCTCTAACTCCGATGAGGCTGAAAATTCTGATTCAGACAATGACGGTGGATGTGAGGTCTGCTACTATGACCATCCTAAGGGATGTTGTCCAATTATCTCACATCTGCAGGAGTCTGGGGTGTATGCATTAAATCCAAGACTTAATCAACGGCAAACACCCAGAAGGTTACCTTATCCACAAGGTAACCCGAGGCAGTTCCACCAACCCTTGACGTATTATCCAAGTGGAACACCTCCGCAGCCCATCGAGCAACATCAGCAGTGGCAATACCCACAGTCATGGGGGATGCCACAGCCAACACATCGATACCCTTACCGGCAGCCTGATCCTTATGGTTATTATGTGCAGCAGCCAGTTTCTCCAGGTGACGCTATGAGTCACACTCCACGCCGTCACTACTACGCTCGGGAGTACTTCAGAAGGACTCCTTCTCCTCCGGGAGACATCCCACATTCCGTCCATCCTCTAACTCCACCCGCACCTTTTCCTCAAGTAGTTCCCATAACACCTCCTGCTCCAACAATGCAAGGGGAATTACCTACCCAACCGCAGCAACGTCACGCCGCGAGATCTGTAAATATTCAGAGTGTAAATATCCAACCGGACACTAGTTCTGGCGATAACTGTACAAAAAAGAGACCCTTTTTCAGAACTAGGAGCCCGGATAGGCTCTCGCAACAACAAGCGGACGGGTATATGTATAGGCCTCTAACTACTAACACTTCGGAGCACCCTTCAGTCCAAGGGAATGTAACGCATACGGTTATGCTAACACATACCGTAACTGACTGGATCAAGGTAGGCCACCTTCCCAGGAAACTAACTGATCCTGGGAGTCCCTTTATTCATTTGCAGATCGCTGGGAATGCACCACATCGAGCTCTTCTTGACTCAGGTTCCGGAGTCAACTTAATTTCGCGAAAGATGTATCACGCCTGGAACCTGCCCCAACTTAAGAAGAGCAACATCCAACTAGAGCTGGCAGACCAGTCCATCACTATTCCCTTGGGATTAGTGGAGGACGTTATTACCACTGTGTGTGGTTGGTCCTACCCAGCGGATTTCCTAGTGATCGATGTTAACAACAACGAAGGGGACTTCCCAATTATAATGGGAAGGGCATGGCTAAGCACAGTAGATGCATGCCTTAGGATCCGTGATCTTTCCTTGGAAATCTCCAAGATAAACATATGTGGAAAGATCGAGAAGAGGATAGTTCCATGCATCACATACAGTGATTCATCGGGTGATGACACGGAGGAAATGTCTCCATGTCACAGGTGTGCCCAGGAAACTCTGCAACAAAGATGCCTGTATGTAGCAACCACACAAGAAGTAGTAGACACCCCGTGGTTGACAGCTTCTCATAAGAGCAAACAAATATGCATGGAACGAACTGAGGCAACTCATGCCAACAACCGTGGCATAGACACATTGGAACGTGAGCGTCGCCAACTTCCAACCCTGAATTTAAGATCATCAATTGGGAGAAGTTGGGCACTGCTTAGAAATTCAAATAGGCGCTCACTACTTCGGATCTCTCCCTCACAACTCAGTCATGGGGGAGATGGCCACCTATGCTAATCATATGGGGCCCTCAGTTCTTTTTCAGTTTTTGTTTTACACGTTTTTGTTTTACAACGTTTTTGTTTTTCACATTTTTGTTTTACAATTTCTTTAACTTTTCTAATTTTTGTTTTACAACTTTCTTTAACTTTTCTTGTTTTTGTTTTACAACATCGTTATATTTTTCTATCTTTTTGTGTGTGTGTGTGTGTGTGTCATCCATCATGTAAATTCGTCACCCAATAAGTGTTCGGGCCGATGGGATGAACTGTTTTTCATTAATTGCTAATGTTTGGTTTTTACCTTTAAGTTACATTGTTGATACTAAGGTATGTTCTTTTGATATGGCAGGCAATGAGATCACTTCATCCATCCATCCATCAAGTCTATGGTTTCCCTTGGCTTGGAAATGTACAGTTCCCTTCCAATAAGAACTTTAACGAACCAGTGACTGGGCATTTCTCAAACTAAGGAAGGACTCAAGGATTTGAAACGGGTGTGACTTCAAGGGAACTTGGTGCTCTTGTGTTGGTCATTCACTTGGGTGCTTGGATGTTTTCTTCTTGGGTTTTCTTACCGTTCCGATGTAACCCAATAATCGGAAGCTGAGACAATAAAAATAAAGAAGTCTTTGCATGGTGTGGTCCCCACGCATAAAAACACAAAACAAAAAAAAGAAGAAAAAAAATGGAAAAACAGAAAAAAGAGAAGAAGAAAAAGCTAAAAAGCTAAAAGTGAGGATTCAAAGCACACCCCTTAGACGGAATAAATTTGGGCTGCAAGCACTGGTTATGGAACCAAAGTGTTCCCTCTAACTAAGGCCCTTCTCGCTTCCCATTCTCTCTGTTGTTTCGTCGGAATGGTGGTGGCTTCTCGAAGTTGCATCCTTGTTACCCAAGTGGATGATTTAACCAACTGCATTGATGCGAAGTCACTGGAAGTGGTTGGTTTGAGCCCAGAGTTGGAATGAGATTCGCCAAGTCACATTAATCATGTAACACACAAGGGGCTGTACACCACCTTGTTCTTGGGATTCCATTCCACTTCTCTTCTTCCCATCCTTCTCTCCATTGTTCACCTCATTGCCGGTTGTATCATTGTATATACTTTAGTTGATGCTTTGTTTTCTTTTTGGTAAATTCTTCCGGTTAAGACTTTAACTCTTGTTTCCAAAGCACATTCCCCGAGCCCACGGACTCTTTGAATGTGGGATTGTCAGGGCATTAAGGGCATGAGCCTGCTTTGGGGAGGACCCACTGACATTCCTATTTGGAACATTAGTTAACTTCTTTTCCTTAACGTTTTGCAATTAATTAACATTTTTGTTCATTTCCATCATGACATCCTTTTTATCGATGCCATAGTTGTCCCTTTTTACCTATCATTCCTATTCCTTTTCTCTCTCCATTCTAACGCTACCGGAGGTTCGCGATTAGTCATGGGGGTACGGGGCCTGATTTTTCGATTTTTATCCTAAGCCCCGGATTTTTTCGTTTTTCTTCCTAACCCCTATACCTTCGGTAGTCATCATCTATATTTTCCCAGATCCATATCAGCCATACCACACCTTAGCCAGTGAACCTAAACCGAAGCAAGGTATGCTTTACTTAATGATTCAATTACCCTTGCTAATATATGATGGTGTTGTGTGTGCAGATGGCAATCATACAACAACGGAATGGATCTGGAGCAGACACTTGGAATGGAGCAGCGCTGAAGCAGCATGCAAGGAGTGGAATTGATAATGCGCTTACAGATGGACAACGAAAGGCGCAATCTAGGCGTTGGCAGCAACAAGACTCTTCTTCTTTCTTCTCTTCTATTCTCTCTCCTCTTTTCTCTCAGCTGCCAACTGTGGCCTGATGTCATTGTAATAAGGTGTTCACCCATGTTGTCATGAACACCAGTTTTTGTCAAGTCTTGTAATAAAGACCGTTCACATGTCATCCCATTAGTTCCATTTTCCCTAATAATCCCATACCTACCTGATATCATTGTAAGGAACTCGAGGACGAGTTTTCATTCAGTCATGGGGGTATGATGAGACGCGACTTGTACTAGGCCACGATATCACATCCCATGCGATATCGCGTACGCGATATCGCGTCTTCTCCTGCGATATCGCGTACGCGATATCGCGTCCCGCCGCCATATCTATAAATAAGAGGCGGCACTCCCTTCATTTCCCAATCCTGGCTAGTGTAGCGAAGCTCTGGCAGATTGATCACTCCAGAGTTAGAATTTTTCCCCATGTGCCCGCAGTAGGAGTCCTAGAGTGAACGGCTCTTTATTCGAGCAGCTTGTAACCTGAACCCAAGTTGTGTACGGCAATAAAGACGAACTTGTTTGGATAAACCTTGCAGCACGTGGTTTCATTTATTGCTTTATTTCCTGCTTTCCTAGTGCGTTCAAGTACGACTTGATTACGAGCGTCTACGGACGTGTACGGCTAGTCAAGGAATCGGCTGCTTGACGCAATGCATGAGTACGACTCAATTACGAGCATTGGATGCTTGGTAACCCAGTAGCGTATTCCAGGATTCTGCGCTTGGTAACTCCCGGGTCTAATGTGTACGGCTAGTTGAGGAATCGGCTGCTCATTGCTAGGCTAGATCGTGTGATAAGTACGACTTAGTTACGAGCACCCACGGGTGTGTACGGCTGGCTAAGGAATCGGCTGCTTATCACACGTAGGCTAAATAGGTGCCTCAGTACGACCACTTCGAGCACTTGCGTTACGTGTGGCGATCCCAGTAACGATTAGCGTTTGGTAAGCTGCAGTTGCATAGTTCAGGGTGTGTCCGGTAAGTGGGAACGGATGCTGACGCTAGTTAATTTAGACTTAGATCTTAGTTAGAGTTAGTTTAGTTTTCTCAACCCTTTCTCCTGGTAGCATAGAAGATAAGCCGAAAATACCAAAAAAATCACATACCTCAGACTTGCTTAACCATACACCGTGACACTTACAAGCAAGCCTGGGAAGACAACGAACGATTAACCCCAAGTGTTTCTTGTGGCGTTAAGGCATTTAGTCTGCGGAGTTCGACCGGATCACGCGTGTACGCTCGTATTCGTATGGTGGAGTGTAGGGGTACCTTGCCACTCATCATTTACTATCTTTTATAGTTTTTCTATATTTTGCCATTATTTTTTCTTGTACACATTTTTTAACTTTCTAATAAAACACACTGAATAAAGCAATATGTAGTCCCAATAAGGTGAAGATTGCTCTATGTTATCAAATCATAAGGAATTAATTACCTGTATAGTGAGACCACAACATCCATCCACCGATTCCAACAAAAAGAGGTTCTTACCGTGGCCATAATGGTATTCTTCTCATAATAAAATTAAGAATAAACTTGTGATCATTATGCCTGGATAGAAGAGTGAAGAACCAAGTGGGAATGCAAAGGGTGTGCCATGAAGGGGATTTGTGGATTCTCTAGGCTCACTACTATAAGTTCTATCCTATTAATAAGGATGTATTATTCTCTTGAAGATATAATGAAAATTTGAAGTATGAGTACAATAAACATTGCCTTACCATGTCATTAGTAAGACATGTTACCCATGTTAAAGGTAGTCTAGTAAGGTTGACATAGTCAAAAATAAAATCCATGCACAAAATAAATTTCTAGGGGTTCCACTGGAAAGACATGCTACCCATGCCTAAAGGTAGGTGACTTCCTAAGAATCTTAAATAATAATAATAATAATAATAAAGTGCCATGAATAAACTCCTTCCTTGAGAAATACACCAAGTGGTAATACTCCTTGCAATAGTGATAGTCTTATGGTTGAGAATCCCAAAGATGAAACAATACGATGTTACTTGAAAGTATTTTGGACTTGGTTTGAATATTAGAAAGAAGGGCAAATGATTACCTTAACCATATATCACACCCAAGGATTCATTATGCCTATGGTATGACACCTCACATCCCAAGTTTTAGCAATCCCTTCTATAGTCCATCTCACCACTATATTATTTAATCATAACTTTATGGTTTTGTATAATATAGTGTTATTTTCTTAGTTTGATGATACTAACATGTGTGTTTTACTAGACACATATGTCTCACATTTAACTTCTTGAGTTCCTATGCATACTTTTAGGTGTGATTATACAAGAGCACTAAGGATTGGAGCCTGCTTTGGAAAGGAACCACTTGTATAACTCTTGTATTTCATACTTGACAAGCAATGCCACATCATCTTATGCCTTCCAAAATAATCAAGATTTAATAAATACTTCCCATACCATCTAATAATTTGTCCATACATATGAAATTCTTAACCCATCTCTTATCCATCCAATAAACTTTCATTGCTTGAGATTCCTTTCTTATGAACTTTGAATGTCAAATTCTCAAAAACTATACATCATTAATGGCCAAGACTATTTGGACAACTTTCACATCTTCCAAACATTCAAATTGACCTAATTTTTCCACAAAATTCAATGAAAATTTAAAATTTTTCATTATGATGCTATAGCTACAACATAGTAGCCCCTACGATGTGACATCTATGATGTCATACATATAAAAATAGTATATATATGTGTAAGAGTTAGTGAGTTTTTTCATTCCTCTCATTTGTAGCAAGATAAGTTTTTGTAGTTTTTTCCGGAGCTCATGCAAGCTAACTTCCCAAGGCCATAACTTAATTCCTATAGCTTCGATTCTCAAAATTCTTGAACCCTATTGATCCTGGAGCTCTCAACTTAGTTGTGGAGGGGGTACATTGCATGGTACATTTGAAAAGTTTGAAAATTTAAGCCCAAAATTTCTAATGCCTAGATGATACTATAAAGGGTAAGTATAAGGAAATAATGAGAACCTTATTGTTAATCAATCAAACGTAAGCCAAGAAGACTTAGTTAATTCTTCTAATTAACCATACCAACCATTTTAAGACATAACAAGAAAGAAAATGATAAATGTGGAAGGTCATAAGTAACTAATGATATAACACCTAAGGGTTTTCTTTTTGAAATTTTTTCTAACTCTGTAATCATAATAAAATAGGAACTTGATCTAATCAAGGATACAAGGAAGAGAAGGACTATTAAGAATTGATTTGAACACTTTAATAATATTCAAACCCTTGTTTATTGCAGATGGCTCCTAAGAGACTAGTAGCTGAAGGACCTTCCCAACATGGGAGCAAGAGACCAAGAGATCACGGAAGAGGCCTAGTGGCAGAGCAAACTCTCTAAGTAGAACATGCAGAGCAAGAGGCCTAACAATATAGTAACCATTAATAAACTCCTGCCACTGAGCACTTAGCCCAAGGAGAGGTAGAAGTTCCACCAACGCCTGAACAAGGGCAACACCTCACCTTATCCACTAAATGCCTCCAAGCAACTCAAGAAAAATCTATCATGTCCATGGTCATCATGGAGTTGAACTTTGGTCCTTTCATGGAGTTTTCTCTAAAAGCTGTAAAGGTGCAACTCCAAGCATCTCCTTTATGACCTACACTATCCAATAGGGATGAGTGGTATCTTAGAGAAAATTATTAATTCTGATAGAACAAATAGGTTGTTGCAACAGTAAGAATTAAGGGAGTCTCTATGCCATACTCAATAGAGGTAATTAAGAATTCAGGGAGTCTATGTGCCATTCTTAGTAGAGGTAATTACAAAAGCCCTTAATATCCCAAATGAAGGGGCAGATATGACACAAATCTCAACAAGATCATACACTAATGCTAAGAGGTTGTGGTTGCAAAGGGCATATGTAAAAGAAGATAAAGATTACAGTGAGCTCATAGTAAAGGAGAAAATATATATTAAGATTGAAACCTATCATTTGTTTCCAACCAAAAGGCTCAATAGGATATCTACATATGTGGCCAGAGGAAGCACAATTCTGATGGAAAAATTCAATGCTAACATCGTCCATTTGTTCTTCCTCAAGATCCAAAGGTGATTTGAAGAGAAGAAGGTAGAGAAACTGATACTTCCCATTTTCTTGCCTCATTAGGAAGTTGTGTTGACAAGCCAAAACCCTGAGATATACCAATAATATCCCAAGGAAGGCCCAAAATGCTTCTTATGTAGAAATGGTTAAGCTAGTATCACCAAAAAAAGATTAGCTAGAGAAGCCAGCAAGCATTAAGAAAGTTGCAGGTTTCATACCTACTGATAACATTCCTACTACCAATCAATAGCAACAGGTAGGGCCTAACAACTAGCCATAAGTTGAATAGAAACAACAACAACAATAATAAGTATCGCTGCTACTACCATACAATTATCAACCATCCATGAACCATTTGCCACAAATTACAAAAACAATAAGTTGGGGAACTATGTAAGGGGCCAATTTATACAAAGTACAAGAGAGGTCCACAAGGCCCATAGTATCCATAGACCTAGCTAGTGGGTAGGTGTTACTACAAGTAGGAGGAGAGGAAGATTGGATGCAACAGGTATCTAGGACAAGTCATGGTTGAAACTAGTGAAGGTACCACTGTTGTGGTCATGTAACACCAAGATGTAGTAGGAGTTGTGGAGGTCATCATTGAGCACATCAAGAAATCCTTCAATGTTCTCGTCATGCCACCAGCTAATATCTCTAGAGCATGGGATGCTCAAATGCTTACTAGAACCTCAATGACTCCTGCAAAACATGAATATATTTTGGACAAACTACTGCAGATCGGCCAAGTCACGTAAAATCTGTTTGATATCCCTAGTGATATCACTGTAGTCTAGTTTGATTTAATAACCACAAAAGAAAAGTTGAGCATGGTTCAAACCAGGGCTAAGCATGCAGAAAATGAGGTGTAATAGTTGCAAGAGGAGTTAGCCACCTTAAGAGCTACAAGAAGAGATCCTACGTAATTCGTAGTGCCTAACCAGATTTAGCAATTTAGAAGTAACCATGTTAGGAACCTTATTGACCATAACATGAAGATGACAAAGGAGAAGGAGAAGATAGTGTGGGATGCATCAGTGGTAGAGGTCCAAACATATGCACATGCAAAAGCACTCACTGCCTTATAAGAGGAGAATAAACAATTAGCTACTGTTAATGCTAGGTTGACAAGTATAGAGAAGTAGAAAAATGTTCTTGATGAGAGCATTTAATAGCTCAGAGAACAACTAGTCTAGATTAGCCAAGACATGAGTTGCTTGGCTTGAGAAAATAGAACCATATCAATGGGAGAAGTTTGCACCAGCCACCAAAAGTTAGCAATCAAAATAAACATGTGGCAAAATGAGGCCAAGAAGCACGAAAGACTCAAAGAGCATTTCAGAGATGAGGTGGACATGTACAAGCAAATCAATGAAAAATAGATCCAAATAGCAAAGGCCAAGATTAGTTCTCTTTCTATGCAAAACTCTGATTGGCAATCCATTATAGACATCCTTGCCCATGTCCACCAAGTTGAGGTGAAAAACAAGGACCTGTAGATTGAACACTTTATAGAGTATAGGGGATTAGCAAACCTTTGGTATGCTAATCTAGCCATGTTAATAACAAGAAGCCTTAGAAATGATCTAGAGTAGCAGGTAGTAGTTGTGTACATCATGGATGAAAGAGAGTTTGTTGACAAGAAAGATGCATTACAAAAGTTACATGTGACAAACTTGGACCTAGAAATTATTAAGGCCAATTACCATTGGTAGAAAGATGTAGTAGAAAACCTAGCTTGTTGCATGTCAGACTACCAAGAACTCAGAAAGATGACCAGAGCATTTGAAAAAGAGAGATAATAGTTTGCAGCCTAGTACATGAAAGTAAATAAGATGTTTTTGCAACTATCATGCCCATGGGATGTACCTGCTCCATCCAACATTGCACAATAAGCATGGATGGTACAAGACCCAAGGATAGAAGAAGAGAAGCTTCAAATGCTCCTAAATCGCTACCAATTTCAAAAGCCTGACAACAAAGGGAAGAAGCCGATGGAAAAGCCTCCACCACCTAGAACATGATCTAGATCAAGCTACGTCAAATTTTTTTTATGTCTTATCATCTGTCATTTTTGTAAAAACATTACTGTGACATTCTAAGTCATGTAAATAATTAGTAAGTCAAGTCAAGTCAAATCTGCCTTCCAATTTTTTAAGGGACTCTATCCTCATTTTGTTTTAACTCGAGGATGAGTTTCCAATTAGTCATGGGGGTATGATCAAGTAAATTTTTTATCTATTGGAATATTGTATCTACAAGATGATAGCAATGATGTTGTAACCAAAGCTACGTCATCAATGATATGATGTTTCAGGATGTGTGCAACCCTATAAATACCAGCACTTGGGGGCATAATCCGTAACTTTTTATTCCAAGTCTTAGGGAAATTATTGTAGTTTGTTTTCTTAGTTAGTGATAGAATGAATGCCTGCAATGTGAGGTTTAGTAGTTGTATGGAATCTCTTTTCAAGTGTACTTGGGCACTATTCATGATTGGAAATAAAGATTGAGATTGCTTTTCATCATTATAGCATCTACTTAGTTTACTTGTTTTACTTAGCTTAATTTCCTATTTTCTAGTTAATCATTTATGTTTCCAAGTACTTTACCTGTTCATTAGTAAAGCAGAATGAGTACAACTAGTTTCAAGCATTTAAGTATAATCATTTGGTAATCCCAGTAGTGTTATTGCTTGGTTTGCCGAGTAGCATAATGCTTGATAACCTATAAATGATTACATGAGCCCGCGGTGTGTATGGTAGACCAAGATCAGAAGCTCATTGCTACAAGCTAGAATAGATTTATATTACTATCATTACTTAGATTTAGATTGTTATTCTCAACTTTCATTATGTTCACACTTAGGAGTAAAATGAGCCTAACAACATCACTTAACATATGCCTCACTATGAGTTAAACCATACACTTAGACTTCACTAGCTTGAAGTGGGAAGACAACGATCTTGAACTTAACATTAATTGCTAGCATAATAACATTGTCCATCCATGGATTATGATCTAGTCACATGTGAGCATTCATGACTTGTATTATAGAGTCTTGGATGCTCCACCGCTCATTAACTAGCGAAGTACCTATATCGTTAAATGTGATTGCAAGTTGTTGTCTTCTTGGTTATACTTATATAGCCCTCAGTTTAGATAGTTAAGTATAATTGAGAGATATGATCTTGATGTTGTAGTGGCCATATTGAAATATTACTAAAATATTAAAGTATTAAAAATATAATTTATCTAATCTAAATGTAGGAACTAATCTATTCTAGTGTAAGTGATGAGTAGACATTCCCATCTTGTCGTATACTTCTTAAACTGACTTTATTATTGTTGGGTTATGAAGTATCCACTACTAGGTGTACAAAGTGTCAAGTTGGTAGAATTACCAAATATAAATGTATTCATGCTTAAAGTAAGTCATACTCATTCTGTGCATTTAATATGCATGTAAAAAACATTTCAGTTTTAGTTTTACTTAAATATTGCTAACGATGAATTTACCTTTTGTATGGTTTTTGACATGCCTTTATTAGAGTGTTCTAGGAATATGCATGTAAACATAAATAATTAATTAAGTGCACATAAATTAAATAAGCAAGAAAATTAAATTACAAGTAAAGAGATATTAAGCTAAGTTAGAGTGCAAAAATGGAATAAAATAGTCTTGATATTTATCATCGTCATGCAATATGTCCAAGTATAGGGCACTCAAATAAAGACTTTAAACAACTACTTCACACCATGTTGTAGGCACATGTAGACTATGCTAAGTATTATGGAAGAGAACTATAAGAGTCTAGTTATGCTACTAACCAAAATGATACATTCAATGTAGTAGGTGAGTGATGCTTATACACTTTACTTACTCCAAATACATCGCATTTACAATATCCTATGAAAGCGTACAATATCATAGCTATAATATTATATGATAGGTGTGATGTCATAACATACTTATTAACCATTTAGTATAACCCCACAACTAACTAAAAACACCTCCTTAAGTTTAACAAAAATGAAACAAAATTTGATGTAATTATTGACTAATTGACTAATTGACTCAAGTGTCATATTACAAAATTTATTTGAGTGATTTACAACATAACAAAATACTATACATACATAAAAAATTAAAAAATTACAAGTCTTCAAAAATTTTTCAAACAAGAAGTCTTCATGTTATCATAGGTGGCAGCGGCTCCTCCCATAGTGGTAGATTAGCAGCTTCATCCTCTAAGTAGAAATGATTAAGGATGACCTAGTACTTCTGTACATCTACCCATAGATCATTAATTGTTCAAGCTAAATTGGCTAGGTTGACAGCAATTGGGATTTTTCACGGATACAACATAATAGAAAACATCTTATTTTCTTGAACAAACTAGACAACAAATAGTTAACACTCCATGTTCAATACTCTAACTTTCTCTTTCAACTCCTAGTTTTCTACCAATCTCTTTGCTAAGTACTCTGCAATGTCATGTTTCCTGGTGTATTGGATTTGAAGGATTTCTAGCTTTGGCTATGCTACATGCAACTTTCATTTAGACTCATCATGCAACTTATTCTCATGATCAAAAAAAGAAAATGTTGTTATAGCTTGTTTTCCCACTTGAATTCTCAAGTGACTAGTTGTTAAAATGGTAATATTAGCATACTTGAGGTTAGCAAGTTTCATGTAGCGAATCAACTTGTTTATTTGTAGGTCATTGATTTTGATTTTTGCCTATTGTATTGTTGTTATTTCATTGAGGAAGCTTTTCCAAGTAGCATTAGCAAATTGTTGCAAAGCAACATTGATGTGGGCCTTACCTACCCTAATTTACATTTTGTTAATTTTCTTCTAGAAGCCCACCTATTTCTTGTAGTTCCTTTTGAATGTATCCTACTTGATGGCCTTATTTTTTCATATCCCAATTTTAGTTGCAAACCTCTACTACAATGCATAGACTTCTTCCATGGATAGATTCATGTTTTCTCATGATAACCTTTTAACATCTGCATCTACCTCAATAAACTATTCACAAAAGTAACTAAGACAATTTTGAAGTTGTTTCTTTTCCTTTGCCACTTTCATCAACCTTCAATTTTCTATTGCTAAGCCCTTGCTTTCTTCTTTCAACATGAGGATGATCTTTCTATGACCATAAGTATTTGCTTTAGGATCAGATGCATTCTATATGGCCTTATTCTTCTCAATTTCCAAATAACATTGTTTGGCTCTCAAATGATTAATCTCCTTAATTTTGAACTACTTGAGTGATTCCAGAGCAATGAACTTGGTGGGATCTTACCATTGGACATGTAGTTGGATGATCTCATATTGTAGCCTTTACACTTTAAATTCTACATTTTTGAATCTGGTCTATATGATTACCAACTTTCCCTTGGTCAAAATCAACTTAAATTGCACTACTATGACATTTTCAGGGATTTTGAAAATTTCTTGGATAGTTTTCTTATTAGCAACAATCGCTCTAGGTCATCTTCATGTTCTATAGCATTCATTGCTCCCCCAGCTCCTCCAATGCTTGTAGATTCCTAAATGTCCTATGCACTAGTCAAATTAGAATTGGATGTTGTAAAAACATTCAAGGTAGTACTCATGTGCTCAACAACATCTTTGGTAGTCTCCTCCTAGTCTTTGTGGGGAATGATCAAGATTATAGTCCCATTACCAAATGTAAGGGTGAATTGGAATGTGATTATATTACTAAAAATTTGAGCAATCCAATCATCCCTTATGGGTTGTATTGAAATTGTTCCTAATCCCAAATCCATAAAGATTTTAGGTTCATTCTTTGTAATAATTGATAGTTGTTGGAAGTCTCCAGTCCTCTAGCTTAAAATTTTTCACATTTCTTATGGATGGATTATGGCTAGTTGATAGGCCCTATGATAGTTTTCAAAACAAGATCTTATCCTTAATGCCCCTGTATAACCACTCCTATAAGTATCTTTGGGCACTTAAAGAATCGAATGCAATTTATTTCTTTATTCCAACACACACATATGTCGATGTTGATGTTGAGATCTTACACTATGCTACATCAAATCCATCAAATTTATAATTGAAACATAGTATTATGGTAAAACAAAGTTAGAAGGGATCACAAAAGTGAAATATGAGATGCTTTTCCATAGCTACAATGGATCCCATATGTAGAGCAGCATTAAAATGATCAACATACCTATATGTCAAAAGTACAAACCTCTTACAATGACATCACACAGTATCATGCTAAGCCCACCATCAAGAGACCAATTGATCACCATGTTGAAAATAACGTCATTTCAATAAGGAAAAAGTGGAAAATAGACATTAGAGCATAATAAATAATTAATTAATCATTAATGTTTGTGTTATGAATCTTGACTGTTAGTTAGAAGAGAACCTTCAAGCATGGGTCACATGTCTTTCTAGTGATACCCCAAGAATGGTCTTTTCAGAAATTAAGTAAATATACACTTTTTTATCCTTGTCATAGTACCCCTAGTAGTCACCCTTTAAAGAGTAGTGAATTTTTTTCTTTTTCCTCTATGTACATGAGTCTATAGCTACACTAGCAACTTGTGAGGATGTGACACATGTAATGATGGGTTGACTACATAGCCTACGTACCTCTTTCTTTCTTAGCTCAGGTTGTTGATGAGAGATCTTATCACTTTTTGTAATCCTAAGTATTAAATCATCATTTGCTTATGTGTATTGTGATATCTAACAATGAATACAACCTATGATTTTAGGTAATAACTCTTTGTTATTCTCAAGCACTTGGCTCATCATAAAAAAGAAAGAGTATTCAACTATAAATCATTTAAATTCACAAAAGAATAGCTTTCTCTAATACCTTGTCAAGGTAATGGTTAGCATGATTATGTGACTGACTTGTTTTCAAATCTCGGTTTACAAATAACACCAACAATTGTGGTTTGATGTTTTCCTAGTCCTCCACTATGTTTGTACCATACAAGATTATTTAATCTATTATATGTTTCAAACAATGGTTGGTAGTAAAAAATGTATAGGTTCTAACAACTTTGTCTATGCAATGTGGTGTTGCATCACTACATTAAGCACCATTCAACTCAAAGAATTTGATCACCATGTAGCCATGAGTTGAATTATCTTCATGTTCTAACTACAAAAACAAGGCTAGGCTCAACCATCATTTTTGTGCTACACCATAATATACCCCCAAGATAGGTGATCAGGGACCATAAGTGAGGTGGGCACATACTTTCGAATAGCACTTGCATCATTGAAAATCTATTGGTGTTGTGCAACTCAATCTCCTTGGATCCAATGGCTTAGGATATTAAGCCAAAGTAAGCTTATGTATGGGTAAGGTTGGATAGTAGTGCTTATCTGTACATTCAGGGTAGTGTGTATGTAAAATAAATAAATAATGTAACCAGTCCATTCAAGGTATGGGGATGGCTAGATTATTATTAAAATGATTAGTTAATGATCCCTAAAAATACTACATGCTTCAAACAGTGCACACCAATAAAATGCATCATCCACCTAATTACTAACTATGACTTTAGGTAAATTGCTTATCCTAGGGTCCAAAGGGCTTCTAATCATAAGTCATGTGGGTTCATTTTACATATATGAAATAAATATACATGATCACACATATATTTTCTTTCCTTTCTTGGTACAAATAAAATAATATAATTACTAATGAATAAATGGGATTAGCATATTGAAGTGAAAATAAATAAACAATATTTACATTGCATGAAAGGAAAACTAACTATGACATGGTATACTAATTTGAAATCTATCACATTGAAAAACATTGGTTTGGTTTGCCTTTCACATAAACTAAGGATTTGGACTTAATTAGCAACTTACATGATCATGCTGAATTTCTTGGAGCTTTATGTTAACATCCTCTATCAACTTTGTTTTCCTTTGGAATATAATTCAAAATCTTCATTTTTTAAAAGACCTTTTGTTTTCTTTCTTCAATTTTAAACATCCTAAACATGCCAATAAAGTCTAAAAGTAGGGCTTTATTTTTTGGCAAACAAATATGATTTTAAGGAAGGATGAGGGTTTATGGAAAATTTTAAAATTATAGTGATCAAAGTTAGGATTTCACAGAGTTCTCTTTCAGCCTAAGGTAACTTTAGTCTTTGAAACTTCTCTAAGTGTGATAGATGAAACATGGAGAGTTTAGGGACAAACTATTTATTTTGGAAAAACTTTTCTTTTGTTTCACATGTGTATTATCCCTAGCAAGATCTTATAGTTTTGAAAAAACTTCATAACTTGAAAGTGTACTAAGTGTTGTGCATGGTTAAAAGAAGATACAACCTTTAAAGATATTACTAGAAATGAGGCACTTAAATTGTAACATTTACAATAAAATTAATAGTGTCTCAGTTTTTTTATATAAAATAGAAAACAAGTTTGACATAAACTATAAATTGGCAGTCACTAAAAAAATATTAAAAATAATAGTCCCTAATGAGTCATGATTTTCTTGGCTCTGATATCAGATACTTGATATCGAGCCCCTAGATGTGTTATCGGATATTTGATATTGGGGGGTATGGATTGGCCTATAAATATAGTGCTTGGGCACATGGTTTGGGCAATAGTTTTGCATTAGTTTTTCATAGTTTTGTCAATAGAGTAGCTAAATTCTTGCAGTTTTATTTTGTAATCTTATAGAATAGCTAGTGAGTGCCCATAGAGAGGATTTAAATCAGTTGTATGAAGTCTTATTCGAGTGGCAATGTACCTAGACATATTCCATGACCAATAATAAGATTGAGATTGATTCTTATTCATTACAACACTTTGACTTGGATTAGATTTACTTTTCATGAAATTTTATTTCCACGTACTTAGTTAATATTTACATTTTCATGCATGTTAATTAATTAGGCACATAAGTATGATCACTTTGAGCATGCGTACGACTCTTGGTAATCCCAGCAACGCTTAACATTTGGTAATCCAGCAATGTTATATGTGTTTAGGATGTGCATGCGAAGTGGGATCGAATACTTATGTTAGGGTAGTTGATTATTAATTAGCAATTAGATTAGTTGAATTGATTATAAATTGAGTTTCAACTTGTTGTTAATCGTAAAACAATAAAATATAAAATAATAAAAATCATATGCCTCACTCTGGACTAAACCATACGTGATAAAGCTACCATTAGTCTAAGTGGGAAGATAGTGAACTGTGATTAGGGCATAGTGATCTAGATGCCAAAACTAATCCTATCTATGGAATTCAACTAGATCGTGCGTGAATGCTTGTGATTTGTATGGTTGGGCGTGGAGGTACCTTGTTGCTCATCATTGGCACGGTTGCCAAGGATGGTGCTAGTTATCTAGATTAGTTATATTGTACACGATTACTATAAAGAAGAAGGAGAGATATGCAAATGAGAGAATGTAGAGGGAAACAACTAGGATCCAACTCTTCAAAGGAAAAGGATCCATATCTATGATGAGGAAAAAGAGGCAGCTCTCGAGGAGATGATTTTACAACCAACCTTGTTAATACAAAATTTTATCAATGAGCTTGAAGCAAAGCTAAGCGAGATGTTGGAAGGTGATGAGTGCCAAGGTACCTCTTACATCCAACCATACAAATAGCTAAGGCTTTACGCATAATTCGGTTGAATTCTATGGACCTATAGTTATCTAGTACACTAGTTTCTCTAAGAAGTGAAATGAGTGTTGAGAATGTTTGTTGTCTTCCCAACTTCACTTGTGAGGCTCAAGGGTATGATTTAAGTGTAATTGAGGTATGTGATTTTTTATCATTTTATGTTTTATAGATGTGATTGCCTACAACAAGAGTGAATAGTAAAGTAACTTAAAATCTAATTCATTTACTGCCTATCTAGCCTAACACAAGTAACCGTACCACTTTCCTGAACACATATAGTGTTGTTAGGCTACTAAATGTTAAGCATTGCTGGGTTACCAGGTACTGTATGTATGCGCGAAGTGGTCATGCCTATGTTCATTAACAACTTTAAATAAATTGCTTCATTCAAATGCATTAAAGTAAAGAGCATACAAGTAAAGTGCATTAAAGAAAATATTTATCATTTCTTAGTGCTGCAAGGATTGTCAAAAGAGTTTATTTTATTCTCATTACACTATTGCTCTTAGGTACATTAATGCTCGAAAAAAGGACCATACACACTTAGACTCCTTCTGTGGGTACTCAAAAAATATTCTAACTCTGAGGAAACTAAACTGCAAGAGCTTCACTACTCTGGCTGAAAACTAACATCAAAACTATGCAAAAAATGGAGCCTAGGCACTATATTTATAGACCAAGGTATATACCATTATGTTAGATACCTAGCATCACAACTAGGCCCTGACGTCGCATACCCAATGTCGCGGTGACAGAAAAATAGTGTTTCATTAGAAGGGATGAATGAAAAAGTTAAAACCTGGGTAGAAACCATAGAGGAGAGAGTGACACAAAGCACATCAAGTGATCACAACAAAAGGAAGAAAAATAACCAAGAAATAGCTAGGAACACTTATTGGCAAATCAGAAAAATGGTTGAAGAAAGTGAGGCTATAGACTCAACTACAGATGAAGATAATGGATGTGACATTTGCATGTATGATCATCTAAAGGGCTATTGCTTGTTCTTGTTGCATCTACATGAGTATTGGGTAGGGGCATTAAATTTGAAGTTTGTACAGAAGCGCATGCCCAGGAGATTTCCTCTTTCGTGTAGTAATTTTAGATAACCCCAAAACCAATTGTACTATCCTGGGAGGAGTTTTTACCACCCTCAACATTGGCATCAATCATAGTGACAACAACCACAGTTGTGGGGGAGGCCACCACCAAACCAACCCTATCCTTCCTACCAACCAAACCTAGATGGATATTTTATTCAACACCTTATTTCACAAACTAGTTTTACTTCCTCTACTTCAAATCATTACTACCACTCTCCTAAATATCATTATCCTGCAACATCTTATACAAGATCACCACCTCACACCTCTTACCCTGCATCACATCCTCAATATTCTCATACTCACCTCCACCGTATGTCACCTCCAACAACACAAGAAGGTTTAGCATCACAACATCAACGAGACAATGTCACTTGTGTTGCTAATATACACGTAAATGATAATGCTAGTAGATCTTAGCCAAAGTTTCGAAAATGTTCCTTCTGGAGAAAAGGTCATAAGTAGAAGCAAAACACTCATGGACCCACTACATCACCTGAACTAGCACAAGGCCAATTTGATGTAATAACCTTTCCCACAAAAATGACATCTCCTAATCATACGCAAAAGCTAATAACCATCACCACTCCAACACAAGACATAAATGATAAACCTATCATTGTGGAGAGATAGAAGAATCCATGCATCACCAATAATGATAAAGGGTGCAGTTATGGGTTGGAAGTTCAAAATATTAACACAACTCCTATACTGGCCCACCATAAAGTTTAGGAGCAAGTGTGTGAGCAAAAGCTAGTCTATGCAATAGCCACTAAACTAGAAGACACCCAGTGGGTTGAAAATTAGAATATAAAATTGTCTCAAAGATGCATGGAAGTAACTGATTTGCCTATCAATTCTGGAATTTTCTGATTCTTCATATGTTTTCCATTTCTTAATATTTTTCTTTTCTTTATATTTTTCTCTTTTCTTGAGTAATTCTCTTTATGTTTTACGAATGTATTTTATGTTTTTATTAATAAAATTTCCAAGTCATGATGTAGAGGTCAATGCTATGTGTTGGGTTTTTTGTGCTATGCTATTAAGATGATTGAGTAAGTAATTGTGTGATGGAACGCAATATCGTGTGGGTCGTGATATCGCATACGCGATATCGCAGTCCGCTGCAATGTCTATAAATAAGAAGCGGCTCTCCCTTGTTCATCATTAGAGGTTAGATTGTAGCGAAGCTCTGGTAGTTTGATCCCTCCAGAGATAGATTATTTTTCTGTGTCTGCCTGCAGTGTGGTGAATGTAATTGTACGACATCCTTTATTCGAGTGTGATGTACTTGGACGCGCACATGACCGGCAATAAAGATCGTGATTACTTCATCATTGCAGCATTTACTTTGTTATTTATTTGTTTATTTAAATGTTATTTACTGCTTTTCTAATTAGTTTCTCTCACCCTTAAACTCCTAGTAATGTGGAATGAGTATGACTTGATTACGAGCATTTAAGTGTGACTACTTGGTAACCCAGTGGTGTACCTAGGATTTGCGCTTGGTAATCCCAGTGGTAGTCGTGCACGAAGTCCAAGATGTGTACGAATAATCAAGGAATCGGCTGCTCATCACACTTAGGCTAGATTAGGCTCTCTTACCCTTTTCCTCCTAGCTTAGCTTAGTTAATATTATTTTCCATTGCCTTCAGGAGTAGCATTAGAATTAGGAACACATCATACACCTCACTCTGGACTAAACCATACGTGACAAAGCTAATACTAGTCCAAGTGGGAAGACAATGAATTGCGACCTAAGGTTAACAATCTAGGTGCCACAACTAGTCCATTTGCGGAGTTCGACTGGATCGTGCGTGAAAACGCTCGTATTCGTATGGTTGAGTGTAGGGGTATCTCGCCACTCATCATTGGCTCCGTTGCCGGGGACGGTGCTAGTTATCTAGATTAGTTATATCATACAAGGTCGTTGTATAGAACTTAATGATATATCTCTTAGGAAGAAGAAATAATTATTAAAAGTCACAGGTAATTCACACACAACTTCACAACAATGCCTCTCCTACAAGACGAGAATAATGCCACACCTAGTGAGGAAATTCATTGGAGAACCGATGAATTATATGATAATGAAGATTGAAGTATGCAATCTAAGGTGGGGGTTTCCTATAAACATCAATGAAAGCAACATCATCCCAACGCACGAAAGCCTAACTTACCTAATGACGATGAACCCCCACTGGCTACAATAAGCTTAACGCAAATACAAGAAAGCCATCTACCCAGGCTCGATTTAAACAACTTTCCTAAATTTTCAGGAGGCTATGACTTAGATCTGCATCAACATTTACTAGCCTTCTACGATGCCTGCACATGGAATAACATTGATAACGGGTGGCGAAAACTTAAGCTCTTTCCCATGACATTCGTTGACCAAGCAAAAGTATGGTATACATCGTTAAAACCAAATTCAATATGACGCTGGTCAACAATGGTAGAAGTCTTTAACAAAAAATATCAAACCTACGCAAGAGTGTCAACCTTGAGGAAAAAAATCCAAGGATGGAAATAAGCACAACATGAACCCTTGGACATGGCCTTAGAAAGATATTATGCACTATTAAACAACTGTCTAGGCCATGGGTTTTCTGAGGAAAGGCTAATGTACCATATCATTGATAGGCTATGTAATGAAACAAGAGAGACCTTAGGAATGTATGCCCAAGGTCAACTATACGAACTACGAACCCATCAAATCCAAGAGCTTATTAAGCGGGTAGCAAAAGAAGAAGGAGATATGGCTAGATGGGAGAGTGTTGAAAAACATCAACGGGACCAAAAGCTCAACTTAACAAAGGTCCATGATCATAAAAATGGAGAAATCAACCAATCTCAAGGTGGAAACATCATCTTTGCCAACACAACAATCATTAGAAGAAGCCGAGGCAAAGATCAATAAGATGTTGGAATGGACGTATCAAAAGTGTGAAGAATTTATCAACACCATTGGAGATAGAGTTTTGACAACCCAAGAAGCAGGACGAAACATTAGACATTCGGAAAAAAAGAATGAAGGGAATAAGTGCTCAACTACCAATCCTACATATGAATGCAAGAGATGCCTGTAGGATCACCCCAAGGGCCAATGCCCAATCTTGTCACATTTACATGAGCATTGGGAAAATACATTACATCCAGAGTTCGTATAGAGATACTGTGTTCGATCACAGTGGCAACAATCCCAGTCATGGGGGAGACCACCCTTAGACTGGAGGCACCCTTCATATTATCCGAATCCAAATGCTTATCAAGTTCAACATCCTGTTTCTTCAATTGGGCCAACATACTTTATCTCACCACAATACTATTCTCCACAATACTATCAAACCATGCCTCCAACACAACTACCACCTTGTGTACCTTATACTTCTCCTAACTTTCAACATTCTCATCCTTTCCCTCCTTCTACATTGCCACAAACTGTTCCTAAGGTGTTTTTGCCACAGCAACAACCCATGAACAACACTTGTGCTACTACTACCAACAGCAGTGAGAAACCTCCTCAACATCCAAAGCGCCCCTTCTTTAAACACGGCCGTAAGACGAGACAACATAATTCTGAGGCCACTACATCCTAGAACTCAGCACAAGTCCCACATTGTGGTGCACCCTTATCTTGGAACCCAATGCCTCATGTAACTTCATCAGGGCCACCAACTAACACTCCAACAACTATATAGCCCAATGAACACAACTATGGGAGGCATCAACCCAATCCTTGCATACCATCTAACGGTCACAAATACCATAGTGGGTCAACTCGTTATCCGGGAACTACATGGTATAAAGTGCCCCACTATGCTTACTATAATCAAGTGTGTGAACCTCGAGGGGATAAATATGACCGGGCCCCAATATTTCCAACATGCAAGGATCCTCATTTTCCATTTATTAATCCTTGCTATCCTCAACCGATTAGTTATGGGGGATATCCCCCATTCTAAATAACAAGTAGGATTAATAA